>JALECJ010000255.1:13889-446169 GCA_023515745.1 Amoeboaphelidium protococcarum | reverse complement strand
ATCCTTCTCCAGCTTCATCTTCTTCACAGTCTTCTGGTCAGCTCTGGATAATGAGCCAGAGCTCTGCAAGTTCCTGAGCTGCTGAGCCTTGTTCTTGTTTACGCGTTCAGCCTTCTCGGCGCGCACTTTACTAAACATATCTCCCTCCTGCACATCATTGTATCCCTCTGGTACTTCAATCAACCAATCATCAGTGCCAGACTTCTCAGTGACTGCGCTCTTATAACCAGCACGTGGAATAAACTCTTGTTAATCTTCACTCCACACCATACGCGTCCTCTTCTCTTTCTATATTCCTTTAGCCTGCGCGAATTTCTACCATCTGGTCAATGCTTTCGCCTTAGGAACAGGCTTAGATCGCGGCAGAACCATAGGGAACGGTTGATTACGAGGTATTGGAGGAGGAAGCTGAGCGAGTACCATAGTATGATCTTCTGATATCTCGGTTGGTCTGGTCCATAATTCATTAATCAGCACCTAGACAGCATCGCGTGTAACTTCTTTAAGCATCTTGGTCTTTTCAACAGGTCCATCAAACGGGGGTAACGGCGCGTCATCATGCACCAACAAATGACCGAGATCTACCACATATGGCATCGATCTATTAACAGCCGTAGATGGAAGACTAGACTTCATTTCATTTATAGCTGTGGTGACATCCAACGTATCCATCGTTTATAACTGTTTTATCGCTTTTGATATATTTTCTCTTTTTTACTTTTGAGAGGGAGAGAGAAGTGTAACACTGGATTTAAACGCATAAATTTCGTATTAAAAAAGATTGTCAGCTTATATTAGTAGAATATTTAATTTAATCTGTATGAATTCAAATTAAGGTAATAGTGCAAGCGAGTCTTTATTAAGAACTTATTTCAAGTTGTCGGATACTGATAACTCTGGCTCTATCTCAGATAGAGAGCTGTAGAAATGTCTTGGCACTGGGGATCAGTTCAAACCATTCGATTTATTCACAGTTTAGTTATTAATGTCACTATTCATTAAGAATACATCTAATAATAATAATAATCGAGAGTAAGGACCGCTGGAAATTAATTATGAAGAGTTTAAATAGCTATGGCAATACATTGCTCAATGGCAAGACGTCTTTGTCCATTATGATCACGAACGTCGAAATGCTCTCAGCGTGAAACAAGTCACTGCACTTCTATAATTTTCTGGGTTCTCTCTGTCTGCTAGTGTTATAAATCTTATAGTTACGCGGATTAAAAATAATAACAGTTTTGCATCCAGTCGTACATCTAGTATATCCTCTCTGATCAATAATGGTCCAGGAGACCAAGACATTTCTGGCGAAGTTTTGTTGGATTTTGATGACTTTATTCACATGTGCATCATAGTATAGAAAGTGTCCAAAATCTTTAATAAATATGATCCACAAAAGGTAACTTTTATTAAAATAGTACTTGATTATAAAAAGTGTATTTGCATTTCTATGAATTAAGTGTAGACTGGAACTGCCCATATGAGTTATGACGCGTTTGTGTGGTCAACATTTGAATTGGTGGAGAATTTCACGTCAGTTGCGCGTCGTTCAATAAACTCGAACAACAACAACTGCAGTGGACCCAACGACAATTCATCGACCGGATATAATAATTCACTCTCAATACCGGCAAATCATAGGAAATCGAATTCTTTACAAGATTATTGATTATAACAATTGTAAATATACACTATGCTAATATATATAATAAGTATCTCACTGTACGTACATTCATTTAATCACACCTTGTCATCGTGAAAGTGCCAGTGCGTCAACTTTGGGCTCTTGTTTCGGTGGGACGAGCAGTACGTTTCATCGTCTTTAGGTCGCTCCTTCTTCTCGGCACTGCTCAGCATGGACAATATGCTGATACACACGGAGGATATGGTGAGTGCCGGTGACCAGTTGTCGTATAGTATGGATAGACAAATGTGACCATTGCTGTAAATGTGTGAGTGAACCGGAATTTTGCATGGTTTACTGTCGTCATCTTATTCTGCTGACTATTATTACTACTATTATTACGACGACGACGATGATTAAGATTACGCACCATTCTATTATGATGAAGGAGGAGGTTTATACGCGACAAAGACAACCTCTGGTGATTCCATTGGATAACCAGACGAGAAACTAAATTATAGCATGAAATCTTCTCCTTCATACACTGTTCCCTCGACGCCTTTAACTCTCACCCTCAGAACAGAATAGTCTTCATTCGGTAAATCATGTAGCTATATTGAAGGTGGTGGATTCGTCAGTAGACTTTTGATCTCCTTCGCCAACCGTCTAGTGTGAATTGATGATGCCATATTATATTCTAATAAATTTATGTTGCTAACACAGCAGACCGTATAACGAGTGGTATGCTCAAGTTTTTCTCACTAAGTCTTCTATTACTGTACGCGCCAACTGAAAGAAAACAAAATTACAATCACAAGCGCGCGACGGAACGCAAAGATATTTGAAGAATCCACACTATATAAATGGAATTAAATTTAAGTATTCTCAGCTGTCATTGTTGATGCGCTCAAAGTTCTGAATGCTAGCAACTATAGTGTCAATCTCAGCTTCGAAAGCCTTCATCTTTGATGCATCAGCTTCCTGGGCTTCTTTACGCACCTTGGCGCTGTACTCTGGTTTGTTCATCTTCTTGACCAACTGCTCCTTTTACACAGACAACTTGTCCATCTTGGTTTGTAATTTCTTGATCTCAGCATCAATATCCAGAGATCCTTTGATCATTAAATACGTCTAAGCCATATCTCCAATGGATTGATGGACACATCCATGCGGAACTTGATCAGCTGAATCTACAACGGTGAGATCAAGCTACTTGGCAAAGCACAGTGTCTTTAACACCTGCAGTTAATCTCTTAAAAAGTCACCATACTGCTTACTGACAACATACACCGTGGCATTATTCTTCAAACCATAATCCTGCATGATGGAACGCACAGATCTACTGACAGATGTTACAATCTCGAAATCCTTGTCAGCACTCTCAGCCTCCCATTGCTCTGTCCATTCAGGATATGGAGATATCATTATAGATTCAATAGAGTCGCCAGATCTTCTTCCAAGTCTCTGATACAACTCTTCAGTGACGAAAGGCATGAAAGGATGCAGCAATCTCAATCCTTATTCAAGACAAGTATACAACGTATTTCTAACAGAGAGCTTTTGCGCCAACAGTTCCTTGTCATTACCATCCTCTGCAGAGTCAACAATTGGTTTGATAGACTCAATGTACACATCACACAGCTCATTGAGCCAGAATTTATAACAAGCACCAGTAGCAAGACTGAAATTGTAATCACCAAGCTATTTGTTCACTTCCTTAGCCGCAACGTTCAATCTATTCAAAATCCACTTCTCCTGGAGCGTCTTGGTGGCAGATACAGATATGACATGATCATCAGGTTGGAAATTATCACCCAGCTTCATCAACGCAAATCTAGTGGCATTCCACAGCTTATTACAAAACTTTCTGTATCCTTCAACTCTAGCAATGTCCATGTTAATATCTCTGTTATGACCAGTGTAATTACAGAGGGTGAATCTTAACGCGTCAGTACCACACTCAGGAATACCTTTTGGGAAGTCCTTGCGCTGGCCCTCTTTAGCCTTGGTCACCTCTTTAGGATCCAAATTACCTTTCTCGAGCAGAGAATGCAATTTATCCAACGTAGCACCTTCGATAACATCAACAGGATCAATGACATTTCCAAGAGATTTAGACATCTTTCTACCGTGAGCATCCCTGACCATCGCATGACAAAAGACATCTTTGAATGGAACCTACCCGGTCAGCTTACGACCAAAGAACACCATACGCGCCACCCAGAAGAATATGATGTCCCATCCAGTCTCCAGAAGAGACGATGGATAGAACAGCTCCAGATCGCGAGTCTTCTCAGGCCAGCCTAGAATAGCAAATGGCCACAATGCTGACGAGAACCAAGTATCTAAAACATCAGGATCTTATTGCAGGCTTATTTTACCTTTATGCTCGGGAAACTTCTTTTCAACTTTCACCATAGCCTCGTCAATTGTGCGCCCACTCACCCAATAATTGCCATCACTCTGGTCCACGTCCTCTTTGCCATCGATACGGATGAAATATGCCGGAATTGTATGTCCCCACCACAGTTGTCTGCTAATGCACCAATCCTAAATATTCTCCATCCACTAGAACCACTCCTTCTCACTGGACTTTGGTCTGATGTTAAGACGGCCATCTTTGACCACCTCAATCGCATCTTTAGCCATATCTTGACAATTGACATACCACTAAGGTTTAAGCATAGGCTCAACCACATCTCCGGTACGGGAGCAGATAGGCAGCACCATCTTATTAGGCTTCGTCTCAATGTACAGCCCCTTCGTCTTCAATGCCTTCAACACCTCCACTCTGGCATCAAATCTCTTCAAACCCTCAAATGGGTATCCATTAGCATTCAAGAGGCCGTCATCATTCAGAATGTTTATAAACTCCAAATTATGCTTCTTACCAACCTAATAATCATTAGGATCATGAGCAGGTGTAATCTTAACTGCACCAGTACCAAATTCCATGTCCACCATCTCATCTTGAATGATAGGGATCAGTCTATTGTTGAATGGATGTTTAGCAAATTTACCAGCCAAGTGCTTATAACGCGCGTCCTAAGGATGAACGGCAACAGCAGAGTCACCGAGCATAGTCTCTAGACGAGTGGTGGCCACAATAATCTTCTCGTCACTATCACTACCATCAATAGGATAGGCAAAGCTGACGATGGTACCAAATTCATACTTTCTATTCTCATCATGTCCTGGGACGTGCATGAGTGTCTTCCCCTCCAAGTCCTTATTTTCCACCTCAAGATTACTTAACGCGGTATTCAATTTGCAGCACCAATTTACCAACTTGGTATCTCTGTAAATGATACCTTCATCGTGTAGACGCACAAAGGTCTCAGTGACAGCACTGACAAACTTTGGATCCATAGTGAAAGTGGCACGACTCCAATCCAGAGATGATCCAAGACGCTTCTGCTGACCATAAATTCTATTACCGTACTCCTCCTTCCACTCAAACACCTTCTTGATAAACTCCTCTCTCCCAAGATCGTGTCTAGTCAACTTCTACTCCTTCCACAACTTCTTTTCCACCACAACCTGTGTAGAGATACCAGCATGATCACACCCAGGATTATACAGAACGCTGAATCCACGCATCCGGTGCCATCTAACCAAAGAGTCCTAAATAGATCCAGTCAGAGCATGACCCAGATGCAGAGAACCAGTAACATTAGGTGGTGGCACAGGGACGACATATACTCCCTTACAATCAGCCGGAAGTTATCCATCGGCAACGACACGAGGCTTCAAGTATCCCTACGCCTCCCACCACTAATACCAGCCAGATTCAACCTCTTGCGGATGATAGGAATCCTGCATTGGACGCGTCATATCCTTCTTCTAGCAAGCCTGTGCTTATCCAGAACTTGCGTCAAACTAATTACTTCCTTTGGCCACCTGTGCTTGTGAATCTTTTACTGTACTCTCTTACTAATTACCAGCCATATCTTTTTATACTCATAAATCTAATTTAAAAACAACAGCCCTTGATAAATAAATTCTTTGATATGATAGTACTAAAGTCTAACGGCGTTCTACTAAGAAAGGAAGACAGATCGTCGTTGTTGTTAAAGTGTTGGATCGATCTAAGGTTGTTTGGCTGCCGCTTTGCATTGTGTGAGTGATCAAAGCGCGCGCGTAAGATTTGAGAATCAGAGTTGAATGAAATATGATCGACTCAGAGAGTAGCAAGATCACGACCAAATAAAGAGCGTCGAAGTTTAAACGGATCAAAGGCCTGAAGGAGAAAGGTCAGATATGACATGATCACGTTATAACATTTATCTAAAGTATATGTTCCGCATATTCAAATGTCGTCAGTAGGAGGAACCAAAAGAACATATTGAACAATCGATGTCTTATTTACATCGGAATTCGGTTCATCAAGTTCCACGTGTCGATATTCCTAAAATGTTAATTCATCTGGAACGACAAAGTAGATGACATTTGACTTGCACTTTTCTTATACTTCATGCACCAAAGGATTCAACTTGCAATCTTTAGTAGTTGTAATTTGAAACATTCCACAACCTTAAATCCATAAATCGACAGCGTCAAACTTATGATTTGGCATAAAAAAGACTCCATTCGAATGCTTTCTCTTTGGTGGATACGCATCATCCAACCTCGTAAAGTCCTTGATAACATTAGACGCGCGAGGAATATTAACAGTTTTAACATTACGGCACTTCCTATTATCCTTGGTCAGCAATCGTCTTTAGAAGGAACCGCCTTTGATCAAAATGTCACGGCAATGATATACATATAACTATCCACGAAGGCCCGCAAGACGGGAGTACTGAGAGGATGGCGTATGATCAAATTGCTTCAATTAATTCCTACCAACAAGCGTCAACAGTTCATACACCTTTATGGATACATATCTCGACGCGTAACGAGGTGTAAAGTCGCGGTAATCATCAGTAGCATCATAGTGAATTAAATTATGAGCAGCATTTTCCATTAAACCACCTTCAGGCTATACGTACAGTTCAGAAATTTTAGTGCGGCCCAGTGCATTTAATACAACTTTCTCAGGCGATTCAAAGGTATAAAATAGTTGCCGGGGAACTCCACCAAGTATATCGAATCTATGCTTTAATGTACTCATATCATACTGCAGCTCAAGCACAGATACAGCTTATTCCATCTCCTACCAACTCCATAAAGGCATATAATAGAACGGAGAGGCGTCTTTTGCATATTGATTAGCACACCTTGATCCAGGAGCGACAGTAAGGATTGTCATAGCACACGATATGGAACCAGGATCGAGTGAATCAACCAGATAATACCAGTCATCACCTTTAGGAAACTTGAATGCAACTTTTGGGATCATATGGACACCATCAGGTGAAATGATAAATTTATACTAGGCAGTGGATAGGTGCAAAAACACAGTCTTGCCGTATTCATTGACCAAACGGTGGGCACAATATATCAGGAAGAGCGTCTTTCCAATCCCAGGAGTGCCACTGACCAATACTTTCCACTGTGGTGGTGGGTTCCCATTGTTGTAGATGGCATCAAACATTTTTATATACGCATCACGAACAAAAATTCGATCCACTTTATTGATGTAAGGGCTGAGTGACGCGCCAATATTAACAACTTTTGCATTTAAATAATTTGCTCCAAACATGGATGATAATGGGATAAATTGAAAGTTTTAGTCATCACCAACACCGAATGCAAATGAGCCACCACTATACCCTGATATAGTGGAAGTTGGATGTAGGTGATTGTGAATACAAATTTCCTTAACAGTGCCCGCAGTCTCCTTCCATTGAGCTCTATTAAGACGCGTCATCTACTCAAATGTAAAATGTCCTACTCCAACTGATTGACGAGATCATCCAGCTTCAGCCTTTTCAATAGCGCAATAAGAGACTCTTCGGTTGGGCTCCTTATTAGTGTATGCTGATATTTTTTATTTTTAAAGACGTATATAAATTGATCTAAAACTCTTACAGAGATGTTGCCTCTCTCATCACTAACGCAGTCAGTAACGCGTGCATGCCACCAATTTCTTTAAAAGCTTTTCATCTCGCTCAATCAACAAAGTTCTTACTGCAATTAGATAAAAGGGTTAGAGAAGCTGCTGTTATGGAATGTCCAACGTTGATATCAAACGCGCTCTGGGAGATTGACTTGGCATGTAAATAGTATCTTGAGGGGAATGGATATGCATTTAAAATTCTGGAAATGTATAACTCGCTTTAGAACGCTACATTGCAATTGGCTTTGATTTCTTATGCTCGTAAGTCTGGTAATGAAGTGATTGTTTATAGTACTTTGACTGCACTTGATATAAATGAAATGGTGTTGGAACGCGTATTGAATCGAAGGCTATTGCCTGGATCTGTATTACTACATTGGTTATGTTAATCACAAAGTAACCTAAGTACTGATGCATAATTGTCGATTATTGCTCATTGTAAACCGATATCTTTTACTGACTTGAATGAACTAATACACTGCGGGATTAGTTATCAAGTTCTTACTCTGGCCTTAAAGAAGGTTTAGTTATCTCTTGAAGAGTTTCGTAGTATTTTACACCATTTGTAGTAGAAAGGATATGATGATTATGGAGCGGTCATGGATTTAATATTAGCTAGTGAGTACTCCAAGACTTTGGTGCGGTATTTGTAGCAACTTGTCACTATGGATGATTATTAAGCTCTATCTGTTATGGTACTCGTATGTGCATCAGACGACCAAGTGTTAAGGTCTTCTAGAGCATCTAACAGGTCCGCTTTACTGCGAGTTCTCTCTAATTGGAATGAAAGTTCAGGCTCATCTTTTGATAACAATAGTATCAAAGTTTCAACTCTGTAAAAGATCTTGTCCACCTGGAGTTAAATTGACTGCCATCATTGGGATGTTATCTTGGATATGATTGCGTCTCTGGTAAAGTAGGCGGATAATCGTGATTTGCTGAAAATGTCCATATAATTGTGTATTCATAATGATCTTCCTGGTCGGAAATTAATTAATATCTTGATAGAGTCGGATTATTAAGATTTTGATGCACAAGGGTAACAATTGGAATGGTTGTTATTAAAATAGTTTACGTGTATTGATTTTCTGCATCCGGCTTGGGTAAATCTTGAAGTAGTTGTCCGTTATCTGTGTAAATTATTCATCTAACTGTTATCAAAAGATGCATAGTAGAAGAATTTGGTCTTGATATAGGATTGCATTAAGACAGTGACTATCAGGATGAAGAATGAAAGTGGTGCACCTGTAGAGGTTTTGTCTGATCTGGTTTTACAATGTTCATAATTGTCCGTATCATCATTTGAACAATGTTTATCGTTGCTTACTCAGCTATAACTCTCATAGGCGGATTATTATGAAGTGTTAAAACCAATTTTGACCCAGATAAATGAGTAGAGTGATAAAGTAAGTGCTCTGTTTCGATTTGCACCTGATGAAGTGAAAATGCAAATGCTCTAATTTAATGATCCTAGTCTATAACAAGCATATCTTGCGAACGGATAGAATATGACGGTAGATCTTTTGTTGCTTAGTCTTCAGCAGAATAATCATCAGCATATTTCTATAATCTTCAAGTCAGTGTTGGATTTGAATGAATTTGGAGTCATTTCTGAGGCTTTGAAGCATTTACTTATATACGCTGTAACTAATGATGAATAGCTGTAAAATGATTATTGGATTGGTATCGTTGCCGGCTGTTGTGATTATATCATCAATGACAGAGTGTCAAAGCTGTTAGATGTTCAATCCTAGTAGAAAGACGAGTTACTGCGGTAGATTATTGAGTTTTTGTTAGTTATGACCAACTTAATATTGCCTAAGCAGGTATCGGAGAACATATTAATAGCATTCCGACAATGTCTAGGCAATTAGAATGTTAGTCCTTTGTGTATTCATGGACTTTCAGTGATGATTTATACCATGTCGATATCTTTGAAGAAGAACTTATAGAGCATTCTTTTTAAGCTAAGCCAGATTATGTCGAGCGCATGGACCAGCGTGCATATGTTGGAATTCCTCAACATTCTGTGCTCTTATCCGGATCTCTATGGACATTTTACTGAAAATGATTACAGGTTGGTATTGGGTATAGCTGTGAAGTTTATCGAATATTATCAGAGTCAGGCGCAGAAAAGGAAGTCTGTCGATTTGTAATAGTCTGCTCAGGCGCTGGATAAGAGTGTGAGAGATGACGTGTTTGCAGAGTATGTCCTAGTCTTGGCTTACACTGTGATCAGAAGTTGGATTCCTCGAGTTCCTGATCACTTGCGCGACTCTGTTTATAGATTTACTATTCTGGCGTTGAGTAACATCAGCCAGTCTTCTGAACTCGTATTAAACAAGGAGAAGATTGACGTGTGCCTACAAATGCTATAACAGCGCTAATAAATATATGGAGAATTGCATTAATAAAGCGCGCATGATCAAAAGGATACAGTGGATAGAAAGCTGTACTCGGATGGTATGTAATTGATAAGTCTATCATTATTGAAGAACTCTTCTCTTAAAGTTGAAATTCGAACTTCTTATAGTTATCAGACGCGTTATTTAAAGTATTTAGAACTGTTGGAGAATAAAATTGCTGACTACAACTTGGTATCCGTTGAGACTATTGCTCAACTTAATCTCGAAAAGTTGTCTGCAATGATTCCTTTTGACAAGCAGGCTGACTTGCCATTAAATGAAACGGTTGATAGAATGGTATCCGTGCTAGATCGAATGTTTTACAACGACGCGCACAAGATTGCTGTTCTGTATGTAGGCCCTGATCAGAGTGATTAGTAAGAGATTCTTGCCAACTCTTATGGATCTGTGCATTACAACGAGTTTCTGAATAATCTGGGTGACTGGTCGTTTCTTAAAGATGCCAAATCTAATAATATATTTTCTGGCGGATTGGACACTTCTGAAGACCAGCTTGATGGAAAGTTTGTGATCACGTATATTGACAATGTGTAACAGTGTGTATTCCATGTCGCCACCTTGATGCCAACTAACATAGAAGCTGATCCATAATTGGTGTCAAAGAAGCGACATATTGGCAATGACTTTGTTAGAATCGTCTGGGATCAGTCTGGTACGAATAAGTTTGACTTGGACACCGTGTCGGGCCAATTCAATTTTGTCAACATTATTATCAGACCCACTAACAAGTCAGGTTGTTTTAAAGTTCTGCTGCAGAAGAGGTCAGATATGCCAGCATTCAGTCCACTATGTGAGGAGAAGATATTTACAGAGCTGCCAGATCTGGTTTCTTTCGTCAGACACATCGCCATCTAGGCTAATATATTTGCTCAGGTTTGTCTCCAGCTTCTCGGCGTTGGACTCTCTCGGAATAGCAATAATAATAAGCGTCTTGAGTATATTGATTCCCGGGTAGAAAGGCTCCGGTAAATACGTCGAATTATAAACAACTCTGGTAATCAATGACATAATCTCATATATAAAATACTAGGCACGACAGCTTGTTATTCCTCAAATAGAAGCTTCTACCAGTTGATCTCTCTTTAAACCCACGTAGATCTCGTTTCAAATCTCTTTTGGCGAACGACATTCTCAACTTTCGTTTCATCTTGTCTTCTTTCACGAAGACGTAGCTGGTTGTTGTAACACTTTATTGACATATAAACTGCCGCGTTCTACTGTGGTAAATTTGAGTATATTAAGTACCAAGAGCAGGTATAGCTAGATGACACGCATTGATGATCTGCAAAAGTAATTGGAGCTGGATTAGCACGACAGTGTTGGTTAATTGGAGCTCTTTTCATTTAATGATGATGACTTCTTGTGTTATCTATTGGGCATCACCATGAATGAATTATAATCTATTAGGAGCAGAATTGCATTCGAAATTGCGCCTTAGTCTGTGAATCTTTTGGATTTGGGGGAGGAATACCTAATAACTGGGAATGTGTGGCTGGATTCTCTATTTGCCTCTTATGGTATTCCTAGAGGACAGCTGATCGAAGTTGTCGGAGAAGCTGGCTGTGGTAAGAGCCAATTAGCCATTTGGACTGCAATTCAAGTGATAAAAACATTTGATCCATCCAGTAATGATAAAGTTCTGTACGTGTCTATTAACAAACCGTTTCCTATCAAAAGACTCGACCATTATTTCAGTTCTGACTAAAGCCAACATTAACATTTGATGGATAAAATGTTGATCGTAAATTGCTATGACACTGAAAGCCTGTTAATTCTGACATCAAAACTTGGCGATATAGTTAAGTAAGATAACATTAAGATGGTGGTATTTGACTCGATTGCTGCAGTTTTGCGGTATCCTTATGATACAATGGCTGATGGAAGCTCGTGTTATGTCAGCTCCTAAGACGTGATTCATTAGTTTGCATCTACTCTGCAGTCTGTCGCTAGAGATAAGAACATTATAGCTATCTGTGTGAATTAAGTGAGCTCTATTATTAGAGAAATTTCAGATTTTAATAGTACTGCGTTTATACCTGACACTATCTCTACTGCTAATCAGTTGAAACCGGCCCTTGGTGATGCATGGTAGTCCTATGTGAGGATTTAATTGTGGGTGAAGAAAGCTGGTCATGGTGTCCGTTAGGTTATAGTTGAGAATAGTATGGTATCATCATCTATTTAAAATGAATATAAGTTCACTATAGGTGACACTTCCTAGTTGATCGTTCCTCAGACTGATGTGACTGGAAAGCAAGATGATCCTTTGGTAGCTGGTTGTCATGGTGCTGACTGATCTCAATTTCTTACTTTTAAAGTTCTTTTAACTATCACTATGTAATTAAAGTTGATATGTCTGGTGAAGAAGAATCTGTGAAAGTCATTGTTAGAGTCCGCCCGCTGAAGGAGGATGAGGAGAATTGTGTGTTGGTGCGAAATAATACCATAACGGTCCTGGATAAGTAGTTTAGATTTGATCAGGTACTAGATGTTAATGCCTCGTAAGCTGCCACTTTTGACCAAGTGAGCCATTTAGTGAATGACGTTATTAATGGCTATAATGCCACAGTGTTCGCGTATGGACAGACTGGCAGTGGTAAATCACACACCATGATGGGAAATTTATCAGGGAATAGGGACAATGAGAGGGGTCAAGTTGGTGTAGTGCCGCGATTCATTAATTTAATATTTGACCAGATGGAATAGCTCAAAAGTAATCAGTTTATTATCTATATTACGTATTTGGAGATATTTAATGAATAGATTATAGATTTACTTAATGATGAATCGGGTGGAAAGTTGGATTTGAAAGAGGATGGTAAGGGCGCCTTTATTGTTAAAGATATCAGTAAACATCCTGTGACTTCACCTTAGCAAGTGTTTGATCTTCTCCAGAGGGGAAACTAATAGCGGTCGGTTGGGGCAACCTTGATGAATGAGTAGTCTTCTAGATCCCACTCAGTGTTCACTATCTATATTGAGAGTTGTTAAATAGAGCTGTCTCCTGTCGAAAGCATATAATCCGCAAAGCTACGAAACGCGAATAAAGTTGTAGTTGGTAAATTGAACTGCGTCGATCTTGCTGGTAGCGAGCGATAGAGTAAAAGCGGATCATCTGGAGATAGATTGAAAGAGGCTATGAAGATCAACTAGTCACTCAGTGCCTTGGGCAATGTCATTTCAGCGCTGTCATCTCGGAAGCCTCATGTGCCATATCGGGATAGTAAATTGACCAAGTTGCTTATGGATTCACTTGGTGGAAGTTCCAAGACGGTTATGATTGCCACCATCTCGCCGGCTACTTATAATTTGGATGAAACTGTGAACACTCTGCGTTATGCTCAGCGTGCCAAGATGATCATGAACAAGCCACTTGTCAACGAGGCTGCAGATAGTCTCCTCAATCAGTATCAGGATGAGATGCAGTAGATTTCCTCTTAATTGTAAAATTAAAATCGACTCTCGTCAATGTAGCAGAATATAGATCGTGAACGACAGAGATTGAGTCAATTAAAGAATCAGACTTCGGCAGAGAAATCCAGTCTTGAGTAGTCCTTGCATTAGCGACAACTAGAGCTGGATCAGGAGATTATGCGGTAGTAAGAACTCCTGTAATAAGTATTTCATTGGAAACAGCTTGTACTGAATCACGGTGATAATTTGATGCTCCAAGTTGAGAAAAAGGCTGCGTCTCTATAACAGGAACGGTAACGACTGTAAGAGTCTAAGTAATAGTCCATGAGAGTGTAAGAGCGTGTCAGCTCAGCCAAGTAAATTGACTCTCTATCAAAGAAAAAGGTGCAGTAGCTGGAGGAGTAGTCTAATCAATAAAGGGCGTAAATAGAGACATTACTTGGCCAATACCTTCGTGTACAACAATAGAAGACAGAGGCTTAGTAGAAGCAGAGAAATGGCGCGTTATTTTTGATTGAGTAGATCCAGACTAAAAAGTCTTAGATACAAAAGCTGGATAATTTGATTGAGCGACTCCTGCCTGAGTATTTACCCAACGAGCTTATATCTAGAGCCGTTTATGATGATGATGAAAATGACTGGCTTCTCCGATCAATGTTTGACCCTGAGATTATAGAAAAGCGCCAAAAAGACACCAAGTCTACTCTCCGTGATATTATGATCAGTCATTCATCCAAAGTTCTTGCTGATGATAGCAATCTGGCTCTTGAACGCGGTATCAATAATGAACTGTAGAATCAAAATGACTAGATGCACTTTCCCAATAGCTCACAAGAATTTCTTGTGGCCAATGGTTTACTGTCGAAAGTGAGAAACATTGAAAGCATACCTCAACCTCCAGCTTCACGTCCTACGTTTACTCGTAGAAATCCTGGAAACTTGAATATGTAACGCTCATGATATAAAATGTCATTATCATTAACATTATGTTCTTGTCTTTTACTGTACTTGACTTGATTTGTGAAAACTTCATCAAATTTAGATTTTAGTTCCCTCGGCTAAAGATCACAAAATGAGCAACGAAATATTGGAATAATAAAAGCCTGGCAGTGTAAAACTTGATAACAAAGATAGAGACAAGTAGCACAAGTAATGTTAATAATGGAAAGGAAATATACTTAAACACAGTAATATTCTATACTTCTAGACGCGTTTTATTGACGAGACATCAATCAGCGTGGTGTAGACAATGTTATGAAATTCATGATGAACTAGATGGAGAAGATATCATGCGCCATGAAATATCAACATTTTTATCTGTAGACCATGTGAAGATGTTGTCGGCGGGCATTTCGCGCAAAATGAAGGCGTAAGTTTAGTTATAATATAATATAGGAATATTGATAATGATGTTCTGATGGAGCACCTTAATCATGTAGATCGTTCTCTGCGAGAATAGGTTATAAACAGAAACTTAGATGGCGGAGACTATGGTGCACGAGACTATTCACGCGTTCGATCACTGTCGGGCCAAGGTGGAGTGGGAATCTAATTGCGCGCATCATGCTTGCTCAGAGATCAGGGCTGCCAACTTGAGCGGTGATTGCCGGATTTGGAATGAATTCGGTCGCGGTCATTTATGGGGTTTCAGGTTGGCCAAGAAGCATTAGGATTGTGTGAGACGGCGCGCACTTCTCTCTATCAAAATGAATCCAGTGTGCGGCGATAATGCCGAACAAGTACTCGATAGCGTATTTGATAAGTGTTTTAATGATCTAGAACCGTTTGATGAAATATATTGATCAATCGTCATCATCTTCATAATACTAAAGTGTGTATTCCTATATCACTTTTTTAAGAATGACTTCACCGTCTCATCACTCTAGATTGCCTCTTTTACATCCTCTTCTGGAACGTTCAGACATATCTACAGCGAGAGATCATCATTGTAGCCATGCTGATTCTTTGACTGTACAATAAGAATCCTCAGTTATCCAAGAGAAGATACCACCGATACGAAACTACTATATGATGGAGAGGATACATTATGAGATCTACATAGACCGACAGCTTTCTTAAAAAGTTGACCCATAGCCACATCTGATACTCCATACTGGCTGATGAGATATAAAATGGCGCATAAAGTGATTTTCTAATGAAGTGATGCAGCCTGCTTCAGGAAAATGGATGTTGGAGTGGAGTACATGGAAGCATAGATGGCATTAACCAGCTGAACAGTGACGGCAGATTAATTGCTACGCGCTGCATCCACACAGCGACGGCAGATTTCTAAAGCTCGCCTAGCATCACCAGAAACTGAAGCCACACGTCTGGCACATAAAGTTATAGCATTACTTTCAAACAATTTAACATCAGTTTTACCTTTTTAATTAAGCAGAAGATTCCCTACTCTATCATGACATATCTGCTCGATTTACTCGTAAGTGTAAGCCATAAATTCCACTCTTCTCAATCCCAACCTAGAATTATTCTTATTAGTTAGAGTGCGTTCAGGTAGATCCATAGTATTAGCTATGGCCAGCACAATCAGAGGAGCATGTTGACGATTTTTGGACTTTACAGGCAGATTAGGCCAATTGAAGAAATTATAGATCAGATCCTGCTTCTTGGTGATAAGTTGATCCATCTCATCCATGACAACTACGACTGGAGATAGGTCGGTACTCTTTATACCAGAGCCTCCAGTGTGATGATAGTAGTCGTCCAGTAAATGTTGGGCCTGATTAGCTTACACTTTGCGCTTATTCTAAGAATCACCAGCAAGACATTTCCAGAGTAAAGTATATGCCATACCTGGATCAGCCAAAGTCATTCCATTAACTTCACAGTCACGAAAGTTGAGTGGCTCTTCCGTATCGCACTTCAACTACCGCAACACTTCTCGCGTAGTGGACGTCTTACAAGTTCCCGGAACACCGCTAATGTATATGCAGCAGCCAGTACCATCCTAAATAGCAGATTTCAAGTGTTGCTTAATCTATGCCAGATGAGGATCTCTATGAGGATAAGCTCCGTCCAGTAATGAATAGTTGGCAGATAGTCTCTCCATAGCTTCATTGTACACATCAGTCACAACCTTGGTCTTCTTCTTGGAAGGTGTACCTTTCTGACTATTGGTGTCAAGTTTTCTCTTAATTGGCGGCATATCTTTCTTGAATAGAAAAGAGCAAAGATTAGAATAAATATTATGAGTTTAACCAAGAAGACTAAGGTATTACTGTATTGCAGTTGATAGAAAGTCTTAAAGAAACAGAATGGAATAGAAGAGCTGAAACGTGAAAATTATCGTTTCAGAGCAATGTGAAACTGCAAGGGAGATAAAGATTCCACTGACTGATAAAGCGCGTCAAATGTTTTCGTCTTTTGAGGAGACTGCTGCTGAAACAATTGAATTGTTGAGAGGATTACAACGATCATCATTGGTTACTTCTGCTCGTAGTGATATACATCTTTCAGTTAAGTAATCATGAAGGCCGTTCAATGCGTTAATTTACTGAGTGACGATGGTTCATCAATAGTCGTTGGCCCTGCATCATAAAAGAAGAATTTTAAGAATCGATTGTCCACCAAGAATATCAGCACAAATAATGGGAAGGAAAATGTGTAATAAAGTTCTTCTGGTACTGCCACTTAGAGAATGTAATTAAGTTATAATTCTTTATCCACGTCTACTGATAATAATTCTACCTCAAGTACTTCCTTAAATTCCATACCACTTGATACTACTACTACTCAAGAAGGTCAAAATGGAAACAATGTTATTAATCGAGTAGAGTGTCCTCTGTGTTAGAAATTGTTTGATGACAAGTCTATTATGTAACACGCAGCTGAATGTCAGGGAGGTGAGGAAACCATCAGAGCACATCCTAAATCATCATCAAGGGATTCTTTTTACCATTAGCTGGACAACTTATCTACTGAAGATTTGAACAATATTCTAGATTTCGAATCTTAAAACTCAAGTGTGATAGTCTTGGATTCTCAAGTTGATGGCGTGTCGGCTGCGAATCAAAACAAATGCTCAACTAGTAGATCTAATTAAAATTTGAATGGTAGGCTCTTCTCTGAGAGTGAATAATTATCTCCTCTGAAAGGATTCACGCCACTAGATTAACTTCCACCACACGAGGCGGAGGCGTACAGAAATCATATCAATTTACACAACAATGATGGTGGCGGCGATGTCGACCCTGATGGCAATGATATAATCAAGATTAATTACACTTATGCGAATGCCAAGAAGCCATATGCTCAGAAAAAGAAGTCTTCTGCATACGGTAAATCTAATTTTCGGCGATACAAGAGAAAGTGATTCACTTCCAACATTTCATAATCTCGCTCATCTCTTTGATTTGCTTTTTTACTTTCTTGATCTTCCTATTTTGATTTGGAAGATTTGTAACATGAGCGCTTAAAGATTACTGTACTGCCATCCACTTAGGAATCGGTATATTGTTTCGAGAAATGTATCTTTACTATCAAATGCTGTAAGATAAAGGTCTTTGCTGTCACCGATAGTGACTGGTCGCAGACATAACAGCCAAACAAGCAATTCTGACAACAACAATAATGGTGATGAGAAGTCGCAGCGTTCCATTAAAGATGTAATTGATTATTGATTCCATATAGACTTTTTGAGCTGACCGTAATTATGTAGATGCTGAAAGAAGATATCAGGACCATTCCTAATATGCTGACAATGTCCAGGCTGCTATTATCGCCGGCTATTGGATATTGGATCTACGCGTAAGATTATAAGTTTGCGCTTGGAGCATTCGCTTTTGCTAGCGTGACCGATCTAGTGGATGGCTATATAGCTAGAAATTTTAATCAGAGAACTTATCTGGGAACAGTATTGGATCCTCTTGCGGATAAAGTGTTGATGACCACAGTTACGCTATCGCTTGCCACCACTAGTTTACTTCCCAGTAAGTATTTTATTGATTTGACGCGTGATTATACACTATTTTGGTTACTGTAGCGTATTTGGCTGCTCTGATTGTTGGACGTGATGTTCTATTATCTGCAGCCGTGATGGTCTATCGGTATATGTCTCTTTCCAAACCGGTAATGTACATCTTATTGTTAGTTCATGTTTATGATTATTGTATTGATATAGTGTAGAGAACGTTTAAAAAATACATTGATCCCACGATCCCTTCGGTCGAGATTAAACCAACTTAGATATCCAAATATAACACGTTTCTTCAGTTAGTTCTAATGGGATCTAGTTTAAGCGCACCTGTGCTATTCGGTGTGGAGTCTCATTGGCTTTTGTCTACCATGTAATATACTGTCGCTGCATCGACGGTTCTATCTGGAGCGAGTTATGTGTTTGCCAAAGACGCAGTCAAAATATTAAAGTAAAAGACTACTTCAGCCGGAGCGAAATCACCTGAAAATAAGGCTGCATCTGCATCTAGCAAGAATACTTCTAGCAAAGTGAATGCGGATTAGAAAAAATGATGAGTTAGATTATATTCAATCTGATTTATGGCTTTCAATTGATCATGATTGCTTTATACAACCATTTCTTGAATCACCATGACAACCAAACTGTGGTGGCAAACTCCCTTACCTCAACCTGTCAGTCTTTGATCATTAATATGAGGCAAATATCCTCTTGTCTTTATATAATCATCATAGACAATTTGAATTTGTATATATCAAAATGTTGAAAAGCACCTATTTCTATGCCTTGCTATCTCTCATTTTTGCTAGTAAGTATTGTAGTATAATTTGTATAGAAACCACTTAATTTGGGAATTTTGTAGGCCATGTAATTTCCACCGATAATATAATTCACCCGGAAGTATTTAAACTGACAGAGAATGCAGATAATGATTTTATTCAAGTAGAACTTGGTTTTGAGAGTCGGCTATTTGAACTGCACTTGAAACCTGCTAATGAGGTCGTGCACACTGATGCTCAAGTTTATATTCATTATCAAGAAGACGGTGCTAATGTTGAGTAATACGGAATATCAGAATATGAACTGTACCCATACTCTGGAAAAGTAATTGAAAATAATGTCACCGTCGGATGGGTCAGGATATCATTCAATGACGACGATGACACTTTCAACGGGGTGCTCAGTATTCGCGGAACGAGCGATCAAGTTCAAGAAACGTTTTAGATCTTGACAGTGAAACAATATTAGAAGCACGTGGCGATTCATAAACTGCCCAAGTTGCAGCAGAAATTGAGACAATTGGTCGATGTCATATTGATTCGGGAAGACAAGTAACATGGTGCTCATGGGGATTAACACACAGCATGTGGTGTGGACTTGAATGATCCGGTTCATTCCAATTTGCATCAGTAAGTTCTATCTAGAATTGGTGACCAGCGTGTAGTGAGGCGACAGTCTGGTAAATGCTTATCATCACCAATGACCATGGTTGTTGATATCGTGGCTGATTGTAGCTATTTCTCATTGTTCTCCAATACTCAGGATGTTCTTCAGTAGATTCTGTCTAATGTCAATTAGGCATCTCAACTTTATTAGGATACATTCAATATTATTTTGGCGATAGGCTCCGTTAATATACAGACAACCTGCAATGCTGATGAGGGGTAGTACTGGAATACACCATGCCGAGAGGATTATCCAATGATTACGCGATTAAGTGACTTTTCGAAATGGAGAGGTGATCAAAAATCTAGCTCCGGTCTCTTTATACTTATGACCAAATGCAGTTTTGGTTAGACTGTTGGCGTTGCTTGGCTTGGATCAGCGTGCCAAACTACTGTTTCTGTTTAATAGAAAACCGGTTCTAACTTGTATCTGTCTGGCACCGCTGTTGTCTCCTCGTCTTGGTTTGAATGGGCAACGCTGGCCCATGAAATCGCTCATACATTTTCTAGTGTTCATGACTGCTCCGCTGGCTGTGGTGGATGTGTTAGTCTTGACGCGTGCAAGTAGTGCTTCAATGGCTACTCAAATTGTCCGTGTTGCTCTTGTGGAAGCGGTGGGTAGTGTGACTGTTAAGCAAAATATTTGATGAGTCCCACGTCAGCTGGTACATCCAACACCTTTTCCCCTTGTACGATTAACATGATTTGCGCTGCTAAAGATAGCTGGTCCAAGTGTTTGAAGGCTCCTAATACACAACGCTCACTAACGGCGAATATGTGCGGCAATGGAGTGTTAGAGTCGGGTGAAGAGTGTGATGTTGGTCGTCCTGGATCTTAGACTGCGAGTTAAAGCACTTGTTGTGATGCAAGTACATGTAAATTAAAGCCCGGTGCCTAATGCGATCCTTTAAATTAGAAATGTTGCACTTCTTAATGTAGACCAAAGAAAGCTGGCGAAGTATGTAGAAAAGCGATTGGAGTGTGTGATATTGATGACTAATGTAATGGTATCAGTGCTGATTGTCCATAAGATGCCAGATAACCTGATCTGTCTTAATGTTATATCTCCAGTAAGAACATGACCGGCTAATGCGCTAGAGGATACTGTACAAGCAGAAATTACCAGTGCTTAATGAAACAGCTAAATGGTGTCGTGGGCGAGTGTCCTGGTCATTCCAACTAATGCTCCATGTTTTGTCGCGCCACCGGGGCTGTTGGTAGTTGCATTGAAGTGCAGGGCTCGTTTTTTGATGACGGAACCGCCTGCGGACTGAGTGGAGTTTGCGAGAGAGGAAAATGTGTACAGAGTGGATGGAGCGCATTTATTGGCTTTATCAATGATCACAGTGGATTTTTCATCATCGCCTTTGTGTTTTGTGGTACTCTACTTCTGGGTGTAGCGTACAAACATCTCCGCTTGTACTAAAAAAAGTAGGGACTTGGTTTGGCAGGATTCTCTATTAATTCAAGTCTTTCCCGTCCTAAAATGGTATCCTCCTACTCGTAGTAGAATCTTTTGCAACTTTAAAATGATAATGTTGAGGGCGATGATCAATCCACTATATTTGATCGCGATGAAGTAGTAAGCGACCAGATGCCGCAGTAATAACAATAGCCACCCTCTGGTAGTAACAAAAGTAGTATCAAATCATAATTAAAGAAGAAAATGTCAAAGAAAGCTGATGGTAAGAATTTGACATTGAATACACAGTAGAACGCACCAGTTGCAGAAAAAGGACTCAGCTCTGCAAGAATTTCAGCCTATAGCCCTCTATCTCCGTCAGTTGCTACTTTTAGTATGCGTAAAAACCAATCCTCGTCTAAAGCGGGAACTTAGGGCGATGTTAAATCCAATAAGACTGAAGAAAAATGATTTTGTATACATATAAAGTATATTGATAGAATTGATGAACACTTGGAGTACGCGTAATGTCTACTCAGCGCGTTTCACCAGCCTTTAGTACGAAACACCCAGCAAAGCTGAAGGGACGCGTTTGAAACTAAAACAAATCAGAATGTCTCTCAGCCACTTGACAACGGAAGCGCCTCAAGTTTGAATTTCCCTTCTTGGTGACTGTCTTTGATGTCGAACGTTACACCAATCGGATTTCTTCCTGATTGGAATCGAGTTTCAATTCCCTAATTAAAAGGTTGACGTCATTAGTGATCTACTTCTTTATTATAATTTAGGAAAACTTGAATAATGATGAACATGTTTCAATAATATTTGGTCGCGTTGATGGTGTGCTGTATTGGTACAATAGCTTCTTAATCTTATGTCAGACACGACATTAAAGACACTCTAGGTCCCCTCCTCAGCATTGAAAAGCCGCTCTCGGTCAAGATTGAACCATATGTGCACAAGTCTACTCCATCCCTCTCAAATGGGGACAAGTTGCAATACTTCAGATTAATAATTAAACTGACTCCTACTGAATCTTTTTACCTTCACATGCATCCTAATTAGAATATTCTACATCCGGATGCTAATGCTAAAGTGTATGGTGATAATGGCAAAGTTGTTAATGTAATCAAAATGAGGGACGTACTATGTAACTTTCACGGTCATGTGCTTAGCAGAGACGATTCAGATTTTGTGATGGATGATGATTTTGCTGATGAGGACGGAGCTTAAGATTTGGTATCTTCATTGTCTATTGGTGATGCGCGTCTTACTTTTGCTCCTTGTCCCCGCATTGGTAGTGGTAGTAGTAGTTTTATATATGAGAATGTTGTATCAAGTGTCAGTGGGTCGTTCACTTATAGACAAGACACTTTTACCATCTAATCATATTCACATTATCTGGCTTCAAGGCGATCCTCGGACGTATTGCCAAATTTTGCAGCAGATTATAATGGTCCTATTATATACAGCATGAAGGATTTTGGAGAGCCTTTGCATAAGTCCTCTCACGACGGGTCGGCTTCTTTTGGTTGCGGATCAGAGCACCTACATTTTAACAGGTACAACGCAGAGGATCATGTCAGATAAAAGTTGCGGCTCCAGGTGTCTGATAATGATTATGGAGTGCATTTGCGAAAGAGGTAGAGTGCTGGTTGCCCTACTAATTTGTAAGTGCTCTATCTTGGAGTTGCTGCTGACTGTAGTTATTTCAATAATTTTAACGGAGATTCTACGGCTGTTCTTTAGTAAATAGTTAGTGAATTCAATCAGGCATCTGCCTTGTATCAGTAATAAATGAATATTGCACTGGGTATTGTGGAGACGAGTATACAATCATCGTGTGATACATCCGGTGGTAAGTCTTGGAATAGACAATGTAGTAGTAATTATCCATTATCAAGGAGATTGAATGATTTTGCGTAGTGGCGCGGTTAGTAGAAGGATAACTACGGTCTCTGGCATCTCAAATCTGTATGTTCAAGTTGTGAGGCTGGCCGCAGCTGCACGCTTGGAATCAGCTGGCTGAACATGGTATGTGAGCGGTAGGCTTTTAGCCAATAAGTGAATGGAGAGAATGAATTCGTATCTGGTGTATGTATATCCACTCCATCGCCGAGTAGTTGGACTGTGGTGGCTCACGAGATTGGGCATAGTTTCGGTGCTAATCATGATTGTTCATCGACAGAGTGTTCAAGTGGTGTACGGCAGGGATGTTGTCCATGTCAGGATCAGTGTGATTGTCAGGGCCGATATCTTATGCATCCGTCAGACAGTTCAAGTACCGATTCCTTCTCACCGTGCTCCGTCTCTACCATATGTTAAAAGTATCCCATCATTGCCACGTGTCTGCAGAATCCCAACTCGTAAAAGACTATAACTGAATAGCAGTGTGGTAATGGTATCTTGGAATCTGGTGAAGAGTGTGACTGCGGTACACCTGAGGGTAATACGTGTAGGAACTCTTAATGCTGTGATGGTGCCACATGTAAGCTCAAGAATGGAGCCAGATGTGAGGATTCTAATGGCAAGTGTTGTCAAAATTGTCAATTGAAATCACAAGGAACTCAGTGCTTTACTGCGCCTGATCAGTGTTCCAAGAATCAATTTTGTGATGGTCAGTCTGGTGTTTGTCCTGTCGTGGAGAAGTTGCCTGATAGATAACAATGTTCGATCAATGCCACTGGTGAAAGTGGGTACTGTGCATCTGGCAGCTGTACATCACGAGACTATTAATGCTCTCTTCGGGGCGAAACTGCTGGCATTACTGGCGAATGTCGTGGATTTAAGAATTAATGCGCAATGTTTTGTTAGAACGATAGAGGATAATGTTTCTAGATTGCGGGCTTCTTCACCGATGGCACAGCATGTGGATATTCTGGTACGTGTAAAGCTGGATAGTGTAATCAATCAGGTTGGAGTTCCTTTGTCGGGTGGATGCAAGATAATTTGGCAATTACCATTGTACTGGCAAGTGTAGTTGGCCTTATTCTATTTTGTTTTATCTGGAACTGTATTGCCAGACGTAAAAATTAGGTACCTGCATCACAACGATTTAATGCCAATGGCACTCAAAGTAGTACTAATAATAATAACAACAGACCTCGGGGATACAATCCTAATTATCCTGCTGGATCAATCTAGCGGAATCAGATCGCGCCTTCTGTACAGTAACCTTCGTAAGTCACTCCAGCATAGTCTAATTGGGTAGATCCATATCTATACAACGGTCCTGTAAATCCTGACAGTTTATACGCTGATCAATAGTAGTAGGGCGGTGATTTGATTGTCGATTTGCCTCCTCCTGTGCCGAGTAAACGCGTGTCATCGATGAATGTCGACAGTCAAGTAATAGCTATAGATCCGCTGGCGTCCAAATATAGTCAATAACGTCAGTCTGCAAACTAGAAGACACCGTCAGCTGTGCCAACTTCTCCGTCAAAGTTTTTGGATTCTGCCAGGTCTCGACGGTCAGGTAGAGTAGTTTGATGAGTACATATGATTGCTCTCTAAGAGTCTTTACAATACATTTAATTCACAAACAATAAATTTCGTTTGTTTTGAGTTGAATGAGTACAGAAATTTAAAAGTATTTTAGTATAAAAAAGACTACTATCATTGTGTCTTCTTTATCATCAGCATGCTCTCTCAGGATTCAAAGATATCTTTAGCACATCCGCCCTCCACAAAGACGGTAATATACACTTTCGTAGTTTTACAAATTTCCTTCTTTGAATACCCTTCTATTATTCAACACTTTAACGGCATCAATGTAATGAGCGTTGTCTTCTTTGACACACTTTTTAGAGAACGCATAATCTGGCTCATACATGCGATTCGGGCACAATTAAACTCTAAAATTAGTCCTTGAAGGCCCCGGTTTTATCTTCAGCTGACTTAAGCATGCAAATTTTTTAGATCTTGATGTTTAGATCGTGGTATGATGGAATTAAGAAAGGATGGAATACTTGTTCATCTAAATTAGCTTTGTTCTGTAGCTTCAGGTAGAATCGCAATCCTCCTTGTGAAGGTATTAACACCATCATTTCCACCCAAGCCAATAAGTTCGTGGGCTGCCGGTTACATTAGAGCTGCTAAAAGGTCTACAGCATGTTCAGTGGGCTTGTAAAATAATGGCTTTCGAATGCCAGTCTCGTCAGCAATGTCGGGCTTAGCTGCTCTAACAATCCAGCGCGTGATACGAAGCGTCCAACGTCTTCAGTTGATATTCTCAACAACTAAGGATCCAACCTAAACAGTCGCATAAAACGCGCACAGTATTTGACCGCTGTCAGTTCTTCCACCAACATCAGTAGACTCGCCAATAGCTTAGATATAAACTACGAATACTAATCAACACCTGTTACAAAACAAGCAAGTTTTAATGAGCATTGCCACTCTCTAATAATCAGAAGCAGATGGTGCTGTGGTGGAATTAAGTAGTCTATGGCAAATCGCGTCCCAGTATCTCTGTTAAAAAGGCGTTATAGACTTTAATAAAAATTTGAAATAACCACTCGCATAAAGCCTATTCGTTCATGATTTCAATAGTTTATACTCGCGTCGTGCCTCCTATGCTACCATCCAGGCGGATCCGCACATTCTACAACAGTTTCAAACTAAAAAAGAGTGGATCCACACTTTATACATCATACCGGTTATCACACTTAGTACAGTTGAGTCTTACATACGATTTACTCTGCACATTATTGCGAGCAATATAAAGTATCAGAGTTCGTTGGAAAGCGATTTGCAGTGTGATTCTAAGATTACAAACTGGTTTTAGGTGGCGTTCTCCGCCTGTCCCGCTTTTGGTAATCCTTGGAAAATGTAAAGAAATTTGGTTCATAAGTGGTAGCAATATTATCCAAATATTTAGCCTTATTTCTTAACTAAATGTATATTACTATTCACAAATCAGATTCAAAGAGATCGTCTTCGTCAGCATTCTCACGTACCGCTGATATATCGCCCTCGATAAACTTGAAAATATCATTCAATTCATCATCTTCCGTGTCCATACGATCGTCGCTAATTAACTAATCTTTCAACGTTTAGTTGCTTAATACATTTGAATTGAGAATATGACTTTATGGCGGAATGTCAGCAACTTGACCCGGAATCTCAGCTTAAACGCGGTGCTCATCAGGAGGAAGCACTATACTAGGTACGTCGACAGGTTTCTTATTGACAGCATCTTCAAATCGCGGCGGTTGAGACAATCTTTTTTTGATACTTGATATGACAGACTGTGTATTTGTCTTTAAAGTTTATTGATCAGCAATCGCCTCACTATTGATGTCTAGTTTAAATCCAAAAGGATCATCGCATTAGTCGCCTGCTTATATACTAGAGATGCGGCTACCAACAGCTGAACATTACGATTTCGTACTTTCAATCAATTTACCAAATGAAGAATTAGATTTCTACAGCAACTAGACTTTAGATCGCTAAGACTCTTTTGGAGTGTGTGAGTTTTCAATATCAAGTCTAGGCGAGATTTGATTCTCAGTACTATACACTGGATCAGCATTATTTTAGCGGCATTCAACAACGGTTTACTCTTACTGCTGCTAAAGTGCATCGACTGACTCATCAGGTGCTTTGTTTAGAACCGGTATACACTATACCACTGACTTTTCATCAACAACATCATCGTGCAAATTACTTTGGTTTTTCAGTGTCGATACTTCATCCTTAACTTAATGCGCAAGTATATTCTGTTCTTATCTCTAGTATTCAATATGGCAATCATCAACTGGCGTTCTCTTTTTCAAATTTGCAGTTTTATACTATTAATTCAGTAATATGGTACATGAGAGTCTGCCATGTGGGCCAAGGGATCCAAATGAGTACAGATAGTGCTTCAGCTTCTAGACGCGTGTCTTTGAGTATCTATCATCAATGATCATACTATCACGTCTTTTCAAATTCTGTTAATACAATTTAGTAATGAGAAACTGTGAATTCAAGGAAAAGATAGATAATAATGACTAACAAAACTAAAGAGAGTCAAGGTAGAACTGAAACAACGCGAACGACAATTAGAAAAAGCGATTTGATCTAAACACTTCTGCTACCTCTTTTCCTATTTCTACTATCCTTGCAAATATACTCTACACGATAAAAGATTTTGGAAATACATATTGCGCGTAATGCTCAAATACTCTGGTCATAAATTATGTAATCGCTCAAAAATACCGGGCACTGCTGCGTTTAATCGCTATCATCCTCAATAGTACATACATATCACCCACAAGATAAATGATCAAGCAGTCGATGATGAGAAAACAAAGGATGCAAAAATGTTATTTTCATTCAAATGCAATCAGTGCTAAGTGAGAACTACCAAATTTATATCAAAACTTGCATACACAAAAGGTGTTGTACTGGTCAAATGCTCCGGTGAAAGTGTTCTGCATGAAATGCTAAATAGTAGCAATCAACAGCAGATGTCAAGTAGTGGTAGTATTGATCCATAAGTAATGAAGACCATTCTGTAAGAACACGACAAGGAAAAGGCGTGTGGTGCGCTGCATCTCGTCGCGGATAGACTCGGTTGGTTTCACGATCAACAAGATCCGCGGCGGAATGATGTGGAGAATATTCTGCGCTCCAAAGGGGAGTCTGTGACGCGAATAACTCAAGATTAAAATTTGGAGGAGTTTATAGATGCCGCCAACGATTCTAAAAATGATAAATGATGTCAATACTTTATGCGCGTATTTATTCATTTCTCATTTTACATTGTAGAGTTTCTTTTTACGTTTCACCAAAGATCTCTTCTTATTCTTTCAGAATTACTTTCCTTCCATTATTGTTAAACTTTGAGATTTAATTTAGTTTGATCTCTCGTCTATAAAGTGGCACTTTATAATGTGGTTTAGTAGATTTAGTAAGAGTTTGAATTTAAATACACCTTCAGCTGCCGGTGAAACTTAGAATAATAATACTAGTACCACTAATACTTAGATCAATCATGACAAATCAACTTCATAGCACAATACTACTGCTGATCAGAAACGATTATCTACTACTAGAGCATTGATTGCCAGGATTACTGATTCTCTCTGTCTAACTCCCTACCCATGGTAGAGAGTGACTAAGAAAGACTCTAATAGAGTTTATATCAAGGATTTGCTTTATGCTCTTAAGGATATGCTCGGTAATACTCGGAATCCCATAATCATCCTGCTCAATTTGTCTCATAAAGAGTACAGTTTTAATATGCCTGCGAATTCAATATAGTAGTAGCAATAAGATTAAAGTGCGTCTAAATAACTGAATCTTGCGTCTCTGATTGTTGAAAAGGATTTACCGTAGTATTTTGTCTACCACATGCCATTCAAGTACGACTTAGATGGTATTTTGCATTTGATCAACCTGATTAATGCTCTTAATTAACTGCTTTCGGGACATAAATTAGGCATGGTGGCTATAAATTGCTTGAATGGAGATCGGTCTTTTCTAGTTGCTAATCTATTGAAAGCCTATAATTATGGCAAATGGTAGAGTGTGTTCAGTTGTGTCAAGACTCCTCAAGATTATCTGTATACTTTATACTTATAAAGTCTGTTGGTCAATCGGCATTTGATATCAAATTCACGCTCAGAGGCTTATTTACTCGGTGTTCATACTGCCGTATTAATGGGCAGTGGTTCTTCATCAAGTGCTGGCTAGAATATAGATAATGTGCACGTTGAGGTGCGGATGAAAGATGAGACTGTATGGTCCTCTTTAGTTGTGCTGCAAATTGCGAATGGTGGATTTTATGAAGACGATGAAGATCAGCAGCAGTTGTATGAGTAAATGCATAGATTAACGTCAGCCGCTAAGCTTAATGATGATATTGAAATACGGCTTGTTGCATTTCTGAGAAGACAATCACAAATTGGATCTGGTTTATAAAGCACTCCTTCAAAATAATCGTCTCTATAGTCTGACGACAATGGAGGCCATTCGACACAATTTCAGTCCCAGTTGAAATAGACTGCAAGTGAGTCTGAGTTTTATTCAAAAGTTATTCTGGCTCAGGGTACAATTAATCTATTATTTCTACCTCAATCTGGTGTTATATCTCTGTAATCTGGCCTCGCTTATTATCTTGAACATCTTAATACGTCGTCAGGCGTTCTTGAGCTTAGTTCATTTGCTCAGAGATGCGGGTTCCTTGGAGTGAGGTTGTAGTGTATTCTAAATGATTCTCCTGAATTGCCTCAGAGTATTAATAGGTCAGCATCCAATGACAGTCCTTTAGTTCTTCATAAAGTTATTGTGAATAGCGTGCCTAAATTAGTGTAAAGTGATCGTAAAGTTAAACCTCTACTTGAGATATATGGGCAGAGAATCAAGTTCCAGAATGATGGAGATGGTCAAATTAAAATATTGAATGAGAAATAGCTGCTCTATAGTAGTCAAATCCATCAAGCGAATTTGAAGAAGCGTAAATTGTCTATTGATCGTAATAGTAGAGGCTCTCAGTCACTTAGACCAGAGTCGCGATTGACTGGATCATATTCTGTGAATAGTATTCTGACAGACTTGTCTTCAAAAGAAGGCATCACAGACTCCAACGGGTAGTAGTTATAATCATCTTCGAGAAGGAGTTCATTAGAGTAACCTCAGTTGGAGTCTCAGCTTAATGAGTATCAATCTGAGTCTTAGTTCACTTTAAATGATTACTTGGAGGATGATGATCCTGTGTACGTTGACTCTGATTTCGTCTTCTTTCGTCTGAACAGCCTTGGTTCTCGTTTATAACAAGGATCTAATGAGTCGTCTCTGGATGCGATAAATAGTGGTGCAGGTGGTGGATTTGTAATCGATGGCTCGTATTCGAAGCTGGAACTTGTTGTTAATCATTTTGATGATGCCACCAGTTCCCTTGTTCCTCTTTGCACTTATACCATGCTTCCTTTCATGATCAGTGACAATGGTGCTGGTATGTTTAGAATTTCCAATAGTAAAGCCTTTTAAAGTCCCATAAGTCGAAGAGCTAGTTAATTGGCTGCCAATATTGGGCAGTTTGTGCAGAAAGCCCTGTCACCTCAGTCTGATCATGATAGTGTGCGGATGCAAAGCCCCGATGTGGCCGTGGATGATGATTTTAGTATCGATTCTACTGTCGGTAAACTGTTGTTCACCTCAGCTTTGGATCCATCTAATACCTAGTCACCGATTCAATTTGCGGATAATTTCTGTCTTGATTTGGTATTTATAGAAAATTTGCGATTGTACTTGGATGAAGAATAGGATGATTAGTAAGAAATGGCGGTTGTGACAGATACACTGTCGTAGTAAACGCTTGCAGCAAGTAAATAGGCGCTGAGTGCTACGCGTGGAGTAACTAATGTTCTTGAATAGTGCTCTGTGTAGGCTGATTCAGAGCTGTGCTTTATATTCTGTCGCTAGCCAGTTTCATAGGATCTTTAGTTGGATCTTTAACAAGTCAGGAAATTTCTAAGAGCACCCGCCAACTCTGATCTCCCTTTATTTGTAGATTTGTAACTGTCTTGCGATTTGAAAAAGTCGCAGGAAGATGTGTAAAAGTGTTTTGAGAATGGGGTGAATTTGCCGCAGAAGCAGATTTTTGAGAATTAATCTCTAAAGCAATGGTTTATTAATGGTTTTTATAGCGTACTAGGAGATAATTCATCGTAGGAGTAGTAGTAACAGCAAGAGATTAATAATTAACATCATTAATGGTGGCATCCGCTTATTGTCAAGCTTGCATTATGTATGCAGAGAAATTAGATACACGATGCCCACTCCTTTCTAGCTGTCGACCTACCAAAGAAGTTGTATTTGCAGCTCGTGCTAGAATGTATAATATATTACTATGAGAATTATCGGAATGATTAGACTAATTTGTAGTCTGTATATGATGAGCTGATTGTGAGAAGTCCTATAGAAGCTTAGTTGCCCGTTTCTGATGAGTCTGTAATTGATGGTCTACTTCCTTCTTACTAAACCCGTCGTCAATAGGAGACGGGAGATGATGATCTACGCGACGATATTTAGGATGATTAGTAGGATGCTTCCTCATATAGAAAAGATGGTTAATTGCATCAAAAGGAAGCCATTGATAAATAGTAATCTCCTGTGAGAGAAGCATTACCATCTGCGTCTTCCTCATCATTGCCTCCACCACCGCCAATGCCTTAATTAACTCAAGGAGGCAGTTTTGTCGTTAGCAATACTGAAGAAGCCACATCAAATTCTGTGTAACCTCCTGGTGGTGTTCCTCCGCCTCCTCCTATGCCTGTGCACTCCGCGGGCGGTGTTCCTTTGCCGCCTCATCCGCCTATGGCTGGTGGTAACGCGCCTGGTGGAGCAGCAGGCCCTGATTTAAATAGAAAGCATGTAAGAGTAACACTTCATTGGGATGCCTTGAAGTAGTAAGATTTGCAAGCGTTGTCAAATATTGGACGAAAGAAGACTATATGGATGGAGGATTCTGATGAAGATGTTGACGATAATTATGGCGACGTTGATGCTGACAGTTAAGAATTGGGAGAGAATGATGATGAAGTGGATGATAATACCGACTCAAAGGGCAAGCTAGTGGTAGAGTCTGATTCAACATCATAGTCCAAGCCTAGGAATAAAAGAGTCAGTATGTGGATGAATGTAAGAGATTCTATAAATGTTGACAAGTTTGAAGAGTTATTCTGTGAAGATCCTGAAGAATTGCAGAGAAAGAAGAAACAACTGGCAGAGTAAAAGTTGGATGGTTAAAAGATTGACGGCAAACAGGCAATTGAAAGGATATCGGTACTTGATTCCAATAAAGCCAAAAACATTAGTATTGTACTTAGCAAATTTGAGAGAAAGTGCAAGTCTTTGGTGGAAACTAGTGTCAACACCGCTGTGTCTGAATTAGCCCCGGATATAAAATGGACGGAGGTATCGCAATCTTCATTGTAGAGTATGGTGTTTCTTAAACTACTTCATGTGATTATTCTTAATATGAAAGTGGAATGGTGTACTAATACAAGTGAAGTATAGTTAGAATTGGAAGATTATCTGGCATTGTAGAAAATACTTCCTGACTAGGAACTCTTACAAGAGATTTAGCATTGGATGCGGACGAAAGCCAAAGCATTTTTGGAAGATGAAAGTGGCGAATTTGCCCTGGACGAGTATCTACTGCGGCGGCTTGCATTTTCCGATCTGTTTGTAATTGAGTTGTATTAGAGAAATCCCGTGGTCAATCTCATGGTGAACTCATCCATCATCCGGTTAAAGTATCTCGCTGCTCATAGTTAAGAGTCTTAGGATTAATAGGGAAATTAAAGTAATTTGGGAGGGAACGAAGTTGATGTCATTCTGTAAAAGCTAGATGTAGTTGAGAAGGTATTGTTAGAGTTGTAGACCAACTCTGGATTGAAGGTAATTCTGAGAGCAGTTCTCAGTCTTGGTAATATGACCAACTATGAATATGGTAAGAAGTCTTAATTTGGTAGACGTGGTGATCGAGCGGTTGGTTTTAAAATTGAGTCTCTGCCTAAACTTCGCGATGTTAAAGCTCGTGATGGCAAATCCACGTTGATGAATTATCTCGTTGAAGTTTTATGGGGAGTTCCGGATTTGATCAAGTTGCCAGATCATTTCGAGAAGATTGGTCTCTTAGTTGCCAAAGATTACAAAACGACGGATATTCTTAGCTCTATTTCTGAGGTATAGTAGGATTATGAGTAGTTGGTGTAGCTGTCACAGTAGGACTTTGCTATGGACACTAGAATGAAAAAGTTGATTGAGAAAGATGATGGTATAAGAAATTCATAGTAATCTTAGTAATTGAGTTAAATCTCATTGATTCTCAACAAGTTCGCTGTTGATACTGCTGATGTCGACTCTTTGAAGTAGCAGTATGCTGAGCCGGTAGTTACAGAGATGCAATCTCGGCTGTAGACACTTTATGCTCGGTGGGCTCAGTGTTGGTAGGCGTGTATCGACACTGCTCTGTATTTTGGAGAGAACCCGGAAGATTATGATATAATCTCGGCTTAGGAGTAACAAGAAGCGACTCTTAGCACTGCTACATATAAATCCGTGGCTGATCTACCAGGCTCGAAAGCAAAGAGAAGGTGGGAAGATTTATTTGATGTATTTCATACATTCTTCGTGTATTATAAGGAAGCAGTGTCTCAGGTGAAGCGACATAAAGACAAGGAGCGGCGCGCCAAGGAGAGAAAGTAAAAGCAGCAGGCTGAGTAGAACAAGAAAGATGGCACTTCTAAAGAGACCACCTCGTCATAGACTAAAAAATCATGATTATCTGATAAATACATTGATAAAGATAGACTAAATGAATTTATGCTTTATAAATATGCCATTCTTTTCACTTTATAGATTAAGAATTAGACTTGGACCGGCTACTATGGTACTTAGTACGCTCCTTGTACTCGGCCAGATCAAATTTAGGTACCAGATCAATATCAGATCTTGGGTAAAGCCATTCCAAAAAGAGAAGGAAAATGTAGTTTAAGGCCACAATACAGCAAAACAGCTTACCGGCCCACATTCCACACCCGTAGAATCTCCGTAACCGCTCAATCAATGGAACATCAGGCATCTCAAGTATGGATGAGTAGACTCGCTCCGTACGCTCAGCCACGTCCATCCAAGAGTACATCTTCTGAATCTCTCGATGAAAGTGCCAACGATCGATTCCCTCTGTACGCACCACTTCTACGGCTGTCATCAATACATCAACCATCTCAGTGTCATCATTGCCAAACATAATCATTGATCTGGGCAGAACTTCTACAATACCGCCCACTCGCGTGGACACCACAAGAAGACCACAGCTTGCAGCTTCAATTATTCCAATGCAGAAAGCCTCAGTCAGCGAAGTGTTGAGGAATATCTGACCTCTGATCAACACATCGCGTACCATGGTATGCTTAATTGCTCCCAGCAGTTCAACTCTGTCCTACAGCTGATACTTTTCCCTCATCTACTCCAAATTAATTCTCTTTGGTCCATCACCGGCAATTATGAACCGGATTCGAGGATCTAACTCACACACCATTGGTATGACAGCACACAACAGATCAATACCTTTACGATAAGTGAGCCGACTGACAATCACAATAGTGACATAATCTTCTTACATAGCTCCATCTTTATCTCCGACTTTGTTTTGATCGAAATTACCATAATCTCCATCATTTTCAATATTCAAATCAGCCTTAACATCATCAGGTGCGGTTTTGTCTAAATTATTATCAGATCGACCTAGTTTCTAATAGAGCGAGCGAATAACACCATGCTCCCTAATATCTTACAACTCATTAGCAGTTGGAGGTGTAAACTGAGAAGACACAACAGCATTCGGTATAACAGAGACTATATGCGGATTCAAAGCAGCTCTGAGCACAGTATTCTCTTTACTTGTATGCGACACACATATGACATGATCGATATCAGAAAGGGAGAACTTGAGCAGTTTATTAGTCAATATAGAGGATGTATCACTGAAACCGAACAGAGAGTGATCAGTAAACACAGCTTTAAGACTCATGGTGCGTGCGTGTAGGATAGCTTCATGTGCAATGGTACTGAATGCCTAATGAGCATGCACAATCTGGATCTATTCGCGTATAAAAATCTACCGCATCAGAGGGAATAGACCATACACCGTGGGCAAAGTGGCCTACTAGTATATGACTATATGCGGCAGGTAGTACACCTTGAGACCATTCGTCAAGTAGCGCACACCCACTCGATCTTCATCATACTAATGCGTGATAATGACAACCTTGTGTCCGCGGGCAATCAATGCTTGACTAACACAATACAAGTGACTCTCCACACCACCATAGTTGGGAAAGAAGAAATCGCTGACCATACTACACTAATTTATAATAAATTGAATGTAACTTTGATAATCTATCTTAGGACGCTATATGTATAATGAGATTACCATATATTATAAGAGGGTGAACTGTAAAATCCACTTATAGGTGCACTAAACATTATTGCTATACTTTTTAGATGATTGACTACACAGAGCGCAATAATTAGCAGATGATATATGGGACCACTTCACAGTTGAACTAAGTTCTGTAAGTATTTCAAAGAAACAATACAACAGAAGGAACACCTAATGATGATGGAGCGCCTTGAAACAATACGAAGAATGCTTCAATAGTGGCGGAAGCACGCGACGAGATACAACATTGAAATGAGAAGAACTCTTTAGTAAAGCTAGTAACTTTAAATGTGATAGATTCTCTAGCGAGCCTACCTCCTGCTACATATAGATATTTTACACCTTGTGCTCATTCGGATCGCTGTGCTATAGTGTGCAGTAAAATAAGGACTATCCAATCAACGCTTTGTTTGTTTTAATATCCTTATCATGATAGGATCGCAGATGAATTTTCTTCAAAAGCGGCCTCCTTTTATCAACGCCTTATAGTCTTGCTTCCAGAGTTAACACAACCTCTCATGCGGCACTTTAAACAATTTTATGCCATACTTTTACTGTATATTCTTCCCTCAATATTTTGCTTGCATACTGCAGCCATAGTGAGGCTCCTAAAGCCTATTTACGGACACCATATCCAGTCATGAGTGGCAACCTGTTTAGATAATTTTTAAGGGTGGTTTACTTACAATCCACCCTATCGTGTCTAGTGAAACCACCAAATCATCGCCCGCAATATCAGCGCATTGTAAACCTTTCGGCTATAAAGCCATTCATTGTGGCTTGCATTGTTTCGTTGTTATTTCTGAAACTTTCTGTTCCATCTGATTGTTGTTCGACTTTGGATATCATACTTCTCTTCTCTCAATTAACTTTGCGGACAGAGTCTCAATTTTAGTAGTTATTGTTTTACATAATGGGCATGGTTAAAAAGCACAAATTTAAAAGGGCATACATTAAGAAGAAGATTATAGACCATCGGAATGGTAGTGTTACCTAAAAGATTGAGTTAAAGTATCCAAAGAGACGCACTCCTCCTGATACAAAGGCCCTTGGTGTGCCATAGAGTAATCTATTGACCATGTCACAAATTGTCATTTATGCAATTACCCATCTTGTAGAGTAAGCTCGGATCACGTCGCACTAGGAGAATGGAGTTATGGATATATCCGCAGCCGAGGCATTTGAGTTTAGTGATGAGTATCCTGTGGACGACACTTTTGCGGATAACATGTTTTAGCAAGATATCATGTTCGAGGCGCTGGATAATTTGTATGATAGAGAAAAGATTCGACTGAACGATCCTCTTAGGAACGCAAAGGCTGATATAATGTTGCGAAGTCACTGGAGGGATGCTGTGAAGGATATCGCCGCTGGGATATAAAAGCTTGCTGCTGTTACTCAGTTAGATACATGCGAAATCTGTAAGACTGCTGCTTCATAGACTATGTATTTGTGCACATAATGCACTCCTAAAGCTAACTTATGTAATGATTGCTGGTCGATTGTTCATCAGAGGCAATATAGCCATGTACCGCAAGTTCTTACTAATGGTGTCCTCAGCTATGTTGATCCTCCACCATTTAAAGTCTATTCTGGTTGTGGTATTGCGGCCTGCTTAGATGGTGACTTCATATAATTGCGCGTTTTGACGTTTCCGGCTGGTGTAATTAGAGTCTAGTATCAGCTCTGTTAATGTAATGATTCCCATAAGCTGAGTTAATTAGTGGCTGATGGTTATATTCCATGTTCTCCGCAAAATCCTCGCTCTGCCATTGACATAAATCTTATGAAGTTATTTACGAAGTTGTTCGTGAATTCGAGGTCTTCTTTTTCTGGATTTATTCATGCAATGTAGTAGAGTTGTATGTTAGAAGTTCCGGACTAGTTTTCAAAGCATCTGCGTAGCGCCTTTCACATCTACATTGCTGCTGAAATGACGCTATGGAATTAATTGAGCTCGCGTGATATGATATGTAGTCTTTGCCCCTCTGAGTTGAAACTCGGTACTCTTGAGTCGTAGTTATGTGAAGATGGTGTATTATCTGGAGATCAGCTCTAATTCTTGCGAACTGCTTATTAGCTCGCGAAGTCAAGCTGCCAGGATTTAGATACTCCTCATATTCCTTAGATCTCGGTGGACGGAAACTTTAAGTTGGTACATGTCAGAAATGCCCTGAGCGGTGAATGTCCTCCTCTAGGACCGTCATTATTTATTGATTCGAAGCCTTCCAATGATATGCGTTCTAATACTAAGAACGAAAAGTCTGACTGCAGTAACTTTGCCGCAGTGAGGTAATTGTCAGGGAGATCGTCATAGAAGAAGCATGATGTGACTGGCGTTTTTGGCGCTGTTTGTGGTCGCCATGGGATACCAATGCTTGGTTCCTTCTCCAACATCAAGAAGGGTGAGTCGTATCAATACGCCGACTATGCGATAGAGTAGATTGTAGACAGAACTAAAGCCTCCAAAATGACAATCTATTATGACATAGCATGTTAGTATGACAAAAAGATTATTGAGCGAGTCCCAAAGCTTCAGGACATAGACCTGAAGTTTCTAGTCCCTTCATTCCACCTATACGCTCATCATACCAGCTGTAGAGAGAGCTATTCTTCTAAACTGTCTGTCGCGACTGGTATTGGAGCTGGAGAGATGACAGAGTCGTTGTGGAGTAAAATTGGGGTATTTGGTTTTCTAACGAAAGGTGTTTCGCTTAATCTAAGAAATGACGCGTTGGATTACGTTCTATTATGTGCATCTGAAGAGTTTGATTCGAGAAGCTTAATTCTTACTCTGGAGAGATACCACAGTGCTCAGTCACAACACTCTTAGCTTGATATTTTGATTTAGGAAAGTAGTCAGTATAAAGAGCTGGGGTTTTCATGTTTGGATAGTGAATAGTTTCTAATGTATGAAAGATCAATGGCGTTACGTAAGAAGTCTAATGGTATTTCTGTTGAGACTCCTTCTTCGTTTGGTTTAAAAAAGTAGTATTTGGAGGCGCTTCGTGTTTTATATGAAACTCCTAATAGTAAAGAGCTACTTAATGAAGTGACTCTCATTGAAAAGCGACTCAATATAAAAGCTCGCTGGGTGGTAGGATCTCTGGAGTACTAGTAGATGAAGCGATTGGCTGACTATGATAATTGCTGCACTTTGTTAATCTAACTAAAGGATGAATTGGTAGGACTGAAGTTATAGAAGGATTTTGCTAATCGTGTCTTGCATTCTTAAAAAGGCAATAAGTTTCTTATATCTGCTATTAAAAGGCGATAAACAGCGTTTATGAAGTGTCTTAATGGGTACAATTAGTCTGTTAGTAGATTCATGTTGGATTTTGGTGTCAGCGAAAAGTGCAAACTTAGGGCACTTAGAAGGGACTGCTCTGTGGAGGAAGTTGAGTCTATGCTTCCTGATGATTGCGGATTTGATGGTAAAAGCCAATCATTTGAGAATTTGCTACAGCTCAGGCGCCGTAACATAGAAGAGTAAGATATATGTCTGCATGAAATGCGTTAGTACGTACTAAGTTCAATTGTGTCCATCATCAATCTTGTCAACCTAAATTCAGAGTAGTAGTAGTAGAATCAGAATCTAAATGGGTATTTTCTCTCTCGACTCAAAGCTGGATATAAATCTTTCAATAGAAATTTTGCTATCATTGAATCTTACTTAGAGTAAACTGTGGATAAAAAGCCAGTGGAAGTGGACGTTAGATAGATCTTTTAGACCAAAGACCCGCATCACCTGGAAGAATATGGAGATTCGGAATCCGTCACCAGTTAAGATAGTGTTGATGGCTTCTCTGACTATGATGACGCCTCTGTTGTTTAAATGTTTAATCAGCTTGCTGTTTCGAGCTCTGACACTAATGATTCGAAGAATGGCAGCTTATAGACGTCCTTACCTGTATAAGAAAGTCATCTAATTTCCGATGTGTAAAGAGACCACGAACACACTAACTAGGAGTGTGAAATAGTGGACTTGGCCTAAGTGATAAATCGCGCGGATTTATTACGTGATTTCGATTCAGATCATTGGATGAGGGGAGAAGCACTCCATGTTCTCATGTCTCATCTGAGTAGGCAGTGCTCTGGCTAAAAAGTTTTTTATGCCTCCTAATAATTTGATATAGTGAGCACAAATGTCATCTATAGAACTGGGTCAGAAAGAACTCGCTAGAATATGCTTGGGAAGATTGGCGACGATTGCTCAGATATAGTGGTAGTTAATCATGCTCGGTCTTTTGAGGGAGGACAGCGCAATCATTGGAATATCTATCATCTCAAAATTGACTAGTCTGTATGCAGTATGAGATATTACTGCTCATTGAGATATGAATTCGAATACTCAATCGCTGATAAGATACAACGGTTCGTTTCCATCAGATTTCCGGCAAAGTAATTTATTGATTGTGCAAAAGTGAAGATTGTAAAAGGCCCTAGATAAAAGGATGGCTCTAGCTGTGGAGTTCATTCATACTGGTATGCTAAATAGATTGCTAATAATTGTACTATTACACGAGAATCCGTTGATGTTAGTTTTTACAGGTAGGAGATCCGACAGTTATTAATTTAGGACTAAACTATAGAATTGGACAATTGACTCCATTGATCATCAAATATATTTTACGAGTCATATCATACATATTAAACGTTTTTCATATCTGCATAATACAGAGCTATAACCTGTTGTATTGTATTCATGAATTTCTCAACAAAAAACCGCGTCCAAGGTCTCAGTATTAACAACGAGAATCCGAACGCGCCATGCTTTTTATGTCCAAAGGTTCTGACAACTACGCATAATAACATAAGTATACATAATAGCGATGGCTAAGAGACTTCTATATAGAAATAATGTTGAAATCTCTGTGGAGTTGATGAATGCATCCTCCACACGACTAATCGCACATAACCGATAATTGGCCAAAATGACTTATATTAAGAGTATATACACTTCAGACATCTCTTACAACCATATCCTGATATAATTTACCATCCTTTATAGTGTAATGTTAAAATATGGTGGATATCTTTTGTTTGGAAAATATCGACTAACCTTCCTATACAGTTTGACTACAAACATAGATATTCCAAATCCAGATGTAGTATCTCATTATCGAATAAATCAATCTCATAAACCTTCCACTAGTTTCATTCATTTTTTTTTCTGATTCCAAATATATATGACTTATACCAAAATACCGATTTCTCTAAAAGTTATACGCGTGTAAGTGTCAAAAGCAGTGCATAAACGACTTGCGGCAAGACACTTGGTAAGAAGGACCAGACTGAACTAACGGAGAAGCATGAACTAAAACTTTTACTAAATGACTATGCATTTGATCTTTGAAATACATATCGCCAGATAAAATTTACGGTGCTGTTCATAATAACTATACAGTCTTCACCATTTATTGCCGGACATCGACACACGACGTTACGTTTATTGGTCAATCAGCTTAGCATGATAATTTACAAACCCAGCCACAAACACCAACTAGACAATTCAGATGTGACCATGATTAACATAATAACACTTGATTAATTAAGATTCTCTTGATGCATTAATTACAGTGTTCAACATAAGAATTATACATCTATTAGTACGGACATGGATCGAAAACGCGAGATACCAGATAATCAGCAACCCCGGATATCTCATGGTGCTCCGCCATACAAAGTATATGTACACAATTAACATCTGTCTCTAATCAGAATGTACTTTCATAAGACCATGCAAGTTAATCGCAGACAACGGACATGACGCCAATTGACCAAGTGTAATCGGATGATTACGAGCGCATAACATAAGCACTGTAGATGAAAGAAACACAAGTCGATCGACCATCACTGAACTCCAAAAACTATAACAGCTTTGACATACTCAGACAAGACTGGATAGACCAAGCATAGTTCCAAGGCAAAACGATAGCGCACTACAGTAAACCGCGCGCCATTCTTCTCTTGACAAGAGTTGCGAGAAATCAAACGACGTTTATCAAGCAAAATGACTTTTTACTAGGCCTGGAATTAAAGCAATCATTACGGTACATTCTTTTGAATATGTTTATTCACATTATTATTATTATTCTAGCAGGGTATAGTTCTGAGGAACATGACGATGAGTGGAATGAGTGGAATAGACCGTCCAGAAAGAGAAAGGACTCTTTAGAAGCTGCACTTGAGGAGTTCAACAATGAGGACAGAGGTAAGTAGAGTGGAAGTTCTTGGAAGCCCAACACTAAGAGAGGAAGGCCCCGTAAAATTTAGCCTGCATTAAGTGTCGAGGAGAAAGCCCTGTAGAGAGAGCAGGATCGAAAGGAAAAGCGCAAGATGACTAATAAATAATATTGGGACAACAACAAAGTCTAAGTGAACATGAAAAGACGCGAGTAGACTCGTTCATACAAAGATGCTATACTCAGAATTTAAACATTGTTAAAGTAAGGCATATACAATAATTTACGCTTATGTAATCTTTGCTTTGTAGAGACACTAATCTACCGAATGTACCGAAGAATATAAGATCTAACGAAGCTGTAAAGGCTCATAGCGACTAGTTAAAAGCAAACACTTAATTTGCCAAGTTATCAGCATTACAGTTAAAGCAGTTCAGCAAAGAAACTAGATCGGAGTACTTGCTTTGGGTATAGTTCACGTCCTACTCTCGCCGCGTAGAAACTTTGCTGAACGAGGTGACTAAAGCCATTGATGGTGACAGCTAGGGAGCTTGAGAGTATGCTGCGATTCACTTTTATGTACTGCTAGCTGTTAGACTGATGGCCCTATGATGATACAAGTTGATCAAGAATAAAAAATTATGTTATTAGTGAGGCGTTTAAAAGAAACTTGATAAACGAGACAAGTCTCGTGTATCAAGACAGAGATATCAGTTAAGATGAATGTCCACTTAAAGGATATATTTGCTCAATTATTTATAGGGACCAATGATATCTACTTTTTGCTGATTGCAGCCATTAAAGCCCTCAATTACGCGTCCGAATACTTATGCGACTTTGGATGCGCGAGTTTGATTACGCCGGCTTACTTACCAGGATCCTAAGGCAACCCCTCCACTCTAACATAAGCTCTGTAGTTAGTGAAAGGGAAGGCACGATGTGCTTAGGAATAACTGGCAGATCTTATTGGCTCTACATATTAGGATTGCATAAGTCTTACATGACATAAAAAAGTATATTACCCCATAACGCGTTAAAGTACGCCTGAATCTGATCGTAGGGATCAGCCTTCTCTGCCACTACCAGTTAATCGGCAACTCTAGGCACAGACACCGCCTACGCCTTCCCATTCATTTTAACAACTACAAAAGCAATCGGTTATAACTATAAAGATAACTCTATATATCTTACGGATAATATCTAGGCCATTAGCCTAGTTCTGATTGTATGCATTAAGTAGATTTGCAATCGTCTACTCGAGAGGGAGATTATCCACACACTTCTCCTCCTAATACTAATTGACTATAGTATTCAGGAGGGTGCTCCCTTGCGTCTCGATATCGACGATTCGGTTCCCATTATCTTTTGATTTAGCAATCATCAAATGGAACTCCAAACCAATCATCTCTCCAAAATTCAACTACATTTTCGGTATATGATTAGCATGGGAATTGAAACGAACATAAGCAACTTACCAAATCTTGCACAGTCTTTGATATGGACCTTTGAAACTTATACTTCAGCTCACCAGAGAAATCTCCGGTGGCTAAACGGCGATGGAAAACCGCTTTATCATCTTTAGGCAGGCACTGCCATTTCATTTATAATGTCTGCCTCATCTAACCCAAATCAAGACCAGCAAACTCTACACATATCGCAGAGACATCAAGATATAAATCATATTAATTTATAAATACCTGGTGCTTAAGCCCATTCCTTCATCGCTAGATTGTATCCAGTAAAGTGCAAACCTTTTGGTAAGGATTCAACCGCAATGCCAGCGATATCGGCCTGCTAAGGCAGCTCAACATCATCATCCAAATCAGAATGACCAGATTCTTATGGGACAGCGCTCCCAATTTACATCTGCTCTGCCATTAGTAGTCGATTTTTATTATGCAAGTGGCCTAGATATCTCAAACGGGTTTGGTTTATAGGAGAAAACAAGAATGACGCGACGCGTTTATTAGATTGCCTATAAGCTACACGTTCAAACATTATCAATTTTAATAGTGTAGGCTCTGCGCCTATCAGATTTTCTTAAGAGTTAATTATAAAGCAATAACAAAACTCGTATGGTATACCTTAGTATCTTCCGTAATAAATTAGAAGTTAATTATGAATATATCAACTGGCAATCACAATCTTGAAATGTCCACCAACATGCAATTTATCGACACTGGTGGAAAGATGCTTATACATATGACGCGTTTTCTTTCCCTAAAAAACAAGTGGTACCATGAATTTACCTATAAAATGGTTTACTGCTCCAAAGAACTGTAGTCAGAGGTAGTAAATACGTCGCGCCTTTCTGCAGCAAAGACTATTGGAATGATTTGTAACAAGTAATGAATCGGTGGCGAAAGCCTTAACTTTTTATAGTGCTTAATTATTTGCAGAGGCTGTGTGTTTCTACTTTTTCAGAAGTTCGCACTATAGTAACCTGTTTCGACTGATATCTTGCGATTAAGATTCAAACACTCAAATGGACATACCGATTTCATGGTATATTATGAGCCCAACTTAAAGAATATAGGGAGTTGACCATAAAGGATCTGTTGAAACATGCTTTTGATAATCCGACCACTACTATGCGTAGGCCTATTCTGAAACTATCAGGTGTGTTTGCTAATCTCCGCAAACAGGTTGAAGTAGCATTATACAGCTCAAAGATTACTGAGACAACTAGCAGTGAAGCCACAATGAACTATTGCAAGTATATATGCATAGTATAAATTTAATTCCATAATTGTATGATTTATATTTTTTTTTCTTACTAACCCATACCATAAAAAGCCATTTCTAGCAGGAAGCGCTCTATTAGTCCGCAAACAATGCCGAAACAAAATTTCGGCTCCGGGAGGATAGACGCACCAGTGGGTTTTGATTTTTTTTCAAAATTTTGAAAAAAACTGCAGTATTTTGATAAGAAATCAATATATTTGGTACTAAAATCACGTTGATAAGAGATGATGATGAGGATAAATCACGAGCTGGATGACTACGTACGACCTTTTGATTGGATCGTCTTCTTACCTTCTCCGCGTTTGATTTTCTCGATGCAAGTGCCGCGGGCGGTTCCGCCGGGACATCCAGGATTGTCATACCTTCTCAGACCGCAACTTTTGCATTGCTTATTATTATTAAGACTCAAAGATTTTGGTTATGCAAATTAAGTCTCTTTTGGTACTACCTATACAGACTGATTAGAAGACTTTTCACTTACTGAAACACTCGTCGCAACTAATTACATACGCCGACTGCCGGCTTCAGCATTNCTTTTGCATTGCTTATTATTATTAAGACTCAAAGATTTTGGTTATGCAAATTAAATCTCTTTTGGTACTACCTATACAGACTGATTAGAAGACTTTTCACTTACTGAAACACTCGTCGCAACTAATTACATACGCCGACTGCCGGCTTCAGCATTCCGAGACTATGATTGTGATCCAGAGATGACAGAGACTGGCTATGCGACCAGCTATTAATCAACTAAGCTACTTTGCTAACAAGTGACATTAGCCACTAGACTCTACTCCGCCAATGTCTAGTTGAGGCTATCATTATCACCATCATCAACGTAAGCCGCGTTATGAGAAATCGAATCAGCTTCCGCAGGCTTCAACAAGTGCAGTGATTTAGCTCCAATGTCACGTTCCAATAAAGCGCTCAACTACGCTGTCGAGGTGGAGGCCAGGCGATGAGCAGAACTTCGTGTAACAATGTCAAGGTATCGAGAAAGATATAGCTCTAGATGTCGAGGGATCTTTTTGAATATAGTGAGACCATCCGGAGTTGCACAACGATAGCCAGTGTTCCACTCATCCGCCATCTTCTGAAACGATATTCTTTTGACACTCCCAACTTGCCTTAAGTGCAAATTTAAAAGACTTCCAAATTATTAGTGCTCTTGAGAATTGAGCATAGGAAGGTAAGGCACAACAGACTTCGTCTTCTTTGCCAAATACTAGATAGATGGCTTGTAATGCCTAATCTATTCCTCAGATACGCTCTCATATTGATCTCGAGGAATGCAAGGGATTACTCCAAACTATTCAGAACTTAGCGTGAGATCTGTCAAATCAGACCACCACTTGTGAACTGAACTTCCATAAATAGCCTTGGAAAACTTTTACACAAAGTCCATTAGGAAGTGGTCATAATGCCCCAACTTTGGAAAGCCAAGACGATTTCTCTCACTTGCTCTTACATTAAATCGGTGTCTTATAACACTTAAAGCTGCGTCAGCGAATGCAGGGCCGGCATTCCAGGTCTTAAATTTCCTCACTAATTTCTAATGAATTCCCCCTTCTAGATCACTTGTACCTCTAATACATCGATAAGTTGTCAGCCCTTTACTATCTTAACCTGTCTCGTAATACAGCCCGATTCCAACAGGATCGGATAAGCATCCTTTATCGATATGAACAAGAAGCTTCTTGAACGCGTCCAGACAATCTTAATCAAGGAGTCGGGCACCATCTGATGGATCACAGTAGCAGTCTTTTTAATATTCGGCAATCAACGCTTCGAGTCGCTTGCGGAGCTCCACGGGACTAGGAATTTCACGCCGACATCGCTCGAGAACCCAATTCGGCTTTGCAGCCATCAAATCATCAAACGACTCATACTCATCGCTCTCTTTAACATACTATTCTAGAGCGGCTCTATCTTGGGGATGTATGATAAATAAAGCATCTCTAAATTTGCGGCAAAACTGAGGCATAAACGCGTGACCCTTCTTAACCGGAATTCTCGCCATGGCATGGTATGGATCTAAAAGCACCCTTGTAGTTAAACTAGCGCTAAGCTCCGATCCATCACTGGTAGGACTGCAACAATCATCAGAGTTAATGCACGAAGAAATATCAAAATCTCTATCAATATGCTGCAGATATACTAAAAGACTTGCCATCGCATCCTTAGCGGCATAGATTTACTACTCCTATGTAAGTTTAGATTTCGCCCAATTAGATAATCGACGCCCATTGGCAGACTTTGGCAGCTAATAGCCAAGAATTATTTAAACGAGAGCATCCAGGCCTAGCGTAGCCTTTTTGACAAGTCCAACGTCTTTAGCCCATTTCGATAACTCTAAAGTTTGACTGACACGGATGTTAAAATCTTATAGCAAATACTTGACATCGCCGCCGATAGATCGACCAATGAAGAGACATTATTACGATTCCAAAAGTAATTTGAGACTTGGAGGAAACTGCTTGAAATGAGTGAGATGAAACAAGTAAACAACGCCATCTTGAAACGCCAATTGCAACAAGTCCACTTTGCCTGCCTTTCCAACATTATTTGTAGTCCATTCACAGTCCAAACCAATCTTAACCTGATCTTTAGAGGATACACATCTATTAAATAACTCAAAAGCAGAAGCACAGGCAGATGAATAATCATTGAGGTAAATAATTTGCTTTGGATTAGGGAATTCAGATATCAGCTTTGTAGACTGACGAAGGCTTGGAAATACAGATTCGTAGAAAGCTCTATCGTTGCAGCAATTGTCCGTGTAAACTAGTTCGGGCAATTCATGCCCCAAACTATTGTACGTCTCCTGCATGTTCTCCATCTGATCCCTCAGATAGTCGTTGGACACTGATTATACCAATGATTACTGGCGAATCTCTTCATATTCATTCATGACTGAGTGCAATCCTTCGAATAACTACTACCCATTAACTTGCATTAAGTGCCTAGTCCACTTAAAACTGTGGTCTACCGAAAGCACCTTTCCACCTCTTCTTTGTACCTCCAGATCATAGTACGACTTCTTTCTTTAATAATCTTTCAGAAAGACGGATAGCAAGTAGTTGCCAGAAGGTGTGAATCCAGAGTAACCATTGGGATCGGCGAACTTTGAAAATTGAACAGCGGAAGAGTCAATCTTAGACGCAAAGAGTCTCGTTTAAGACGCATATACAGCTTTCAAAGTATTTAACGTAGAGTAATATTGAACCTCCAGTTCTTGGTGCTTTAAAGAATGCAACTCTTTTAAATAATCGGCTACAGCTTAAGGACCCATTGATTGATCAATAAAGATGTTGAGCATCTTGACAATCTTCAAATCAATTCCAGAGCGCTTCGACAACAAGCATGGGAATGCAAACTAAACCTCTAATGGAAACTGGCGCAAAACATCCGCCGACGTCGGCACAAAATGAGTATTACAATCTTTGCATTGATATCTGCATGTAGCTATGTAATAACAATCTTCTACGTCAACGATTCTTCGCATATATTCGGGAAACCCTTTTGGAACTACTGACGCCGATGAGCATGAAGGATTCGGGCATGGGATCTTTAGATGAGGAAACATCACATCAGGTACAAATACAAACACTCTAGGGTAATAAAAATCATTGGGATTTACTTAAAGTCCATTATTGATAGACTTAGTAAGTGCCACAAGAGGATTAGGTGGTTCAATCCAAAAATTACCACCTCTCACAGCTTTCATAACATTACTGTTGCGATCTTTAACCTTGGTAAAGACAGAAGCAAGATACTCTGCAACAACAGAGCCAGCCTTGGGTTAAGGCAAATCATCCTCAAAGTCTTCAGACAAATCATCTACTACCTGATTAGATTAAACATCAGTGCGAGAGCCACAGTTCAGCTCCTCAAAATTATGGTCAGAGCCCACCAATAAATCATCAATATCTCTTCCCTGATCTGACACTGGATCAATCTGTGCACTTTCATCACTAGTAGTTCCAACAGATAGAGTCCCAAGCACCGGAGCTAAATTTGGTTAAAGCAAAGGGGACTAATCTACCGCATCAGCTGTTTCAACTGCGGGAGTTGCCTACAATCTACTGTCCGCAGAAGCTGCTTCAGAAGTTACAATAGGGACATTGATGAAGATATTTGGCTAATTTTAGTCATCATTGTCTACCATATCATCAGCCACGGCTGCTTTGATCTTTTTGGAAGCTTGTCTATCATTATCAGTCGAATCTGCAGAGGACTTTCTACCAGCACCGGCGCGTTTCCCTCCACGATATTCTGGCAACTTGAATCTACATTTGCAGTGTTAAAAAACCAAGCAATTACAAAATCAGCTTACCTTGGCTCTTCCACAATCTTCTTCTTCCTGCCGGCATTAAGTCTGGCTCCACCGCGACCATCCTTTTTCTTCTCAGCAACCGATTGCTGTGGTCCCTCACCAGTCACAGCTTTGGGCTTAATCTTCAACCACTTATCCATCATGCCTCGTAGTTATTCTAAAAATGAGTTCTTTTTTATATCAGATTGCTAGCCTTGTTTAAGTTCCAAAGCGTGTTCTACACTAAATAAATAATAGCGGATGAGAGTGGGAAATAAAGATTACAGTGTTCTATTGTTTCAGCGTTGGTGTCGTCGTTGTCATTGGTATTATCGACACGAGCGCGTTTCATTCTTCCTCTCGCGCGCTCGCTTTTTACTGTTTTACTGTTTACTGTCGGTGCGTTAGTCATAAGGTTGTCAAAATTTCGCGCGCTTTTCAAGAAAAATTGAGGAAAGCGTTATCGCTTAAGACTAAACAGTGGCAAGAAAACTCCTTAGAGCTGTTTATTAATTTTACTAACTAAAGTTGTCGCTGTGACTCTTAAAAGAGTAACATGCCTAATAAAGCGCGTAAAGTAACCACATACATTCGCTGGTGAGAACCGCTTTACTTCTTAACTCCCTCTCTCTCTCTTTCAAGCAACAAGGCTGCCGTTTCAAGCAATAACAGACGCGCGTTAACTATGGAAGTCCCACGCTCCTTCATTCGTCCCGTTCGCTCGATCTGACATTCCCAATCGTCGTTGTTCTTTCCTTCCTTCTCCATCACTTTGTCAACGTGTACCGTAGTGATAAATTACCGTTTACTCCCACAAATATCAAAAGTCACGGTATTGATAAAATATTTGTATTAACTTTTGAGTTCTAAATTTTTATTCAACCACTAGGGCCTATAAGAAGTTATAACATTATGGATTAGTTGATTCTGCAGGTGAAAGAGACGATAAGTTAGTTGTATAATCCTAATTTGGATTCCAATGTCAAGAGACAGGCTAACCAGATGCTGGAAGAGTTTTAGCGTAATCAAGATGCATGGATGGTAGCTAATGCTCTACTCACTGACTAGGGTGGTGCGAATTCTGTATTATTTAATGTATTTGGTGCCACTATAATCAAGACTAAATGCATCCACGATCAATACCAGTTGAATGAAGAGAGTAAAGTGTCACTCAAGAACTCCATCCTGTAGTTGCTGTTGATGCCTCAGTCTAGTGGTGGTCAGCAGAAGGTGATATAGAGACATTTGATGGTGGCATTGATCCATTTAGCCGTAAGACTATACGACTGGACTGATGCATTTAATGAAATATGTTCTCAGTTCAATCAGAGTGGGAAGCCTGTGCTAATGTTGGACTTTGTTCGTCTTCTGCCTGAAGAAGTTTCCATGACTGCTGCCTCTCTCGCAGTTAAAGATGATGAGTCTGATCGACATTCTCAGAGCATCAGACGGTTATTATCATTCTAGAATGCCAGCGTTGTCTTAGACCTTACCATGACCATATTGCAGCAGAATTCGTCCGATGTTGATATGGTTGAGCTGGGCGTGTAGACCCTGTTGAGCTGGTTCAAGACTCAAGCCATCGCGGTATAATCTGTTGGTATAGATAAGTCAAAGTAGTTGCTTAGTTTACTGTTCAGTACTTTGGCTAGATTTATTCAGAGTGGTGATGGTGATTGTGGCCAAGTTTGTGAAGTTGTTGCGGATTTATTACTGGAAATATCAGCTAGAACTGCGCGCGAAGATTTGCTTGATAATACTACTAATAATAATAATAATGATAACGCTATCAATAGTTCTGGTCAAACGTTCTAGTATAATGAGTTCAGATTATGTATAATTAATCACTTGTGGAAGTTGTGCGAGATGATATTTGGTGGTGGATCGCAGATCAGCAATGAGATTCATCGTGACTTGACCAGATTGATTACTCAAATTGGCGAAGATTTTATGCCGTTCATAGTGAAATAGACTGGAGATTATGGACGATTGCCGCTGATGGTTCTAGAGTGTGTCAAGTATCAACACAAAGATCCAGATGAGGATCGAGATTTGCGCGTTATTGGAATAACTTTTGGTTTCTGGTTTGAGCTCACTAGGGTGATTTTGGACTCTGATAGAAACGTCGGCAATGATGGGTAGTAAGGAGGCTCTGGTGGAATATCGCAGCTTCACCAGTCTTACATTGATTTGCATTTGCAGCTCATTAGTGCAATGATGAAATGCTTCTAATATCCTTCTAGTGGCGATTAGGCTTAGAATGGTGATGGAATGACTGCTGAGGAGAAGGAGGAGTTTAGAGATTTCAGACACGCTGGTGGAGACGTGATTAAAGATTGTGTGATGATCGTCAGTCCATCTGAGGCTTTGAAAATTCCTTTTCAAGCTCTGAATTAGTTTGTAACTGGTCTCTAGTAGCAACAGAGTTAGAATGTATGTTAATGGTAGTATGCTGAAGCTGCTGTATTTGCTCTGAGGACGATGGCAGCACAAGTGGGAGATGAGTAATAGATCCTGCCGCAGATAATTAAAATGGTTCCACACCTTACTGAGGCCGTGGAGAAGGCACTTCCAAATTCGTTCGGTGCTCGTAAGTTGCGATACGTGTCTATTCTGATGCTTGGCAGGTACGCATATTGGACCAATAGTCACCCAGAGTATGTGAAAGAGCACTTGAACTTCATCTATGGAGGATTCAAGATTGGCGGTTAGGATCTGTGCAGTGCATCAGCTCTGGCATTGAAGTATCTGTGTGAGTCTTGCAGCAAGCACATGATTCCATTCTTGAATGACTTGCATCAGTTGTATTCTAGCGCTACGTCCAGCGGTACTGCTCTTCCACGCACAGAGATTATGGAATTGACTGAGGCTATTGCGTACATTGTGAACAGCGCTCCTTTAACATCTTAGCAATCAGGCGGCGTTGTTGATATAGATCTAACAAAGATTCTCCAAAGTTTTTGTCAGCCTATAGGTGAATAGTTGTACTCTTTATGCTTTGTCTTGGTCGGTGGATAGCAGTAGTAATAATTTGTAGGAAATGCATCCTTCTCTTAAGTGGACATTCTGCTGGAGCGATTGGGGATATTCTTTCGCAGAGTTAGTCCCAAAGTCCCTCTTGATTAGCCGCATCCGTGTATCTAACTCTTTGAGTCGTGTCTACCAATCTTTTAGTAGTTGATGACTTATAAACAGATTCCGAATGATATCATGGAGTCAGTGTGCAAGTTGATTAAAAGAGTGCTAGTGTCTTATGAGGAGTATCCACAACTTAATGCTATTGTTAATCAGACTTTGTGTCCACTGTTGGCTCAGAGTTTCCAGCTGACACAGCATCCGGCTTTATTGTGGATTTCATCGCATATTGTGCGTAGATTTGTCTATAAATATGGTACCACAGCTAGTGTTAATTAAATGGTAGAGTCTATGCTGCAGTAATGCTTTTTCCTGCTTAATTCTGTGGATAAATTCAATCAGTCTCCGGAACTTGTTGATGACTTTATGAGACTATTGACTGCTTGCACTGTATAATTGTCGTAGACATTTTATACTGAGGCTGTGCTTACACCTGTCGTGGATTTTATCATATTTGGGCTAAATACCACACAGTTTAGTGCTCTAGAGTCGCTCTTGGATTTTGCTAATCGTCTAGTGTCTGAATCAATGGCAGCATCCCAAAGTGATGTTAGTGCTGTTCATCAGAATGGAGTCAACGGCGCAAGTCATTCAAAGTAGATGGTGCTTTGTAACGTGATGATGACACGTCTTAGTCCTCTGCTGATGACTTTGATCTCCGGCATTATTGGATAGAATTAGAGTGGAACTGCTTACAGTGGGCATTTACTGCAGGATCTGGCTTCTCTAATGATGTACACGACTGATTTAGTATCACCATAGGCATTCGTAAGTGTCCTACAGTAAACTCTGTAGTAAATACAGTCTGTGGAGGGAAATCAAGTAAAATTGACAAATGCTATTGTCAAGAGAGTCTTGGACAGTTACGCGTTGGCCAAAGAGAAAGGCTAAGAGTCTCCTCTGCGATATGGCTTGGCAAGTTTAGGTGCGGCGTTCCGTGTCCGTTCTAGTGCTCCTGCCTTTAGTTGAACTTCTGTTTAGAGGACCTTAGCTTATAATGAAATAATTTTTACATCTGGATTTATGAATATGATAATTATGGAATTACTGTGGACAATAAAGTAGATTTATTATTATTACAATCACCATTGAATGAAGTCATCCAACTTACGCATTAGATAGTGCCTACTACGACTACAAAGTCTGTCTGATTTAATTCAATTATTACTCCAGTTCAACCTTAGATTTAACGTGGATCATCTCTTAATTACTCAACTCCATTTTATGCGTATGAGAACTTTAATCCAACTTGTTTACTAAAATCACATTCTCAGACTTTACGCGGGCAATCTCATCCGTCAAATCGTGAACAATTTTCAATTAAGATCGCAAATCTGATTCTAACGTGGAGTTCTAGTTCTTCACTTGTTCCTTCTCCAGTCTCAACTGCTCAATCAGTTCAATTAAATCGGTATACTTGGTAGTGTGCAATCGTTTCTCAGACTCTTGATTCTGTTTCAGATCAGCGAATTAGGCGTGAAGATTCTCCAGCTCTGTCTGCAAATTCTTATTCGCCACCTGCAAGTCAATGTTGTCGCGTTGCATTTTCTTCAAACGATCTGAAAGCGCCGATGTTTCTTGCAGTGCCCGCTGTTACTCATCTATACGCATACTCAGCTTAATAATTTCAGCCTGGTGCATAGACTCCATGTCTTCCAGTGTGGCTTGATAATCCTGCTCAGTCTATTTGTACGCGCGCCTTGAGTCTACCAATTCCTGCTGCACCTGAAAGTAGAGCTGTTTGTATTTCACAGTTTGACTCTCATACTAATCGTCTCTGCTCTTGATCGCCTAAACGAATTCAGCGAAATACTTTGCTCTCAACACTGAAACATCCGCCACTGGCTGAGCGAATTGCCTCCTCAATTAATTGAACTCGGCTGCTTTCTGATCAAGTTGCTACTTCCACTCTACCACCATGTTCTTATGCTCTTCCTCTATTTATCTCTACATTAACATTAGGCTTATTATTGATTCCATACATGTGATTGAGAAGCGGTACCTTTTCATTGGCTGTTTTATCCAACAATTGTTATACTTCTTGCAGCTGATCCAGTGCATTGTCATACTCAACTTTCAACTACACATTGTTTATCTCATTGCAGTACATCTTATTTATATGAGAATATTACATTATCAAATTGCCGCCTATAGTCCATTCTTAATCGATGAGTTACTTAAAATACTAAACTGGTAGTCGCACGATAGAACAAGAAGTGTGAAGTTGAAACAAGAGACAGGTCGGCAGTCTTGAAAACACTCCGTGATAAACATTAGTGTCTCTACGTAAGCAGAGGTGAATGAAAGTAATGACACCAAAATTATTTATAGAAAATTAAAAACATTCTGTCTATTTTATTCTATAATAGTCTTTTATGAGATCTGAAGGAGGAAGATCATGCCATAAAGATCATGGTGGAGCCAACTGCAGCCAAAGCAACGACGGGCGCAAAAGATGAGGAAGACGCGTCATTGCTGCTACTATCAATATTCACACCTTGATTATTTCCCACATTGGCGATATTTCCATTGTTATTAGGTGACGAAGTCTTGGACGGGTCACATGGTATGCAGTCACTGCCATCGCCACACTTGCACTGCACCACTTGTTGGCCGTTGTTGTTCTCGACCTTGATACTGATTCCCTGGGAGACAGTCGATCCTTAAAAGTTCTGAACTGGACAAGTGTAAGCTTATCCATTTGCATATCCAATGGACCCAGGATTACAACCTACATATATATTAAAAATCATTGTATAACAGTAATTCATAATCAACACTTACCATCTAACGCGACAGCGCTCCCAACGATCACGCCCAATGCACTCAAAATCAAATTAATCTTCATGATGCTCTTTTGAATTCCAAATTGGTGGAATGGATAGCAAATTACCAGTACAAGATAAAAATAACTTTGATAACTTGAAGAGTGTAAGAGGAGGATAACTCCGATGCCAAGATATTGTGACTTGCTAACCCCTGAAAAATATGTTCACATGTATCCCATGATCACTGTCAACGCGACGCTTTGTGGCAGGTGGCGCTGACGCTCTATATGAAAGCTCAAGGCAGAAATTTAATGTTGAAAGCCATGAGTATCGTTACTATTGTGTAAAAAACATTCAGCACTCATATCATTTAATCCAACACATTTCTATTATAACTCATCATCTCTCAAGTTTCCTTCACTAGGTACTCTTCAATCAATCAAAGTTCTCAAAACAGTCAAAGTATCAGGAGCTCCATTATAAAATCATTAAGCCTGCTGCTACTGCTACTCCTTTCTTGAACTCTCATCAGGATTATTATCTGGAGCACCTGTAACGGCATCAGTCAGCGTATTCAAAGATTTCATGGACATCTTCTACTTTTTAAACTTATCAGCACCGGCAGATGATAAGTTGGCCATAGAGGCGCTTGTCGCGGCAGCCTTTGCTGTAACAGACTACAGCTGAGCTGCACCAATTTTGATATCTGCACTCATGGCCAGTCCATTAAACTTGGCCTCCAGAATCTTGGTGGCATTCTACTGCTCTCGGAGTTCATTGGAAAGTCTCTCAATCTCACTCTGCTGACTCGAGACTTATGACTGCAAGGCATCAATCTTCTTTAATAATTGCCCCATCTACTCATCAGATTTCTATACCGAGTGAGATCCACCAAATGCCTATGAAGTCTCAGGTGCTTCAGCAGTTGCGGATAAGTGATTCTGACTAGAAGCCAATTTAGGATCACTTGTATGGGTTGTCGCCGGAAGTTGAGCCAATGATTCATTAACCTCTTCCAAAGTCTCCTTAGCATTCTTCTTCTTATTACGCATAGTGAAATTAAATCCTGATGAGGTGGTCTTTCTACTAGCTGACGAATCCACAGAGGTAACTGAAGCCTCCTTATTCAACTTCTTCACATCAAACTTGTCCGCAATACTGTGTGGCTTCTAAGCAGACTTCTCAGTATTTTCATTAATGAGGGAGATCCAACGCTCCTTCTCCTCATAACTGGAAGATGATACAATCAAGGTCTTTTGCACGTCAATTCTAAACAGTTCCCAACAGAACTTGTACTCATCAGAATTACCGATATCAGACACGGAGTCTCTTACAGTGATCATCGTCAAAGGGACAGCAGCCTTGAACTTGTACCCAGCGGCAGATGTTGCACCCTTCTTCTTGGCATTCTCTTTGCATATCAATAACACATCTTCAAAGAGGAAAAAGTTCAGCGTATTGTCCTTGGCTATAGCACTAATCTTAGACTTTGCATTCAGAGCCGACTTATCAATCATCATCATTCTTCCGTCCTGAATTAGGTGACCAAATTCTGTAATAGACGGCCCTTCAAAGCCTTCAATCTTCTACTACAGCTCAACGACGGTGCGCTCATTCTCTTTACGTCTTTTAATCTCATTCACAGCAGACGCAACCTCCTTCATCTTGTTAAGTCCCTCATCCAGAGCTTTGTATCCCGGATGACTTTCCAGTGTATATCGCACAAGCTCTTTCAGAAGCAAGTGATAACGCATAATACGCTATACAGGCTTAATCAACTGGGAAGACAGGTTCTTCAGAGCCAGCTAATACTCCTGACCATCACAATTCATACTGAGAATTGACGCAATCTCGGGGTGACTACTCAGATCTGGAATCCTCTCAGCGGGCTCCATATGATTTGAGCAATAAATCTCATACAATTTCACAAACTGGGCACTTCGACTGGCAAAAACTTCTCCCACTTTACCAACCTTCTCTATGCTCGTGCCAACCTCCTTCAATTCTTCAACGATTGGCAGATGAAATTGGTTCAGCTCATCTACATTGCCGAACATTTCAACCAATTTCTACGCCGCATCCTTCGCTTTACCACCATCTAGAGATTTGTACATTTCATTCAAAGGAGCGGACCAAGTCTGCACAATGTACTGAAGGTCCTTGGAATAATTAGTCTCCGTCATTAGCAATTCATCCATGACTTTGCGCATAAAGTCTTCCTAAGTCATCGCAGCACTATTCTATTGACCGCCAACTTTAGCCTTGATTTTGTTCACTTTCAAGTACTCTTAAATCTAATTGATCTTCTACTTCAGCGCTGGGGCATCAAAGAAACTATCCAAGCTGTTCAATACAGTCTAGAAATTAGAGATGCTGTAAGTGTACAACTCTTCAGGTAGAAACAAATCACTATCAGGCACACCCACAGTATCGCGGGCGTAATTTAAGAAATCTTAAATCTTCTCCATGCACGAGTAGGTTGGCAGTTCAGATGAAGCACTATCACCACCAATTATAGTAGTTGGTTGAATAAATGGACCAGATTACGGCAAAGGCTTATCAATAGCATCGACAAGAATCTTGAATGCAACACCATTGCGCAAGAAACGGGCCAAATACTCTGGATCCTTCAAGTACCTATCAGCCACATCACCATCCAATTCAACAGCAATGCCGAAAAGATTAAACTTCTCCTTCAACTGGCGGCACTTTCGGCGCATCTAATTTCTAATATCTGCAGTAGTGTGCAGGTTCAACAATTCCAGAAACTCGGGAGCAACTACACTGAAGAACGTGTACTTTTTCACTACACTGTCCACATTAGACTTCAACTCAACTACCAAGGAGCTGTTAGAATAGGACAACGATTCCTGATTAGCGGAAAACTTCTCCACGATATTCTTGGTATTCTTATCAAACACTGCAATATAATCCTTATGAATGCCATATAGAACGTTCTCTGGAGCCAGAGATCCAAAGATAGTATAACCAAAGTGAGGCATTTTCTACGCCAGCTAGTAGTAAGCCTTCTCAGCCTCCATTGCAGTGAGTCCCTTGTGTTGCTAATGTGCAGACAAGATCTTCTTGTACCACCAATTCTCAGACTTGGTCATGGTAAACTTGTGATGAGTCGGTGGTAGATAAGTCTGGATCGCACCTATAGTACTAGCTTTGTGCTTCTCTGGATCATGATCACCATAACTCACTTACAACTGGAAGGATGCAAACTCAATCACCTCATTATCTTCCAGGTGGTCAACACCGGATAGCACAAACTATTTAACTTGCTGATAATGCATTGATGACATATTCTTGTCCTAAAGATCAGACACATCATAATACATACTACGCACCTTAAACTACAATCGAGCACCGGTAACTCCCTAATTAACAACAGGAATGTGCGGCTTCATCCATCTCTCACCGCTCTCAGTCTGGATAGCAATACCAAAAAAGTCACAATCACCAATATCCATCTTCTCTCCCATCAGTCTAATCAACTGCTATCCAGTGGTCTTCTCAGTAATCTTCATACTCTTACGATTGTCCCCCAGAAAGTAGACGGTGGCAATCTCCTGATTCACAACTTTGGCTTTAGGCTTAACAATCTAAGCAAATAGAGCAGATCTCAACTTCTTCTCCTTGTCCTTCTTCTCAAATTTCACCATCGAGCCAGCAAATCTACCCTCGACACTTTGGCAAGTACCAATATAAAATCCATTTTCCAACTTCTTGGTAACCGTAATGACATCGCCCACTAAGAACATCAGTTCATCGTCCTCCTTAGCCTCATGATCACACAGAGCAACGCAGGTAACTGGCAGAGGGCTCTTGGTAGGATCATCGTTCAAGACTTGCTATTGCTACTGCTCATCATCCTCGTCAATGTTGGTCTTTGTAGATTTACCAGAGTAATGCTCAATCAGCTCTTTCAGTCTATAGTCATTAGAGAACTAGCTTATGACAATAAACTCCAGCGGATAAATGTAATCTTCATTAAAGCTTAGAGTAAGAACGTATCTGTACGGCTTATCCTTGGTCATAAAACCCATGATATCAGAATTGATTCCCTTCATGTTAGGTGCATTCTTCTTGTTCATGCTAAATCTTAGCGTATTCTTACCAGGGGACTTTCTCTCTTTAAGCGTCCCTGAGCCGTGCTCATGCCCACTGGCACCAGACCCCCCTTTCTGCTATGGTCCATCATCACCAAAGAAATTCTTCAGTCCACTGCCAGGCGGTTTAGCACTAGACATTGTACTCTCATCACTCATTCTGCTCATCTGGTCATCAGCAATCTAATTCATAACTGTACCTCGTTTAGTAGATGAGCCACTTCTCATAGTTCCTGGAATAGCACTCACGGCCATAGTCGAGTCATCCTCAGACACGTATGCCCATCTACTAAAGGACTTATAAGAGAGATATAAAGTCTACTAATTCTTATCAGTATTCTGGATATACAGCCCCTCAGTGGCAGCAGTTATATTAAGCAGGAAGGCTTAATCGGCATGAATAGCTTCAAATTTCGAGATGAACCAAGAGGGGAACGATGATCTAACTGCAATCAAAAACTTCTTGGCAGCATCATTAAATGACACATTAGCCATGGCTTTGACTTGATTCACAATCTTGTCCAACTTATCGTCACCAACTCCTGCATCGTCCATCCAAGCCGGCAGCATCTCACGAGCATCATCCACTTGACTTATGCTCGGATTGATTGCATTTTTACAATGAACCTGGATGGCAACAAGATTCATAGCCTCAGAATCCTGACACTTTTCTGGATTACTCGCTGCTCTAAACTTCATGCTCATCTCTCCATACAAAATAGCAATGGACTTCTCATCAGTAAAGTCAGCCTTCAAGTCAGTGTACGCATACTTCATGGCCATCTGGATCTTGAACTTTGGCTAAATTACAATCTACTCGGCGATGGCAACATCATCCAGAAGAAACACCTTCTCATCCAAATCCTATTACTGCTGTTAATGTTATTACTGCTGCTTTGAACTACCATCCTTTCCACTCCCCGAGCCTGTATTAGATCTAGGCAGATTACTATTACCACCACTTCCACTGCCATTGCCACTGATCATCATGGATCTGCTCACCTGAAAGCCGAAACATTCAATCTAGGTTAGGCCTCTCTTACGGGCAGCAATTTTCAACAAACTCTACACACCAATTACTATAATAAGATGGATGATCAGGATTCAATATATGAAAGACATAAGGTATGACTTACTCTAGGAGTAGTAAACTACTGCAGAGACGTTTTAAAGTTGCTGTCATCATACAGATCAACAGTGACCAGAGCAATAGAACCAGCAGAAGAGGCATTCAAAGTACCACCACTTCCATTACTAATTTCTGAATTATTCATCACAAGATGTCTATGCTTATCTAGGCTAAAACTATATTTCTTTGTAGATAAATACAACTTCTGTCCTCAAACAACAATACAACCAAAATAGATAAACACAAACACCCAAAACAAAGTGGAAAGGTGAAGAAAGACAGCAGTGAGTCAAGTTAGTGAGTGAGGGAGTGTGAGTTTGAAAGGGTGAGAGATCAGAGCGGGCGGTTCAAACAAAGCAACGGGCGACGACAGCGTTTTAAAACAACAAACGATGGTGGGTGGCAAACATGTTGGAGGTTGCTGTGATTGGCTGATTGATTAACATCATGTCTGCTTGCTTAGAGACGACGGCAATTTCTATCTTGTCTTGATGATAGACTCCGAATATAATAAGTTCTGACTTATTAACTAAAAAGTAAGCATAGCTCGTGCTTACTACTAATCAGCTACTTTTTAGTCTTGATACATCAGCAGCGATAACTGTAAATGCTTCTAGAAGATTTTGCAATTTTTTGAATTTTCTCCAGCAACTGAAATTTCAACAGGTCGCGTTAAAGATCTCCCCAAGTAGTTGATTAACAATGAGCACAACACAGTCTATTGCTGCATCTATTCGAGATGCTTATCAATATCTGCAAAGTGTAATGTCCTCCTCCACTGGCGATAATATTCTGCAAGTATTCAACATTGCGTCAGACTTTGAAATTGTTTAACGGCGGCCATCAGTTATGGGAGATGATCAAGGCTATGATGAAAATGACCAATTGCCTCCATTGAGTGCTAGGTCATAACACGTTGTGATGATAAAGCGGCGGATGAAATAGCTGGATGCACTCTATACTCAAGGTCCACATAATCCATTTTACATTGATTTAATTAAAAGTTAGTAATAGTAATCGCTGTAAGGATAGTAATTGTAGTAAAAGTTTGGAAATATTCACAACAATAGTAGCGGACGGAGTGATGATATTTATACTAAAAACACGCGTGTGAAAATGATTGCTGACGATAATAATCTTACTGCTTACTCTGGGTCTAATTAGCTAAATTCTACAGCGAATCTGCCACCTTAGCCGTAGCGAATGAACAGCATAAAGTTTGGTCCGCGTTATGGCAAAGATGATCGCCGGTCTGCTCCTCCGTTTGCATTCAGGCCATCTGATAGTCTTGATGCTCAGATATACACGTAATTTAACTTGATGGATCAAGATTAGACTTTGTAATCACAATCTCAATAGCTTATATGAATATGATATCATAGATTTTGTTTTATACCACAACATTTTATTAACTATTTTAGATTTTCCATCTTTTTATAGTGGAGATAGATCTACAGTAATTTTTCATTTTAGGCGCTTTCACCCACTATCGAGTTTATTCAAAAATATAACTATCAGAGAATTACAAAATGACTGATAATGCGCTGAATGTATTTGTTATCGGATCTGTGGCTGGACTTTTATCAGACGCTGTTGTACATCCATTGGACACTTTGAGGGCCAGATTGTAGACTGTGAAAACTAGATAGAAGATCGCGTATAGAGGCCTCTACAATGGATTCTACGTGGTCGCTATGGGTACAATCCCTGGACACGCTCTATACTTTGCTGGCTATGAGTACTCTAAAAAGTATCTCTCGGATATGTTTATAAGTTAGTCAACTACTTCTGATGATGTGAGATAGAAATCAGTTCAAATGAATACCAATAGTTCGCGATCTCTAAATATCGCCATAAATCTAACCAGCGGACTGATGGCTGAATTTTGTGGAGCTCTAGCATGGACTCCTATGGATGTAATTAAGTAGCGACTACAAGTTCTGAATCAATAATCTAATACCACTATGGTTGAGTCGGTGTAATTTATTGCTTAGACTTACAGGGAACGGGGAGTAAGAGAATTCTATCGCGGCTTTGGAACAGCTCTGCTTGTATACGGTCCTTTTGTGTCCCTCTATTTTGGTCTATACGAGGAGTGGAAATATTATTGGCGATAAAGATACATGACCGTAAATCAAATGACAAGTTATACTGATTTGGAATCTATAAAGCTGCCCACACATTTATACTGGACTGGAGCTGCTTTAAGCGCTGCTGTAGCTGCCACCGTGACGTGCCCAATCGATGTAGTAAAGACGCGCATTCAAGTTTACTCTGCCTCAAACACTTAGGCAGAAAGTGGGCTTAAACTCAAGTAAGTTTTATCTGATTTGATCAAAGAGGAAGGTGTTAGAGGTTTATTCAGAGGACTGGTACCTCGAGTGTTGTGGATGTCTGGCGGCACTGCTCTCACCATGATTTGCTACGAAGAACTAAAGAATCTCACATCGAAGACTAGACCGTAATAATGTTGAGTTAGCAAAGTGAAATAAGCTACTCTAGTGTCAGATTAATCTACTACTTGTACTATTAAAAGTCATGGTTCTGATGATGTCATTGATCACTTCTTAGCACTGCCTCTAGGAGCAAGAGGTGTTCCAATGTCTTTTCCCCTCAGCTTTACGCCCAAATTTCTCTCCATTTTGGCCAAAATCTGTTGATTCGGCACCGCTTTTCCGTTCTCGTACTCTTGAATGACCTGCTGTTTCTCGTTGATCTTCACAGCCAAATCTTTCTACGTCATTCCCTTGTCCGCTCTAGCCTACGCAATCGCCTTACCAACTTCCATGCCCACAGTCTTCACAGTCAGCTCCTCGGTTTCCCGATCAAGTTTCGCTGCATTTAAATCAGTGCCCATGTTCTTTGGCTTATTCCCCGCAGTCATCTTCTTCTCTACCGCCAGCACGGCACCATCTCTTCTGGCAGCATTGATCTAACTAGCGCTAGTTGCAGTCTTTGGTGCATTAGTTCGCTTCTTCAGCACTGTAACTTTATCCCAATCGTCACTCATATTATATTATTTTATTTCAATTTTATTTCTACTTGATTTTTGCAGATTTAATTCAGAGAAGATATGAATATCTCAAAGATAAACTTGGCGCTTTGAATTCGGTGAATCTACAAAGATAGAACTTTGCCGTCGTCAAAGGAAGAATCGTCAAGTGATCGTCACAACAGAGAATAATGGTGATAGGCATAAGACGGTAAAAGTATAAATTAACACGCATTTTACACTCAGAAGATTCTCAAAGAATATTGTCATAGATGCTGAGTGCTTACTAAATTATAGGATCTTGAAGCGACGCTCTCTCAAAATCTTCCAGGTCCAATTTACCATCACCATCTCTATCTAATGCATTGAAGAGATAGTCAGTTCTTGCACGCGCTAGTTTATCGAAATTACTAAGGGGATCATTGTTCTGATTATTATTATTTTAATAACTCCCGGCTAACTGAGGAGAACTAGAGCCATTGAGAGCATGATCAGCAGCGCCATTATTAGTCTACTAGAATGACGACTGCTGTACCGAGCCACTTTCAATTTATGGCGCCAGGTCTCCCAGCATTTCATACAAAGAACTCAAAACATCGAAAACTTCATCGCGATCCACCACACCGTCGCGATTGATATCATACAGATTAAATGACCAGTAAAGTCGCTCAAGTTGACTCTTGGTTAGCACTTGCATCTATCCATTTTATACCTATTGTGGCGACGAAGATTGTTCTAATTGTTGCGATTATTATTACAGCGACTACATCGATTGCTGTCCCCCGCTGGACGACGATTTGAATTTACTCAGCGCTTTCATAAACTCTGTGAAGGATACCAGACCATCCTAGTCCTGATCAATCACTCGAAACATGTGATTAGCAAATCTTGAAGGATCCCCGAACGGAAAGTATTGCTTGTAGATCTTTAGCCAGTCAGCTTTACTCATCGCTGGTTCGTACTGTTGACTGAGCGCAATGTCTACGGATAAATCTGCAGTCTTTGCAGTTGCATCCTAACTAAAACCTTTAAACCACATCTGCAGATCCTTCTTATCGAAGCTGGTTATCGCTTGCAAATCGCTAATCTTCTCTGGACTCAACTTACTCGCTCCTCCTCCCATTTCTATTAAAGTTTTATCTTTGATTAAGAAGTTAGATCTTTCCAATAAAGAGCGAAGTTAAGATGGTTTGAAAGGACGCGCTTAAAATGAATGTTTATTGAAAATGACATCTAAGCTTTGGGAAGAGTAAAAAATAAATATATTGTTATTAATTATTATTATATAGTCATTAGTGCATACCGTGGATTCCCAAATTTTGTTGATCCAAACCAGTGTATAAATTGTGAGGTAATTGGGCGCTATATTTACTAAAATTCTGAGGAGATTGCCCATTTTAAGGCTACTACATCTGTTGATATGACTGCAATGGATTAAAGGCGTCCATTACAGGTGGAGGCTCAGATAACTAAAACGACGCAGCTTCAGAACTACTTCGTTACAACGGTTATACAGCAGTTGTTGCAGTTCTTTGATTATCTTCAATCGGCATTGATTGAGAAGGGTGAACATTGGTGACAGAGGAATCAAGGCTTTCTACTGACAGCTTCAGCCTCTTGCGCGACTACTCTCCAGTTATTGGACGCATAGCCTTGTGCATCTTCTTGTATAATCCGCAGGCATTGCACAGCACAATAGACTCTTCAACCTCCTCACCGCTCTACTAGTCTTGAACCATGACTGAATCTTTTCGCCATAACGGAGTGGAATCAGTTTAGCAGTTATAGCACTTGGGCCGCACATATTCCGATTCGCCATTTTTGGCAGCAGCTAAAGCTTTTAAAGACATGGGTCGATGCTTCTAATGTTATTTGTAATAAAGACCGCAGGCATTACACAAAGTCTCGCCAGTTTCAGGAATTCTACGCCACAGCGGTGTGTTACTTGTCCCGCAATTAGGACATTGCTGCTTACCATCACCAGATTTCGCTGAATGAGCAGCTACTGCAGGCGGTAAAGAGGAGCTCGGAAGCAGCGCAGATTTCTTAGGCTCCCGAGGCTTCTTCGCCTTCTGTGCTTTACCGCTAGGCCCATTCTTCTGACCAGCATCTAGTGATTATGAACGCGATACAACTGTGCTTCCATATCCACCACTGGCAGATGATGAATTAAACGATAGCTACTGCTAATATTAAAGCTAGTTACTCTATGTAGTTAACTCCGCAAAACTCATCTAACTTTATTAGATACCAAGCGACAAGCCAAGATGATCCACATTACTGTACAAGGACTACTTATTGTGATATTGCTCATTGCCATTCAAAACATCAAAAGATGCCGATCGACTCAATGGATTAAGATTACTTGGGGCCATGCTTCCAGCCAAGCCAGCGCCCTATTACGGACGGATACCAGAAAAGGAGTAATACATACTCATGGAATTATCAGCGGATTTAAGACCATAACCATTATTCTGAGATGCACTTTACTGGGAAGAATCAGCCATATTCCTAACCATTGAACTATCGAAAGACTATCCTAGCAGAGAGGTATCATAATTCTGATATTATTATTATAACTATTACTCTTGATTACCCATTTGCACAGATTAAGATGATGAGGATGCACTTTAAATAAAATTCAGATTCAGATCATCGTCCATACCTGTAAGCCAGTTGGACATATTATCGTATTCTATTTCCGTCATGGGTATCTCCAATCTTGGACCTTCCTCTAAATTACCCAAGATTACAGTAGCAGGAAGTGATCCAAAAAAGTCTTCAAGGTGAATAGTATGCTCAGCCGGAGTAGCAATATCATGATCATTTTTAGTGAGCTTAGTGTGAACGTGAGAATCTTTGGGCGTCACCTCATTCAGCATTTTATCAAAACTGCCAACAGGATGTGCCTTTGACTCAATGTCTCCATCCTAGCAATTCAACACTCCATCTGAATGAGGCTCCTACTATGATCTGCGTTATGACGACGGAAGAGGCAGTTAATTCTAGCTCTTTAGATAATCTCGATGACGCTTAATAGCAGTTATAGAGTCTACTTCTTCATCCTCATCTTCCTCTTCAATAGCTTGTTCGCCTATCTAAACGGATATGTGAGAAAGTTATGGTGACTCTTTATCAAGGCTTTTAGTATCATTCAGTCTCTTTGATAATCGTCGCCTAACACTATCAGCATCAAGTTTCAGTTTCTAAGTAGTCACTAAGCCCACTCTCTTTAATTACTCGCCATCTTGACCCATACGACGACGATGACGGCGGATGTGATGCTCTTCTTCAATAATGACACCATCACCATTTAATGATCCATTGCTGCAGCCACCACATACTCTCTAATACTTGTACGAGCTTAAAAGTTTATTATGTAGATGCCACAGTCTCCAGCTCAAATTCTCAAGACGACATCCATTCTCCAGAGAGTCCTTGACCTTTGTACATATTTTCCAAGTCTTGCTCAACTCCTCCTCAGTCTCCAGAGACGCCAACTGGGAAAATGATTTATTGCCCTTAATCTTCAAGAGTATCGGGGCCATACTCTACTTACACTAGATATCACCTTATTAATATTATTCTTTATACGGTATATACAAAAATAGACGGATAGAAAATGGACAACGAACAAAGATAGAGTCAACGGATGTGAATTTAAAGATGCTCTCTCTCTCTCTCTCCTAATATTGTGAGGATGCAAAACGCAATAACGACACAGAGCGCGAGAAATCGCGACAAAGTTATTTTCTTGACGCGTCCACTCGCTCGCTCGAGATTGATTGATTGATCATCCTCTTAATTAGTTTTGTGTGACACTAGGCATTTCTAGCTTTTTTTCGCATTTATACACATTATTACATCAATCTCTTTGGAATAAATTTTGATTAGTTTAATGAAGTTGATACTGTCTGAAGTAGTATTTGGATTGTTTGCTATACAATCTAGCACCCACACATTTTACCGGAACACTTGTTGCTTGATTCTCCATCACTTACCGCGAATTTAATTCATGCAACATTATCCAAATAATTTTTACATCAACATCGTGGTACTCGAACCTTGACTCAAATTTATAGTTTCAGCCAATTCTTTTATCGCGTCAAACGGCTGATTAGAGGATTATTCAACTTTCAAACGCCTATTCTTTTTTTATTACTGTACAATGTTTCAAACTGATAATATTGTAACATGCTGACACGGTTGCAACAGAATAAATCTAAATAATATAAATAATATGAACTAGCATATGAAGTAGTATGGAGTTAGTCTAGTATGCTCATAAAGTAATCTGCAACAATATAGTTCTTACGTGCTTCTCGTGCCAGTCAACGCAAGTTATGGTTCTTTACAAATTGGTATTCTGAACTAGATAAACGTCATGAAGATTGATATTACTGATCTCAAAAAGTGCGTGGGAGTAATTAACTGTAGGAACATGTGGTCTTCATCATAGGAGGCAACGTAAGGCACTACTATGTAACTAGTCTTTTCAGTTCAAGAGGTCAATATTGGTGCTTGCCATGGAGAGCCTATTAAGCATTGTTATAATGTTCATCCTAGGACAAAATATCGTGATTTAAACTAAAGCCGCTTAAGGTGTTTAATTGCTTATATATACTGTAATGAACTCGAAAGCAAGTTTACCGGGAAGAAGATATTGGTCGTCGCTTGAAATCGATATGATTTGCCATGACCCATTAATTTTGATGGAATGTAAATCTTATATGCGCAAAGACGTTTTGCACAAGGTTGAGCTATTTGTCAAAAAGTGCAAGGTGATTGAGAATTAAATGAAGGAGCCAAGTGCAGAAGCACTTTGCTTGTTTGAGTGCTGAGACGTCTATCGCATAAGGAAGCAAAGAAGTTATGCACTGAGAATACCATTGTCTTCACAACCCAATTCGATTGAGCCAGTTGTTTTTCAAATTGGGTTCTAGTCCTTGATAGCTGGTGTTGAACTGAAGCTTTGCTACGAAAAGGCGTGATTATAATCCGTGTAATAAAGTTAGATATGTGCTTATCTAGTTGCCTAGAAGAAGAAAAGTGGAAAGACGATATTTGCTATTCTGACATGAGCGACTTGATGGAATTTTGGCATTTGCAAGACTCAGTTTGACCATCTATGGTTTGTTTGACATTTTGTAGAATTTCATCAATGTAGTTGTTTGCTAGAGGGAGTATTAGAATGGTCCTCAGAAGGATTAATTGTTGCTTAGTCATAGAAGCTGTTGGTAGTGGAAAGAAAAGAACTTTTCTCCTTGGGATAATGAAAAGTTTGGGGCATGTTTAGTGTTTAGGCAAGATTAAGTACGTAGATTATTTCAGCAAGAAGCAAAGTAACGTTACTCTAAATGATGATGAGAATGGAAAAGCATAAAGATTAGCTTGAATCGTTTTTGAGGAGAGAATGAGCTGTATTACGGGTTGGTGAAATTGCTCTTCCGACTCGTCTTATCGACAAGTTTAAGCAGCTATGTAAGGTTGGTGAAAAGATAGTGCCAACAATGTGGAGCTGCTATAATGATGGCTACAAGAATTTGAAAGTTTTTTGGAAATCTAAAGATGATGACGATGACTAATTGCTGCCATGGATTTCTGCACATTACAAGGTGGCAATGGACTGGAAGGATCTGAAACAAGATTAAGTTGTACTAGTCAATGTCGTTTTGAAGGGTTGCCACATAAAGGAAGCTACCACCAAAAAAGTAGTTGTCACGGATAAAATTAATGGCCCATGTTACGTGTTTCTAAAGGATGACCGTAAGCGTAGGAACATTAACAGTAATCAAGATGCTATGCCTGAAATATCTCCAAGAAAGAAGAGTGTAATCTGAATGGTCGAATACCACACTGTTATCTAAGAAGAAGTCAAGAGATTATTAGAACGCTACAAGGAAGCAAGCGAAGCCGTTGGAAGTTGGCACGGTGGTGTTTGTCTTGGATGTGAATTGGGAGTCCAAGTGGGATGCGATGTACGAAGGACCTTATGTGATAGTTGGGATAGACAGAAAGAAGGCTTATGTGTTGAAGGATGAGATGGGAGCTATATTGAATCCCATGTGCCTAGAGAACATCTCAAGGTTAGATCCTAAAAGTTTGCTGATCTGTCTGTGCTGGAGGTGGATTAGATTCAGGATCACCGTGGATCTGAGAGAGACGGCTTTGAGTATCTGGTTCGGTGGAAGAAGTTGGTTGCATCGGAGGATTCTTGGGAACACCAGAAGAACTTTAATGATTGGAAGGTCATCCTGCGTTACTGGAAGTCTCGTTCTGCTGCGGGGGTGTAGCCTGTGGCTGGAAACACTCGCATGAAAACACAGCAAAATTGATCAAAGATCTTTTAATAGATTCATAATAAGTTAAAAAATGTAGGATAATAAGTTTCTTCGTTTTACTAGATCGTATCCTACAGTTATGAAACGATGCTATAATTTGACTTTGTAGTGATGAAAGAAGTGTTGACTCTATTAAGTGATTAGATCAATCGTCAAATTGAAACAACGACTGAACGACGCCATTGTTGGATGTCAACCGCTTTGCACCTTGGAGAGCTATCAGTTCAATAATAAAAACAAATTAACAGACACGGGCACCAGTGCTTTCAACCAATTATTGAGCGGCAAATGCGCTACCTCCAGTCGCAAGTAGATCATCAAATATTACAACATTAGCGCCGCTGGGTATAGAATCTTTCTGCATCTGGAAAGTATCGACGCCATACTCCTTCTGATAAGAGTACTCGGCACAATCACCTGGCAGCTTTCCACTTTTCCTCACTGGCACAAAAGGGCAATTCATGTGAATAGCTAGAGCGGGACCAAGTAAAAATCCACGAGAATCCAAGCCAACTATTGCATCTACGCGCTCATTAGATTTCCTGATAAGCACAACCAGTTCTTGAATCATGCATTGCACAGCCTAATGATCCTAAAAGATTGGAAATATATCCTGGAATAGAATTCCCTACTTTGGAAAGTCTGGATACGCCTTTATCAGCGATTTGACGCGCTCCAAACTATACTGTTGAGACATTTATTATTATTGCATTACCAATAACAGATCGTAGCAGTTTCCATTGGCTTCGATCCAACCAGCGCGTAACCTTAACTGAGGCGGCGACGCGTCATCATTTCTCCATCTTTTTCTCTTCTTTCTTATTGGCTGTTGAGAAAAAATGATAAAATATGCACACGATCAATGAGCACTATTTTATCGATTTCATATGCACTTTATGATTATAACCAGGAACTTCGCAGTTTCCGCGAGAGCTTCAATGCTCGATGATACTGAACTTCCTTGGATGTATGAAAGTGACTCATCACTAGATATCTTCCATTGCTTATCAGAAAATTGATCTGCCATGGTTATCTGATATCGGTTGATGAGGAAGACGGAAAATGATTTTATCATACAGTATAGGAAGTGCAATCTTACCTATCCATGGTGAGAAAGGTTATCTGATTCCGTCTTGTCCCCTCCATCCTTTCTTTCGTTCTTTCTTTGTCTTAACTATAAAAACCTTAAAACCTAAAACTAACCAGTCATCCTAAAATGACAAGCAACAAGTCTACTCAGTACAAATACTTGTTCAAGTATATAATTATTGGAGACACTGGCGTTGGTAAAAGTTGCATCCTGTTGCAATTTACTGACAAGCGATTCCAGCCTGTGCATGATTTGACGATTGGTGTCGAATTTGGCGCACGTCTTTTGCAAATTAAAGATCCATAGAGCGGTGGCAATGTGAATGTCAAGTTGCAGATTTGGGATACTGCTGGATAGGAATCGTTCAGGTCAATTACTAGATCTTATTACAGAGGAGCGGCTGGTGCTCTGCTTGTGTACGATTTGACCAGGAGGGATACATTCTCTCACTTGACGTCGTGGTTGGAAGATGCTCGAAATAATGGATCACCCAATATGGCCATCATTTTGATTGGAAATAAGCTCGACCTGGTCACTACAGATCCGTCCAAGCGTGCAGTCACTACAGAAGAGGGCAAGGCTTTTGCATAAAAGTACAATCTACTCTTCTTGGAAACTAGTGCCAAGACTGCAGAGAACGTGGAGGAGGCGTTTGTTGAGACGGCACAAGGCATTTACTCCAAGATTGAGTCTGGTGAATTGGATCTGTAAGAAGGCTCTGGTATCAAACTAGGTCCCTCTGTAAGCACTGCAGGTGGTCAGGCTATTCCGCAGTCTGACATTAACAACGACGGTGGCTGCTGTTGATTCAATGATTTCTTGATTAATTGAACTGTCCCCACAATATCATTGCCATATTTTATAATTGCCGCCTATTCATTAAAAGTCGCGCTTTTATTCTTCCATAAAGTTTCAATTTGATTTTCTGAAACAATACGCTCGTTGGTGAATTCTTTTTTTTCTATACATTCTGCCAGTCGTTTACAGCAACATCTTAATGCCAGATCTGCCATCCACTCCATTCTTGGGTAATGCGCCCGTTAAGGCCACCACGTCCAAGTCTCCTGCTGAAACTGTTTTTGACTCTACGCCTGTTCTGAATGGTGGTAATACTCTTAAAGATATACGTCTGGTGTCTGACTTGTATACGCCTGTTAAATCTACCACATCTTCTAATATGTCGTCATTGACATTGCCTCACGATCAATAATCTTCGTCTAGTGGATCAGAAGTGTCGAATGGCTCACAGCTACTGAAGCAAATGGTTTAAAGATTGGCACAAAAGTCGTAGCATTAAGTGGATGATGGTTGTGCTGACATGCCAGTTTCCAGCTCGACAAGTGACGTGTCGTTCACCGACAAGGCTGAAACATTGGCCGATGTTGACTCTCGTTTCACTGGATTTAAATTTGCATCTGGTGGTGACGCGTTTAAAGTCAGTGCTGCATCTTTATAGAAGGCCAGAGCTCTGCTTGAAGTTGATGAGAATGATAATTGTAATTAAGAGGTTGGACCTTAGGATCTATAGCAAGGTCGATAGATGTTCGGGTTCACTAGTGCTCGGGGAACCAAGTTGCCTCCTCCGTCTGAAAAGGCTTAAAGTCGTGCATCTGAACTATTTTCTACTGAAGATAAGCCGATTTCAGTCGGGTTCTCTAGTGCTTCTGGTAAGAAGGTATTTGCTCCATCAGAATCTGCTATGCTGCAAGCTAATAGAATATTGTAATCGCCGTAATCATCATAATCATAATCATAATCAAAGTAGAGTTAAGGTGGTTTCAAGGTTCCTCAGCTGCCGTCTAAGAGATCAGGCTAGGTTGTAAACTAAAGGCATTCTATTGCAGTGCCAACGAAGAAGAAGTAGCGCATTCTCACCAAGTAGAATACCAGATTCTCTCTTCCTACTCAGGTAAATGGTAAAAATCTTCAGGGCAGTCGCGGTGCTTTCAAGATTCCTTATGCTAAAGACAAGCCGTTGACTTAGACTCCTGTCAAAGCTGTAAAGCCTAAAGAGTAGTTGAAATCTGTCTTTAACATGGAATCTGCTGCACATCGTTTGAATCTTTCTGATTTACAATTAGAGCATTATTCGTCACAAGAGCTTGTTGATAAGTTTGCCATACCATCGTACTATATATCCGTATTTGAGGAGTAGTAATTTGAGTCTTTTACTTTTGTGGTAGATGGCGGTGTCCGATTCGGATGGAGTGATGCAAAGGATCAGTTGATTGCTCTTACCAACTCTATTGATATGTAGATAGACAAATGGGTGTAAAATTATTACAAATTAATCGTCTAAAAATTACTATGTTATGTTCTAAAGTTTCCGTCTATTTTCTGGGTGGATGAGAGTAAACGACGTGAATGGTGTTCGCCAGACGCTGTAATGAGATAATTGTGTTACAGATATGAAAGGGAACACTTGATGGCTCATAGATCATCTATTAAGATAATTTGCCAATAGGATGCTCCATCTTCCTATCCACTGGTTCTATTTGTATATTCTGTGGCGATTTCTGCGGATTCTGATCAAGCAGAGTGCCTCCTCTCCGATGGATGGTATATTGTGAGTGCTTAACTAGATTATGTCCTGACTCGCTCCGTCAAGAATGGTAAGCTGCGATCCGGGTAGAAGTTGTTGGTATGCAATGCTCAAATGAATAACTAGTCTGAAGCTTGTTCTCCGTTGGAATTGTCGTCTGATTCTAAATTGAGAATATTTGCCAATTCTACTCGACGAGTTGCCTGGCATACACGTCTGGGGCATTTACGGGTGCCTCTTTTAGTGATTCCGGTTCGATCTATCAATAGCGAGGGTGGACTTATATCGTGCGTTGAGGCTTTCATTATTCGTAAGTATCCCGTTATATACACTGAGACACTGCCGGATGGATCAAAGGTTAGCAGAAATCAAGCAGAAGAGGAGCTGTATTGCCAGACTTACAATGCCAAGATGCAGCAGTATTTCGAGGAACTCAGGGCCAAATCTTTCTCATATGGTGGACAGTCAGAGACTGAGCTGTCTGAATTGCGTGACTAAATTTAGGTAAGGATAATCCCATTATGTAGTTATACGTAATACTCAGTCAATTTCGAGTATTTGTAGGAGCGATTTCCGACTAGAAATGTCAGATCTACAATGAAAGTCCGGATATTATGCTCCTCTTGTTTCAACAAAGACGTAAAAGCTGTATAACAATAATCCCATCATGCTTTGGTTACTATATATAATCCGGAATAAGTAGCACCGAGTATCACCGAAGGGAATGCGTATAAGGTATTTTATAATTGTACCAAATATGATATATTGATTTTGTACTGCATGTAGATTTACAATTTGATGCCATTCTCAAATCAATCCAATTCAGCGATAAAGTCATTACATTCCACCAAAATGAGTCGCTTTTTTGCTAGTGATTTGTAGCGCTGTGATAGTATATCTGCATAATTGCCTAGTGTTTACAGCTGTAATGATCTGAAGCACTTGCAACATGGCACTGAATTTGATGTCTGCGTTAAAATATGCCACTCATAGGACAAGATTATATGCTGTGATTAGTCAGAGAGTCTATTGCTGCTGAGAACTTCTATATCAGCGTAGAAGCCGGTATCTTTTAAAGCTGAGACGGTCATCATTCGGTGTTTGCAGTTTGATTATTACGACCCGAAATTCGATCTGGCGGTTGGTATCATTACTCAGGATACTCAGATTTAATACAATGGCTAAAACGCAACTGAAAGAGACGCGCTCAAAAGAGTATAATACTGGTCCACTCAAGACATGTCGTCAGTTACTGTCGCTGAGAAGTTATTAACAATTGGCATTAACTGATGTTAAATTAAAAAATACTGTCAAATACAAAAGCACTACATTCTAATCAAAAACTAAATCATCTTATAAAGGAAAACAAAGAGCCATCAGATAATTAAGATCTGCCTCTGTCTCGCCTAGACTAAATATCACCCAGAGATAGACCAAGGATGCGCGGCCGTTTATCAATCTTAAAGTCGGCATACTCTTTCGCCACATGCTCACGCCTGCTAGAATCTTGACTAAGAATTTGAGATAGCGTGTTGATAGTGCTCTTAAGCAACGAATTTGATCTCTTGGCGCCTTCCAATTTCTACTCTAGTTCCTAAACGAGATCTTCAGGAATTTCAGGCAGACGCTTGCAATCATTTACTGGATTCTCCTCTTTCAATGCCTCAGTGGAGTGCGGTTCATTATGAGCCTAAGATCCTCCCAGAGATATCTAATTTGCAACTGCAGCCTTCTTTAAAACAAAGGTGGACTTCTTCCTAGGACGGACAAGCTTCGCGTCAGCAATGTCTACAGAAACTTATTGCAATGAAGATGAAGTATCAGAGGCCACGGACTAAGTTCGATCTCTTAATTCCAACCAAAACGAGGATCTTCTTCTTTTCTCAACCGGGACCACTAAAGGAGCATCTCGTTCATCATTAATAATTTGAGCTGGCTGTGCATTTGAAATATCAATCTTCCCGTCCGCAGTTTACACCAATATATCATCTTACTCATCTTGATCATTGTGAGCATCATTAAAACGATCTTGGTGACAAAGATCACAGACGCGCTGAGGCTTCATCGTCTAATCGTTGATAATCACTCTATGCGTGGAACATGCTGAACACACCACGGCGCCGCAATAACGGCAATGATGACGTCGAATGATGACATTGAAAGAGCATTTACACACCATACAAGTCTATGTCACTTCATCGGGAATCCAGATTGGAGCAAAGTAGGAGGATCGACGACTCTATTCCATATGAGACTATTACAACGGTGTGGTGGCAGATTCACAAATGGAATTCATAAGCATTGCAGCCTCGCTGGCATGATCGCTCATGATAGAAGCTTGGTCTTGATCAATAACATTAACAGATGCGGCCCTACTGCGAATGATGGTATTCGATGAGGAAATGTCACACTAATCATCAATGGCCTGCTTAAGACTCATCAGCCACTAATCCTTCTCTTCTTTGCTATTACAATACAGCTGAACAGATTTTTTGCGCGACAATATTATGAATGAATATGGAATATATAAGTACGGCACTACACCGGTTGCCATCGGGATTTTATCGAGAATGTTACTAGAAATCACTTCTTAATCATCTACAAAAGACTTCTAAGCATCAGACTAAATGGCAGGAGTCAGTGGTTCAAGAACATTTAGAATCTATATCTGCTACAGAGGCATCCACATCCTAAAAGCGTATTTTTTATTATCAAATGGCGTGTTAAGCGGTAGGCTGTTACTCGGCCGCGCAAATAAAACACCATCGCTGAGAAGTAGAAGCAACCGCGGATTACATCCTTTAGCACATACCTTACCCAACATTCCACTCTTTATCATTTATCTACCAGGAGTTACCAGCTTGGCACCTACGATTCCTTCTTCAAGTGGTAGAATATCGGCATAAGTGAGATAATGATTAGATAGCTTATGAGGTAATCCAACAATGGCGTTCTACAGATCAACTAGCCTAGTATCTTCTTCATGCATTCTTATGCGCTCATTTACCCATTGATTGACAGACTCTATGAGTTGAAGCGCCTCTGCCAATCCATCATGGTCGCAGTGAGATCGTGGCGTGTACTTGAGCAACTGCTCTATCAGCATTCGATACCTTGGCAAACGTTGAACAGGTTGAAGGAGTAAAGATACCAGTGGAAGAGACTTGACATCAGGATGTCTCAATTGATTACTGACAAATATACCAAAAGTACTGGACGTAGAGGTGAGGTGAGATAGAAGTGTCAGTGAATTGGGATAATTCTTCATATAGATGGCATAAATCTTCATAAATGGGATGAATTTGAGTAATATGTCAGACAATTTCCCTTTTTCAGGATTCCATGAGAGATCACACCCAAAATCCATAGTGGCATAAGGAGAGCCACTCGACGTGTTCGAATGATGAGAGTTGCCAGATTCAACAGATTTCAAGGACCGGACAGAATCATATCTAACATTACCTTTCAATCTCTTACGCAGCTTAGCCAGAAATTCCGAGTTCAATCCGCGAATCTCCACCAGATTACTAAACATTTAATTGATCAGTTTCTTGCTAACATCCGGGATCTTTACAGGTACGGAGGAGCGTTATGACACGGGATCAGAGAGGGGAAGGTAGAACAAATCATAGAGCACATTCAGCTACTGCACATACGTTTCTTCAGTCTCCAAAAATTCATTAGCTATCTATACGCGCTTCTTCATCATGGAATAATTGAGTGTATTAGATTTTTCATAAGGGTGATATTTGGCCTAGTGGTGGTGATGATTGAGATGCTTTTAGTTGCGCGTAGCAGATCGCAGCAGGGGTGACGGTCTGTACTGCTGCTCATTTAATTGTAAATGCACGGGAGTCACCTTATTGCCAGGCGTTACCGGAGACATTGCAGGAGATAATAAATTCAAAGATGACCAAAAGCTGTTTACTCGAGGGCTATCAATCTCATTCCGCTAAACATTTTAATCGTTCTACTACAACTACTATAAGGGAATGGAAGGTAGGAGCGGATGATCGCAGTCATTTAGATCAATGCTCTCAGCAGACGATTCATACTCAATTAATTTCTCACTTTAGCGACGGTAGAAGAATTAATAACCTATAGCGACAGCTGTAAATAGGAAAGCACTAATTTCTAACGCGTATTGATCCATTTTTGAATTTTCTGCTCAATATTGGCGTATTAAAAGGAGTGTCAATCCATGCTCGAGCGGGTTGCAAAATTGAAAGAGACGACGCGGTGGCTCCAATTGGATACGATCACTGAGAAATTGAATTTTTTTACTGATAAGAATTCACATTGTCTTAACTGAGGAACTATATTAGTTTACACCATGTTTTTTATCATCTGAATTTAGCTGTGCATTTACAAAAAATAATGTTATTATGGGTGATATCACAACTTGTGAAATGGTGGTTGAAACTGATGATCGTCTACAGGAGACAACTTGACTTCATGTTATGATGATATCCTATAAATCCAAAATCATGAGTGGTGAGAGCATTTTGGCATTTATTCACTTGGCTAAGTGAAAATGTAAAATGAAAGAATATCATGTGGTGGAGAACTGGGTGGGCATGACAACACAGCTGAAATCACACAGAAATTCTTAGCCAGTCTGGGCTGGTCTGGGAAACAACACTAAATCAGTGTTACAAACAACAAACAATGGCAGCAGATGTGATTACATTGTTACCAATCAACCAAGTCTTATTTTAATCATCATTATTAAAGCCAAAAGTTGATCGCTCATTACACTGATTGTACACTCACTATATATACGTATATACATACACCCGCAAGTATCCAAGATTACGGGAGATGACTATAAACGCAAGTCAGAACGTTTAGAACAGGCAGCCGCTCGACCGTCAAGATGTGATTCAGTTCGTCAAGGTAAGTTTTGAAACTCTAATTGATATCAAACAATGATCTGATGATTAATGAGTATCACACATACATACATGTATATAGTGACAAACGGGCCGTATTGGTAGTATCAGTACAAGATGCTATTATGACGGCGGTTGTTACCATGTATCTGTATGTATGGGCGTGCGGTTATACTTATAGCGTGTGTAGCCAATGGCAAGAAAGCATCCACAGCGAACATCTATCCAGCATTGGCAATTGCGAGATTTGGTCCACAGTCCCGCTCCAAACCAGTTTGTGCATGTGAACACCAACAATGTTCTTCTGTATGATACCGTTACCAAGCAGTCAAATCAGCTGATTAGGAATTTGCAATTTAGTCCGACCAGTGTCACCACAGGATTTGGGTATGTCGCAGCGGGTGGTTAGCGAAGTCAGTTGGTTGTGAAGCAGTTGCAAGGCAGTTGGGATGCATTCTCTGCCGTAGGTGGTAGTATTAATAATGCGCTGTGTATCTCTGCTTGTCCATGGGGAAGTTACTCGGCGTAAACATCTCCTCAGGCGGTCACGTCACCGGTGAATAATGCGTCATTCGGCGTATCAGGTAGTAGCAGCAGCAGTACTTATGGTTACGGTCAGTCATCTGAGCGTCAGTATGGCGATGTTAGAATTCTGATATGTAATAATGATGAGAGCATCAAAGTGTACTCTATCCCTGGTATGCAGCGCGTAACCACGATTGGGCTGCCTACTGCCGTAAACTATGCTAGTGTATCACCTGATGGCAGGAAGCTGTGTGCAGTCGGTGATAGCAATTAGGTATTCATTTATGACATTTCAACCACTGGATATTATGAAAAGATTGCAACTCTGACCGGTTCAAATGACGCCGGATTTGGATGCTCCTGGAATCACTCGTCGGATAAGGTTACTGTCGGCAGCCAGGATGGTGTCGTCACTGTTTGGGATGTTAGATACATGAATAGTAATAGCAATAGCAGTAATAATAGCATTAGTATCACCGTGCCACATTTAGGTAATCCTAACTACGGCAAACTTGCAGTCATCAAGTCGTCGCAGCATCCACAAGTGAAGGGAGCCGTCAGGGCGGTAAAGTTTAGCAAGTGTAGTTCTGTTGATTTGCTCGTCTTCTCTGAGCATGTGAGTTATGTCAATTTTATTGATGCAAGGACGTTCGATACTGGAACTGCATCCAGATAGAGCATCAGATTAGGGAGCGGTAGTCTCTCGGCGTTCAATAATGCTGCGTCATCTAACATTGATGTTCATTTGAGTGGCCTGTCGTTCGCACCTGATAGTCGATCCATCTTTGTCGGCCTTGAGAATGCAGTGCTTGAATTCGATGTGGACACGGTGTCAAGAAGAACTTTTGCTAAAGGTGCATTGATATGATTGATTGATGATGCTATGAAGATTGTGTTGATCTGAATAGATATCTCGAGTGCAGGCAGACAAAGACCGTATATTATGTGATGCTGAAAGTTGGAAATGTTCATGACATTCTTTGAATTGGTGATTTATCTAGATGCTATAGATGTACTTTCTTATATCAAATCATTGACTTTTTAATTGTCTATTAGAGCATGCCGTCTAACCAGATACCTTATGCATATTGGGCACTAGCTGAAGACTGAAAGCGTAGAACAGAATTGCGGATATATTATACTTCACAACATCAGACAATAATTCAATCATAAATATACTCTCAATGCTGTGGTTCTCACAATTACAACTTCAAATATCAAATAAATCTAATGACACCAATATTGGTATAATCATCCAACAAAATCAGTGAAAGCAGAGCCAATACGCGTACTATTGTAAGGCCATATGCTATATATCATGCTCTCAGACACCTTAACTTTCACTTGTCAACAGCCAATTCAAATTGAGTTGCAGCGAGGTGCTCTTGATCGCGGGGATCCTCAAATTTTAATCCAGCTTTTCAAATGACAACTTTGGCGTGCTTGTTTATCTGTATCTTGTCTTTATACCATGGATCCAGTCGGTATCTTAATTGTGTTACGTGGTCCGTCGACAAAGCTTGTATGGGCAGGACATTACAATCAATGGACTTCTTTGTCAAGCATGGAAATCTGAATACCAATTTGCATCCAATTAGAACCATGACAAAGGAGCTGACAATCATACATGTAGTTTTTAGACATGCAAGTTTCGCAATAGTCTTTATGGTCTAGGATATTCCAATTTTTGTTGTCCCAATGGTCCAACAGGGAACATATGACTTTTAATCCGCAATCAAGTTTCAGCAGTCAATGCAACAGCTCCAAGCTTTATTACCAATAAGACTACGAAATAAACCAAAGAACTGGCACCATGACGACTAAGCTAATCGAATTAAGCTCTTTAGACTACCCTTCACTTGTCTTAAACCAGACATGCCGCGTCCAAAGTCGTAGAGGTCCAGTTTCTTCAAGGCAGCCGTGGCATTAAAAATAGACTCATTTGGGTTTTCTGGTTACCACTCACTTCTAAACAACTTTTAATTTACTCCAGAATCAAAAGATAGCTTTCTTCCATTTATAGGAAAGTCTCTGCCTAAAATATAAGTTGACGTGTTGCAGTTTTTGCTCTCTCTATAGGGTAGATTACGCTTAACACCAGCAATAGGGACTTTAAACGTTTACACACTTAATCGCACTTGGAATTTAAACATTACATACATGTGGATCAGAATCCCTTCTTTCTTTAACATTCAGCCTTCTTTTCACGAACGGACTTCTTGCAGCAATTAGCAAATACCAGTTTGGGCTTGGCGCTTCTATGGTTTGCTACGTGTCTTCACTATGCAATGGGCTTCGAACTTTCGAGCCACATGGAACGGCACTTAAACGCGTCAACCGCGATTACCTTAATCGACATTATAACACAACGCAGCAGATAGTGATCAGTTTTTATAATGTTAGCGCCGTTTACGTAAGACTGTCCACTTTACCTAATAACGACCCGGGGGGGGGGGGGGGNGGGGGGGGGGGGGGGGATAATCTTCACAATGCGCTAAGGTTGAATCACTATTAACATCAAGGGGGTCGCGTCACGTCAACTTGTCGTTTGAACTCACCATTCTATTCTACTGAGAACTTTGATTGCTTTTTTTTATTTCCCACATAAAGATTGAGAATTATTCTAATAATTATTATAATTACAGAAATATGATTATCGCTAATACTATCGTGCCTTTATCTGCGCTTTTGAGTTGTGCTTATGCTGCTGTTACTCAGCCACTGTGTCGCCCGACCGCGTCGGATATCGAAGGTCCTTACTACGTGCCTGGTGCTGAATCCAAAAAGTTGCAAGTGTGCAGTAATGCTAGTCCTGCGCATGATCGTCTGGTCATCACTGGTCGCGTCATCAGTTCTCAAGACTGCAAGAGCCCTGTGAGAGCTCACTTGGACGTGTGGCACGCTGATCTCAATGGCAAGTACTCTACCGCTTTCGATAAGGGTGGTGATATGGAGTGTCGCGCCGTCATTGAGACTGACAAGAATGGCAACTTCAAGTTTGTCACTCTGATGCCTGGTCGTTACGATGATGACGGCTTCCGCCCAGCTCATATCCACTTCAAGATTACGCCAATCGGAGAGGATGGGAATGGTGCTGTTATCAAGTTCAAGCCATTGTTGACTCAGTTGTACTTCCAGGACGATGCCTTCCTGGATCACGACTCTTGTCGCCATTGTAATTCTGAGGATCCTAGTCTGGTGGTGTCTCTGGTTCACTTGGCTGACATCAAGACCTTTGTCGGCCATTGGGATGTGATTTTGGATACTGTTACTGAAGGTGGCGCATCTTCTGCTGCTGCAAGCGATGCAGAGTTGAAGCAAGTCCCTGAAGGTGCTGCGTACACCGAAGTTAAGGATCATATTGTGGCTCCATCTGACGATTTGTCCACTCTGCAAAAGGAGAACCAGCAGTTGAAGGATCAAGTTTATGCAATGAGCTAAAAGTTGATCAAACAAGAGTTCTGATATGGAAGTTTAAGTAGCTGAGGTGAATCAAGTTAACCAAGTAATTCTATGGGGGGATAATAAATGATAAAGTGAAGAAGGAATAATAATAAAGAAAATGCTACGAACGTTAATAGATGTCATTATATTAATAATCAATCTTACCATCCCATGTAAGTGGCTGACATGTTTAAATCAATCAGAGTCGCTATCGCTGTCCGGAGCAAGGGATGAATTGCTCTTACTTTTGCTTACTTGACTCCATCTTTCAACCTTCTTCAGTAGATTACTTCTTACTTCCGTCAATTTCTTACCGTGCATTCTAGGAGTCGTGGGCACAGTTAATGTCTTGGCATTTTAGTTCCAAGTTGGCATTTCACCACCATTGGCATCGTTGCCAAATGACTCTTCGAACATGGCGGGTGATGTCTTTACATTCTCTGAGCATAAAGACTCCAAATGATGAGCGGCAGAATACAAGACAATTTTCTCAGCATCTTATCTGTATTTTGACAGCAGATCCTTCAAAAAAGAATGCCACCGTGAGCCAAGTAGATAATCATCTTTCATAATGTCTAGCTCTTGAGTTAGAAGCATCATGGACATTGAATCTGCAATAGACATTTATGGACTTGGAGCAGATGAGTGAATAGACTAAGTTGATTTAAAGTAGTCCATAAAGTCTTTGATCTAAGTGCCCAATCTTGAATAGACTTTACTCGCAGTAGCAGAGCATTTTGACGCGTCACCTTCAGTATTAAGTGAATGATCAACACTACCATGAACATACAACTTTCCGATATAACGCAAAGCTTCAGCAACTTGGGCAAACGCATCTTTTAACTCAGTAAATTAATCCTATTAGTCAAACGCAACAGAGCCAGCTCTAGAGAGGACACGACTTGCGGGCGATGACATTCGCAAAGCATCACGATGCATTGCGCAATACAATTTATGAACTTGCCAGCTCTGATCCCAGGGCAGTCCACTCACACCAAATTGGACAGGATCTTCAAATAGCGGTGCAATTAGGTGCTAAATGATAAAAGACTCCACCACAGAACACGCATCAACCGATTCACAGTCTTACTCCTTGATATATTACTCCACAATAAGGCGAACAGATTTAGGAAGGAGTCCCTTATTCTAAATCATGATCCTGACAATCTTCTCAACTAGAACGTCGAGGTCAAAAGGTTAAAATGAGTTCAAATAGTTTTAAATCTCAGCGAGCGACAAAGAAATCACCTTCTAGCAATAATGACGGCACGTTACAACAAAATACTACTTAAGTACCACCAGAGGCAGTCCAGTAGCGTCTCCATCCAACTGCATATATCCAGAGACTTCATTAAAAGAAGGACATTTGACATTTTCTCCCTGTTAAAAGACTAAATGGCGATACTTTTTAAGTAACTAGACCATAAACAAGTCCAGAATTTTAAGTTCGTCCATAATCTTGAGACTTGAGTTTATGTGCTTCACACTTGCGGGCGATAATTAATTGCCATCAGATGGTTAAATGCATAAATACTGAACTAAATCAATGTCAGGACTGCTCATTAACTTCACTATCGACGCGTCTTCCAACGAGAGTCCATCAATTTCTACTGATGCCAAGTTAACTTCATTGACTTTTGCTGGAGGATCACTCTATGGAGGACTAGGTGGTACAAACCGTGGTGGCGCTGAAGGTGGCTGAGGCATAGTGAGCAACTTCTACTAAGGAGCCTAAGCTTTCGCAAAACTAGATGACGGACCAAGAGTGGCAGGCTTAGTAGGCAAAGGTGGCGGCTTTGGAGCATAGTTTAACTTTACACTCTCGTACCCGACACTATTCTCCGGTTATTACTACAACATTTACTGCTGCTGAGAATTCTTTACATTAACACTGGCCTAACTTTCTCTCCTAACTGAGCCAGATGTATTTTAATGTCCATTAACAAAATTGTCCTTCTTGGCAGCAATGCTGTTCAATGAACGCCGCTTCTTCAGAACCTTCTTCATTAAATCGAGTTATTCATCAGGGCACACCTGGTTCAGCGTATCCAGTCCCAGAGTAAAGAACCGCTTGAGTTCACGCAAATGATCCAGTAGAATAAGCGGAAGTTGTTCATTGTATAGAGCATTCTGGACGGCGAGCAGAGCTGCATCTGTCTAATCATTCAAAGCCTTCAATTTCTCTGAACTCATCACAGCCTAATCGAAAGATGATAGAGTACTAGAGTTGTGGCCACTATCATCTTTCACGTCGTTTTTACTATTCCTAAATCTGATGCCAGCCAGAGAATTCACCAACCTATCCCCAATGGCAGTCTAATCCTTTGTCGCAGCCTCAAATTCACGCTACTTATCGTCATGAACCAGTTATGCGCTTAGTTTAAGCATTTAATTTTACAAATCCACCATCTGACTCTACTGCTACTCACATTTATAGCGACTATCTCTAAGCGGACCTTTGATCAAATCAGTCAACTTACCCAACAGAGGTCCATCGAATCCCTGACCAGATAAACTTAACAATGACCGAGCCAAGTGACCCTGAAAATCAGATACTACATTTAGCAAGTGTAAGACCACACCGCTATCCAAACTGTTATCACTTCCACCATCAATAAGGGATTGATCATCGACAGCAGACGAGATGAGCTCATCATTTAATCGATTACAAAAATCTGCAGATGCACCAGCACTATCCAAGCAATGAGAGTCTAGACTAACCATATCGCTAGTAGATACACAACTGAATGGTCTGACACTGCTAACACTCATTCGCCCATTAAACGCGCGATGTTGTGTATGAGGACTTGAATTAGGAGGCAACTACTGTTCATCAGAGTCTTTCACATTTAGGAGCAGTAAGCCGTGAATACCATCATATGAATTGGCGGCTTCTGCATTCAATATAGAGCACTTGTCAAGGCACTCCTTCACCGCCCTCTGCTATTCTCTCACGCTCTTCAAGTGATCTCTCAGCGCATCCAACTAGCTCAACTTGGACCCAATCTCAGTTGAATGACACAGATGAGAGCTGAAATCACTGCCCAGCGACTATAAGTCTTGCTGAAAGTTATCCAGAGTCTTATCATTACTTTCTAGATCAACGCGCAAGGATTTGTGCAGCTAGTTCATCAACTTTGTCTGGTTAGCCTTACTGATTTAACGCTACGACATCATATTGCTATAATATCGCGATAGAATCTTTCTATTCTTTCTAGTCTTGGTGGTCTTTACACCATCCTCTTCCATCATATTTATCAAGATATTACAGCTATATAACGAGCGACTAGTTCAAGTTAGTGTTTTTATTTGTTAAACAATGGGAATAAGTAATGTACCCCTATTGCGGCAACTTCATTGATGTTGTTAAAGCCCTGTTTAACGCGAGATTCACCCGCCGCATTTGCTTCGCCACACTCTGATCGCTCTCACCTTACCACTGCAGTACAGCATTAAAGCATGTAGAAATTCTTTATCTACATTCTGAATTGAAGGGAATACAAAAAGACGAAAATCAGAATATATATATTCTTTGTTAAGTAGCAAAGTCTTGCTTTATTAATGATTCAAGTCGAATATCACTTTGATGACTTTGGAAAGTGGTTACTAGTACTGAATATAGCCAGAATCTAGTGCCATACACAGTCGGCATCTTTGTCTGCAGATACACGCGCATAGATACCTCTCTTCTTATAGTAGTCAATCACAGGCACAGTCTGCTTGTGGAAAGCGTCCAATCTCTTGGCCAGTGCTTTGGCGTTATCATCAGGACGCTTGATCAACGGCTGACCAGTAATGTCATCAGTCATGGCCTTCTTTGGCGGATTGAACTCTTCATGGTACGATCTACCACTTTCCGGGTGGATAAGACGGCCAGTGATACGTCTGAGCAGTAGAGAGTCAGCGATGGAAAATTCCACAGCATGATCCAACTCCTTGTGACGCGACTACAGCATAGAGTCCAACTTCTCAGCCTGCACCACAGTTCTCGGGAATCCATCCAGAATGAATCCACCTGAACATTCGCCGCCAGACTGGGAAGCACCGAAGCCTCCCTTCTCCGTCAGAGTGTCCTCAATCAACTTCACCATAACGTCGTCTTCAACCAGACCACCGCTAGCCATAGTTTCCTTAATCTTCTTGCCAGTCTCGCTCAGAACCGGCTTAGAGATGGCAGCACGTAACATATCTCCAGTGGCCAGGTGGCATACATTCTTGAAGGCGCTCTTGATCTTGGGCGATTACGTTCCTTTACCTACACACACACACACACGCAGTGTTAACTTACACGTTCAGAGTTCGCAAGGCATAAACTACGCGAATAACGTCAACTTACCTGAGCCAGGCGGACCGATGAGTACTATACGAATACCATCCTTTTACTACCCCGCGCTCTCTGTTTTGTGTAATAATCCCATTTTGATTAATGCTTAGTCGCTATATTAAGTGTTACTTCAACTTGAAGGGCTTTGCTAATAAAAAACCAACGCGAGAATTTGAAAGCGCTTAAATGAAAATACCTTCAAGAGACACCAACTTGTATGAGTGAAGAGTACAATCTTTATATTTAAAATTCACACAACAACAGTAATAATAATTCACATGGCCATTGATGCGCGCAACTCGGCCAGCTCTGCATCTTCATCTTCGGCCACCTGAATTTTGGAAGGTCGCGGCGGCTGGGCAATGCGCGGCTCACTAACAGGAGCATTTGGGAGCGATGGAACCCCCACGTTAACAGATGGCACTGGCTGAGCATCCAACAATTTACTATCCAAATCTTCTTGCTCAAGCTGGTCCAGTTCTGCATTCAGTTCATCTTCATCCAAATCGAGACCAAATCCAACAGGTTGACTGATGGCGTCACTAATCTCATTCGCTAAGTCCATCTAATCTCTAATCTCATCCATCGTAGTATCAACACCGTTTATATCCATCTTGCCGTGTATGCTCTTCATTGCCTCTGCACCACTCTTCATGGCCTGCATAGCCTCCAAATTAACATTGGCATTCTCTATGGTCATCACCTGTGTCTCCAATGTCATCCTAGCACCCATAATCTTTTCAATCTGACCCTCATACGCCTTCTTCCTCTTCAATGCCATTAGGGCGGCTACACATCAACGCATGAAAGCGATTAAATAGACAGCGAGTAAGTAATCGTAGCTCAATGTAAATATTAGGAAATACCTCTTTTATTTTTGGATACATTCGCCTTGGCCAATTTGACCTCATTATCAACTTTGGTTTAGAGAAATCGCTCCCTCTTCTCCAGCATATCCAGAGTCTCTCGCAACTTGACAATCGATTCTTTAGCACTAGGCTGAGTCTTTTTAGCCTTTCCAAATAAATTCATATTTTGCTATTATAGTTCTAATCGCTGCTTTTTACGTAGGTATGACTGAATGGTAGATTTCAATGCGAGCACAGTAGTAATAAGTGAGATGAAAGGAAAGCTCAGGTAAAAGCGAGAGAAAAGGAAAAGACTCAGCCAAGTGTTAGTCAGTCACAAGGACGGCAATCATCGTCTTGCGAAATGTCTATAAGAAGGCTAATATACAAATTCCCAACTTAGGCCATTTAATATATATAAAAATTGAATATAATATGTTAAATGGATTGATCATTCTCTTCTTACTCTCTTGCTAGAGTCGCCTCTATTTCTACTGGTACTTCTGCTATCACGAGACGCGATGCTTCCGGCATAATCTTGAGCACCACCCGGCATACCCATCATTCCCAAATATTACTAATGTTGCTGCGTATGTTAGCCGTTATATGGCATCATGGGTGCATTAGGAGGCAATTATGAACTCATAGCAGGACTAACTCCGCCATACATCATCGGCATCATCTAACCGGCTGGGAAATGGGGTGGTGTTGTATAACCAGGCGGTGGCTGTAAGTTGGCGTTTTTCAACACTTCAAGCACCATATCAGGATTGACTTGTCGTCCTTGGTAAGCCTGTCCAACTGGAAATCTACTGATAAACATCTGCACTGCATAAGGGATCTACTAACCACCAGGCGACGGCATCATCATATTATTGGTATAAGGAGCAGCAGCACCACCGATGCCCATCTAAGAACCTGAAGGAGAACCAGGTCTCTTCACTCCGCCAGCATGTGCAGTGGCGAGTGGTGGAATCATAACAGGAGGACCTCCCATCATCATTGGAGCAGGAGCCATCATTAGAGGCATTTACGGTGCAGCAGGTGTAAACACATTCGGTCTCTCCGTGGCATTGAATGAATTAAACAGCGAGACATCAGGTCTCCCCACCTGCTCCAACTTCTTAACATACTCATCCGGTATTGTGATACCGATCGCGTTCTTGAGCGGTGGAAATAGACTCTCTTCATCCTTAGTGGCGGGCAGAGTAACAGGCTCTGTAGTATACTAAGAAGCACTAGCCATTACCATCTACTGTTATCCATTCAAGTTACCAACAGACACTGCTCGAGTCTATTACAGTTACTATTACAGTGATTAAAAATTTTACGCGTTCAATATTGAAGTCTCAGCCTGAGACTATAATTATTATTAAGATTGCACCATTTAGCCACCCACTCTGATTATGGACGGCTCAACACCATAAAAATCAAATCGCGGCGCAGTTCCAAGTTCTTTATTATGAAGTAGATTTAAATCTTGACAGAGCTTTGAACCAAGCCAGTCATGATCGTTAACGTAATTATAAATGGAAAAGAAACGCTTCTCCAGAGCAGCCAGAGAATTCAAGTCTCCAAATGCAGACTCATATGCCAACAATTTCTTCCACAGTATCATGGCGCCTTCTAACTGGACATTGTTAAGGGAGCGTTCAAAAAGAGCTTTTGCATTGGGCACATCATTGTTCAGCAGAAGATGATCCATGTAGCAGCTGATATAAGACACATCAGTCTTAAAGGACTTGAGTCCAACTTCCAATATCTTGAAGCATACATTTTTATCCTGGTAGCACCAATACTCCAACATGGCACTCGTCTTGAACAATAGCGCAGCTGCAGATGATGGTAAAGCCAACTCTGCAGGCGGAGAATAGTCAGCATATGAAGTCTTCCTAGCGCGACTGAATATCTAACGCGTAGCCTTCTAACTATTCGAGTCCACCTATCGCACAAACTGAATATAATGCACCCAGACACTATTTGCCAGTTCAATTAAATCTCGCTCATACTTCTTCAACGACGCGTCACCACCATTGGCATTAATCCTCACCTACTCAATACGGCTCTCATATCTCTTCAGAATATACTCAAATAGATTTTTCCCCTCCTCCACAGCTTTATTGCGAATAGATTCTGCATCGGCAACAGCATTTTTACCGTCCGCCGCTTACATTACACCAAACCTTTATGGACTCAGAACATACATCTAGGCTAGATATGAATGAATAAGCACAGAGAATGGACAGCTCTCAATCGCCTCTTTAGCAATGTCAGCCAGGCGATATCTATCCAGCTAAACATCCTGTTAATTAACCAAATACATGATAAAATCAATCCATACAGCAGGGAAGCGGTAAAAGTAATTATTCAGAGCATACCTGAACACAAACGCGGCTCTAATCATTACACTCTCACCATCAGAAAAGTTAAGAGGATTAGCAACTTCAAATAGGAACCACTCTTTGACTTTCTACTGCATTTTCAGATCATTATTATTATTATCTGGTTAGGTGGACAAATCACCATCTCCACTAACGAAAGAATCAGCAGAAAAAGATGGCGGAGTGCAATAAGCATTCTTGGGAATGGCATCAACCAGAGATTACAACTATCTGCATTTACTCTTTGCATGAATGTAATACGGCGTACGCTCAGCAATAAACTTTCTACCTTACTACACAGAGTGGTTGTAAGCAGAATTGGACGCGGTGGCAGATACTAAAGCACCACTACCATCACCGGCACTTGACGCATCAATTCCATGAATAGCATTAGGTGCCACCTTGATCTCGAAAGTCTCATACTCTTTCCAAATATTATCCAGGCAGGATAGAGGTAGACTGCAACATCTGATGTATGTCTATCTCAATTGATCCACAACCTGCTTCCTCTCATCGAGAGCCAACAAATCACTATCATCATCGTCTCCATCAGCTCCTGAACCACTATTACGCGTCAAGTATTCAGTCAAATAACTCAAATAATCAGACCAAATACCATTGCTGTAATAATCAATTCCAACATGATTAAGTGTAAACTCGTATGCGGCACACATTATGCTCTTCACCTGTGTGGAATAAAGATTCTCCTCAGACTATTTCTCCCTGACATGCTGCAGATACAGTTTCCATAAATGCAAATCATTCAACTTGACAAGAGACTGTTCAAATAATGGCTCCACAGCTTGGTCATTTGCAGCAGCCCAGTTAATATACTCTATCCAGACGGGAGCATTCGTGGGAAACTTGGTCAATATCTTTTCATAATTCTCTTTACTCGGTGTCTACAGCAGTGCTTTCCACTACTTGACATTCCATTCTTCGTTTTATTGCGCCATTCCAAAACAACTTGGCACACCTTTTAAGTAATAATTCCAAATTTAATCCAATGTAATACGCGCTTAAAGGTAATGAAAAGGGATAGAAAGAAACGATAACGAATCAAAACCCGTTATGTCGATAAGTGCAAATAGAAAGAAGTAAAAGCACGGAAAGAGAAGAGTGCAGAGGAAAGAGTTAAAGAGAGCGACTACAATAAAGTTATAAAGGAAAGGCTAAACATTCAACGCGCGTTTGCAGATATAAAGTCTCACTCTTACTACTATACTGCAATTCATTACCTTTAAAAAACAACAAATAGAGGTATTACAAGATGAGTGGGATCAAGATTAGATTAAAGAGAAAAGAGTCGGTGATTAGCTAGCCTTTGGACCATAGGATATAAGAACTTTAATCTGTTGAATCTGAACTTTCGCGGTTGATTGAACAGAGTAACAAGATTGGCGGTATGCTGTGTGACAAGATGGATGTTACTGCTGAGCTGAGTTCTTACATTGAGCGATTGCGCTCTTTATCTTAACACACTTCTAATGAGGCTTTTGATTAAGTAGAGGTACCACTCAAGTTACTTTAGGCGATGGATGACGGCGTTAATCCTCAGAATATACTGCTAGATTCTATCACTTAATCCGATGAAGGAAGATCGCAAGTCTTCACTAACCTCAAGACCGCGCTTGTCTCAAAGTAGTAGTAGCCACAACAAGATGAACATGGCGCGATGAAGTAATGAATCATGAATGTTATCCTGTCTGTAAATAAAACTGGTATAAATAGCTCATCTCATCTATAGAAAAACAAAACCATCAACACAATATAGTCAATATACTTGCCATCAAAGAATCAGACCGTCAGCGTCCAAATTCGTTTTTCGACTAAAGTTCTTTATGGGAAAGTAGACAAGGGAGGAGAAGTAGAGGCCAAACGCAATAGATAGAGTCTTTACGATGATATCAAAGGCAAAGTTCGAACCGCTGCTACCCGACTTGTCTGATGCCAGCATATCAAAGAAGCCGTAAACACCGACTGCAGTAGGCACGAGTAGGGTAATTGCCACCATTAGGCTGGGCAAATTGGCTTGATTGTACCGCCTAGCCAGAATATTGCCAACTGTACCAATACTGAAGGCGGCGATAGAATTAGCAGTGTCCAGAGAGAACAGATACAGAGCTAGTTGTCTCGAGCACACACCAATCGCGCTGACAAAGAGCATTTGCGGCCACTACCTCAAACTACCCTTCAATACTATACATACGCAGAACGAGAAGGGGATAAGCAGTAGATAGATGCCTGCACCATAATTAGTATTCTACGCACACTTGTTTACAGGATCTGACTGATCCGCAAGATGCTGTATCAGTTTAGCTCCAATGTACATGCCGAATCCCAACTTGAGACTTCGTATGAACGCATAAAACATTCGAACACTACCTGACAGAATATTATTAGACGCCAACTCCATCATGGCAAGTACAATATGCAGACCGGGGAACAAGGATATTATCGATGCCATAGAGGGAATACCAAGACATATAGAATCGTCAGGAAATCTCTTTAATATATAAGACACGGCCACAGCGAGGAAAGTGGTCACCATTGGACTCCATATGTCTGCGGCAGTCAATAATTTTCTGGCATCAAGCATATTAAATGTAGCACTAATTAAGCCCAGAATTAAACTGATTAGACCGTCCATCAGCGTACCTTTATAAATCATCAGCGCACCAAAGAATGAGATTCCAGCAACAGCTATGAAATGCACAAAGGTAGAGTATGGGTCAGGTTCGCTGTCAATCTTCTTCAGTTCTTGAATGCATTCTGACAGAGTAGGTGGTTCAATAGCAATGTTATCGCCATCTATATCATTATCATCGTCGCTAAACATTTGATACAATTTCTGTTTACCAGGAGGCCAGAGGGAGCATACAAGCTTTGTGACTTTATCAAAAAACTTTTATATAAAATCAGGCTCCTCGGCCAATTGGATCTACAGATCAGCAGATGATGAAAAGGTGGCTGCGACTTTCTTGGCCAGCCGATCAGCTTGATATAGTTTGGATAGATTAAATCTCTACTACACTTTAAGAAAAACCGTAGACTGAAGCGACTGACCAGCAGTTAACATCATCGGCGATGCTATACTCGCACCCAGCGACTAGAACTACTCTCCACCGAACGATATCAGAATCGTATTAGGACTAACCACAATCTGCGTGGGCATCTTTACAGCTTCAGCGATCATTTCTATCCTCCTCTCCACTCGGAAACTAGGTGCACCGTATTCGTACAGCAACTTTGCCAGCCTGACAATCAGTTTCTGCAAGTTCATCCGGTCCTGGATAGACAGCATGGACTATTATCGCTCCAAAATAGAACCGACTTTTAATGACTGCAGACTAATATTGTCTGAAGCACTTTATTCGAATTTCTTTTCCATATTCCTCTTATTAATCGCTCTGGTTTATATGTAATAAAATTATGTGTCAATTATGCGATGGCAAAATAAGCTTTGTGACAAAATATATAAACGTAATTATACTACAGCGACTAGCAACGTCCTTTGTTTCAGGTTAGGAGAAACAATGAAGATCAGACCAATTTAAACAATCAACATTGATCTACCACTGTGAAACTAAAGAGGTTTTTCAAGCGGTATCAAAGAACCATGTCTATTGATCACTGATTGCATTTTGGTGAGCGATTGAAATTTTGTTGTATAGTGCGGTAGTCATTCTAAATGATATTTAGGGGATAAATAAGTAAACTGAAGTATTAAAACTGTCGCATCAATTCATACAAACGCGCACTGAGTTAAGCAAGATTTTGAGTTCAACACGACAGTCCGACTGCTTTGTATCAAGTTCTCGCATCCGGGCTAATTTCTGGACTGATTGTCACTTGGTGGAAGTACATTTTGTGTAATATTTCTTAGTACAACCCCCTGCCCAAACTAATCTGATGTATTCTTAAAAATATTCAAGAGGCTGCGACTGATCGAACAATAGTAATGTTTCAGCTTTGTCCGTCTCGCTCTTACAGTTCAACTTTTGATAAGCAGCGAAATTGTTCTGTACAGTACAGCTGCTGTGACAATATCGACAATAGAGCAAAACTCTGCCGCTATTATTTTAGTACTGTAAATCTCTGCTATCATTTGATTTTAAACTCTACAGTTTGTAAAAATGCCACGATGTTTTGCGATTGTTAGAACTCTGTTTATAGCTTTTATCCTAGGAGCTATGGTTTACCTTCAGTATGAGCAAATGACTGGCGAATCGCCGCGATAAGTCCGCATGCCGCAATTCAATAAGAACACTGACAATCATGATACTGGCCGATAGCTGAGGCAGAGTGCTGCGAATCATGATGACTCTGATGGTATGTTTGGCGACATTTAGCCCGATGATAATAACGACTAAAGGAGATACAGGTTTAATACCACGGGGAGATATATCGAATTTCCTCACCCCGCATGTCCTCCTCATCCCATTCTGAAAGAGCCGTATATTCCCTATGATTATATCCCATACACTGCCAGGGAGTTGTAAAGGACTGTTTGTGACCCGACATCGGCATCATCATCTTTATCATCAAAGGTGCGACTGTATCCTGGCAAAGTTATAGTCATTGAGAATGCTATACTGGATTTTAATCTTCGCTTCTTTTAAGGCTCGCACTCTGCACTTTAGCAAGGATTCTTGACCATTCATGACTGCGAGCTAGTTAATACAAAAATAGAGGATATATAGCTGGAGTATGTATCGCGGTCTATCAAATTGGAAAATAAGCCCATTGATGAAGAGGATTATGATATTGAAGAAACGGATGACACTGTGATTATTGGTAGAGATGACTGCGGTAATACTTGGCATGCTCTCGCTGATGTTTTGCGAGTGTGGAATGCCGCTCTGACTGTTGATAATCCTGAAAGTTTGACATTTTCTAGAAAAGTTCTCGTGGTGGATGATCGACTTTAGATCTCCGAAGATCCCGACACTATTGATGGATGTCCGTATAAAGGAACGCTTAATGCCATAGGACGTAAAGAAGTTTTGCGAGGTAAGGATTTCGTTGGCAAGCGGGTGCTTTTTAAAAGATTAATCATCCCAGCCGATGAACATAATACTCTTGGACTGATATGGTCAATGACATCCTGTTCTGCTGGTGAACTGATTGGATTATACGTGAACAATCTCTTTGACTACTTTGGATTCAGCTCATTGAATGAGATTTTACTGGATGGAGCTAATCAAGATCGCATAACTTAAGAAGTTGTTCATATCACATTCTCATCTAGACGAAAGAAGCCATTTGCTCCTGCTAATGCCAGAATTGGTCGAGTGTTATAAAATGAAGCTGAGTTGATCAAGGCTATTGAGACAATACCTGGCGTGATTGTTAAAGTGGCAGAGTTCTTTGAGCTTGAATATAAAGACCAGTTGAGTCTAATGCGGCAGACTGACATTTTAATTGGAATGCACGGCGCTGGTTTGACAAACTTGATTTATACTGCGCTGGATGGATACGTTATTGAGCTGATACCGTTCACTTGGGAGAGTCCAGAGTATTTCAATCTGGCCACAATGACAGGTCGCCATTATCTTCGCTGGAGGAATACTAATAAGAGTAATCACATTGAGCCAGAGTGTCATGAACTGCAAGGTAAGAACTCTATAGATGGTCCTAATATTTGTAGAACTGGAACAAGTACTACTATTGCAGATATTGATGAAATTCTTCCTCTTGTCAGATAGGCAGTAGAAGGTGTAAAGGAATCCAGAAGGCAGGAAGATGATGATGTATGATGATGTATTAAACTGTAATAGTTTACTCTCAAAAGATTTAAATACGACTTTGGCCACTAGTTTTCAACTTCGCAGATAGCGTGGCATATATTCAAAAATCAAATCGCTTACCAGCTGAACTCATATCAAAGAGTCCCAAAGCTCACACATGTCAGATTTATACTATTGTCCAACTTCAATAGTGTCATTAAAAGACAAATACAACTATTCACCATTATCGAATGAAGGCCAGCTAATGTCACCCACATTGATACTATCTCTCTAAGACCTGCTTAAAAGGTTCAATGTCTTTTGTGGCGATACAAAATCAACGATAGATTGAATCATCATATCGCTGATATACTACTCCTAGGGGTCGAATGATATCAACGTCTATCCAGAATGGAACAGGTATGGAATATCTACCGCATGGCAGACTTTGTTCAACGCGCAACTCCCGCCCAGATGCTTCAAGTAACGTGGAATCTTGTTCCATACATAGTGATACTTTCGCTATGATGATTAAATGGCCTCCAACAATCTCTGCGCAGGGCATATGAACACATAATCACTCAGCATTTCAATGATTAAATCTTTCATACCAGAAAACGTACAAGTGTTGAGGTTGACACCTTTTCTATTTCCATACTCTGACATTACACGAAGCCACTGACTCTTTAATTCAGATGACATATCATCCAAATCCAAAATATTGAACCATTAAAAGTTATTATTAAAGCCCATTACATCAAATTTCCATGGGAGAAGCTTACGAATGAACGGTGGAATAACTTTGATTAAATGCGCAGATCTTTCAATAGCCCAAGGCAGCAATTCCAATTCATCTCTGACAGTGCCGATCATAATGTCAACATTATCGTACACTGCAGACGCGTCAATTGCTTCTTATATAGAATTATATAGGATAGAAAAATCACCACCATCCACCTGATGAGGAACATACGTAAATGGCGTGTCCAATGAGAGATACTTTGCGTTAAGCTGAGGTAGAGCAGCGAGAGACTTGGCCATAAACACGTCAATTGGAGATTTCTACATGCAACGACGCACCGTTTCCCAATGTTATTGTGACATTCTCGCCAAATCTAAGGATTAATCAGCGCATTTCAAGCTTTTGGCTATAATCAAAGTCTATTACAATGTTTAATTAAAAGGGCGGAATCGGAAACTTAACGGAGCAGAGTGCATGATGACGCGCTTGATCAATGGATGATGTTACGCGCTTTAAGGATCTGTGCGTTGTTTCAACAAGTGAATTGCTGCAGAATAAGCTCCAGCTGATTACCCTTAGAGGTTAATGTTATTTCTATCACCACCAAAATGTTCAATATTATCCCAGACCCACTGGATAGCCATGCGCTAATCTTATATTCCCTAATTCCCCAAGGCTGGACCATCTTCAGAGGGTGGGAATGCCAGAAATCCAAGAGGACCAAGGCGATAATTTACCGTGACGACGACAACGTCGTGATTCTGCACCATGTAAGAACCATCATATAACTTGTGCTCAGACCCACCACCCAGAAAGAATCCTCCACCATGGAAAAATATCAACACTGGCTTCAGATGATTATGATGATGACGCATAGTTGGATGAGACTGCCGCAGTGGCGCATAAATGTTGAGTGACAGACAGCCATGTTCAGCCTGATTTAGAAAGAACTCTAGCTGGGGACAGACGGGTCCAAATTCGTATGCTTCAAACACTTCCTAGTTGTTCTTATGTTCATACTTGATGGGAGCACCGAATCGCTCTGTACTGATTGAAGCATACGGAATGCCATAGAAATGAGCCACTTCTGGATATACCTTGTCTATCATTCCATGCACTCTCATACCACTAGACAACGCCACTTCCACCACAGAACTACTGCTATCAACATTCACTATGGATGGGCCGCGTTACATCTTCAATAATGTCTCTAAACTCCATCTCAGAACAAAGGTTGTAAATATAGACACCAGAATAAAGGTGAAGATACCCACAAGGTGAACTTTCTTCATTATTATATTAGTCCCCAATGTGCTAATAGCTGTGTTAGATCAGAAAAACATTTCGGGTGTGTGTGTGGCTGAGCCTTTATTCATTCACCTCAGCTGAAATCTGACAAATCACGTTCGTTTCGTCAGAGTTTGAGCTTTCTCTAAAAGAATATTTAGAAGATTATTAGATGGTTGTTTTAAATAAGCTATGTTGACCAGATAATGTCAATGCTGTTCATCGCAGTGGAATGGTAGTCTGAAAACCTTGCGTCGAGATAGATGGTCAATAATATTATAGGTGGAAAGCGATTAAAACAACACAGAACAGTTAAAAGTCATGAGTAGAATAACAAGATATAAATTCTATTATAACAAGTGTCATTTTTAACCATCGTTGGAACGTTTTGAATTACACGCGATCAGTTTTACGGGACCGGCAGCTTCGACAACTCCATCGGGTCGTTTATCAAAGAGAACTTTAAACGCGGGTTTACTTAATTCAAATGTCCACACATCGTCCAAGTAATTATAATTGTCCATCTGGCCCTGTTTGAGGTTAACCTTGTTGCATGTTTTCGTTGACAGTGCTTCCGTCATACTCTTGTCGAATTACAAAATAATTTTCCTCGCCAGCAATGGGGTGATCTATTGCGATCTGATCAGTTCATCGAGTGCATCTGTCAGCGCAACGCCAACCGAGGTGTGTCTATACAGTTCATACACTAATTACGACTGAGGTTATTACCCAGACTGTGCTCCCTATGGGTTTTACTACTACTAGCTCATCTTTAATAGTTAATCGAATTCGTTTTTCTAGGTTGTAAAAGATAAGCCGAACGTGTTAAGTAGGAAAGAAAAGACGAATAAGTTTCTGTGGTGCTTCTGATCAAACAGCTCACCTTGTCGCAATATTGTAAGATCTACTTAGCATTTAATTATTGATTCAGAGGTGATGAATATTGCATTGAATTTACTTCATGAATACCCCAGTCTACTTTTGTTAAGTCACGCTTGCTGTGTCAGTGCTGGGTATGGACTTCACGCGATGCAATAGACACTGCGACAATATAAATCTAGTTAGCACGTTCCTCAAGATGCTATTCTGGCTCAGCAATGGATACGCGCCCGGGTGGTGAAGGTTAATGATAGCGACAACGTTCGCGTTGAACATCTATCTCCATTGGCTAGATTAAGAACTTTGATGTACGGCGCACAGGTAAAACCAGACACTCTGAATGTTCGTTTGATGGGTATCGATGCTCCGGAGGGTGCCCACTTTGGTATGCCTGCACAGAAATTCAATGAAGAGGCGAAACTTTGGCTTACAAAGACACTGCCCGCCGGTCGGACGGTAAGAGTAAGATTACTCAGGCGCGATCAGTATGGACGTATAGTGGGCACCATATTATACCGGCCATGGACTGTATTGGGTATCAATTTTGGGTTTAGACGGAATATTAGTCTTGAAATGGTCAAAAAAGGATGGGCTGTTGTATATCGACAATCCGGTGCAGAGTATGACGGCATATAAGATGCTCTGGAGGCCTGCGAACTTAAAGCTAAATAGAAGCGAATAGGATTATGGTAATAGAAGAAGGTTGTTCTTCCACACGAACACAAGCGACTCCACAAGAAGTGATTATTGTATAAATTTCATTGTATATTATTTGGCTTATGTATCATTACTTTTACGCTGCGAGTAAAGACTGCATCCTATATCGGTCACACAACACATGACACTATAACTCGATTAGATAATCACTAGACCGTAGCATCAAATAGATAAGATATAGATTCACCATTTCTTGTACGGCGTATAGCTTCAGCCAAGACTCCACTAATATCAATGATGTGCAACTTCTTGGTCAGTCTCTGCTTGTGCCCACCGATAGGATACGTATTGGTGACAATGATACCGGCGATACTGGGACACACCTCAATTTCATACAATGCACGCCCACTAAGAATTGCGTGAGTAGCCACTATGTACACTTTCCTTGCACCACACTTGTCCATGAGGAATGTGGCTGCATCTATGAAAGATCTGGTTCCATCAATCATATCATCTAGAATGAACGCAATTTTATCCTTCACATCACCCACAAGTGTCAAGCAGTCAATGCCACCACTACTACCTAATCCACCGCCATCTTCATCTTCTTCAGCATCATTCGCCTCAACATCATCATCATCTACATCATAATGAAAATTTGATGAGTAGTTGCTTTAAGTCATCATCACCAGGGGATTGTTAATCTGCATTCTACCAGGCAACAGTGATGCATCAGTCAATAGAGAATCCATCGACGTACTTGTGGACATTGACTACAAATTGCTAACATGCAGCAGTTACTTATGCTCAGCAGGCAATGCAGAAGCGGTGTTATTAGCCATCTACTACGGCACTTATTGACTCTGAGATGCAGCAGCAGCAGCGGTGGAATCTTTATGAATGAGAGCAAATTCCAACTGAAGACGGTCAGCCATTGAGGTGACTCTCTTCACAGCGCCAGAGTTTTTACTAACAACAACACCATTCTGATATTCCGGAATTCGCTCCTTAATAAACTTGGCGATAGATGGCTCACCGAATAGATTATCAACCGGAGACTTGAAGAATCCCTGAATCTGGGAACTGTGCAAGTCCATTGTGATAACGTGATCCACACCGGAGACAGACAGCATATTAGCCACCAACTTGGCCGTGATACTCCCTCTTATCTTCTTCTTCTTACTCCACTTGCCATAGGGAAAGTACGGAATGACCGCCGTGATTCGCCGAGCACTCGCAATCTTGCAGGCGTGTATCATAATGAGCAATTCCATCAGATGGTCATTGATACTGTCAGAACCGGACTGGATAAGGAAGACATCATCACCGCGGACACTTACGCCCAGATGTAAAGACAACTCGTGGTTCGCATATTGCTAAATTGATACTGTGGAAGCTGACATTCCAAGTCTACATAAACCCTTTACGGTAATCGCAAGAACTGAAGTCAAGTTGTAAGATGGATCATATCAAATATACAGCCGAAGAGTCTTACCGTTCCACAATTTTATTCGAGAGTTCCGTATGGGATGTCCCTGTAAAAATCTTGGTTTTCCTCATTGTTAGTCTATCACAATAAAATCTAAAGGCGGTTTTCAGTAATTTAAGACCGAGTAAGGTGCGGTATATGTGATGATATTTGTAGAAGAAGCCTGCGAGATGAAATGAAACTGTCGCTCACTTGATCGCTGCCTCAAACGGGCAAAGACAACAACAAACGCGTCCAATAGAAATAATTCTGAGTATAAAATGCTACAATGATATTTCAAAATTATGTATTCTAAATCATCATCTTTCATCATTGAATATTTCAAATGACACAGATTTTTTGTGAGTTGTCGGTACAGATGACGGACTTGCGGCGGTTAGGGAAGAAGCAATGTCTTAATGCAGCGGAGATCCTCTGTCATCGCTCGTTATTTCGGGCGAACTGATTGGAGATGAGGGTGACTTTAGTTTTCGATTCTCACTTGCCTTTGTTCCAAGCATGTAATTGGGTATTTTGGCCTGTATAGGTAGCGACTGTTTACGCAGTACAGCGATTGACTTATTTTACTAATTTACGCTTTGACTCACTGATCGCGACTTGTTTTAGTGATAGACAGGACCTCTCTTTTTATTGGATGACGACTATTTACCAGGTGCACTATCTTTTGCCATATCAATATTGGCCACTTTTTCCGCCAGAATATCTGCATAGTTAGGATCATAGTAATTGATAACTTCTTCAGGGAAACAACGAATAATGTTGGTCACTGCAATTAGCATTTTCTACCGCATTCCAATCTAATTTTCCAAAGTTTCATTACTAGCACCATCATCTGTCAGGTCCTGATTAAGTGCATCAAGTGACGCGTCAAGTTTCAACTGTTTGTACAGTTTTTCAACTTCCTCAAGTCCATAAGCTTTGATAAATGGCTTTCTTGCAGCTGCATTATTTTACAGTATCGATGCCAACTTGATTACAGAGAAGTACTAAAGCTTTATGTTGCCAGATTTTAACAAATCCGTAAGTAGAGAGGCTTCATCACAAAACTAGACCAGCAATTTGATCACGTAGTACAGATTTTTCAAAACTTCGCCAGATGTCTTTTACGCGTTATCTTGGCTAGTAGAGTTTCTACGGCTACCTTGAATGCCTCTCCTCTTTACCACATTCAATAGAATACTAATGAATCCTGCACCTGTGAAAGCCTTTGCAATAGATTCTTTATCTTTCACCAAAACGGAGATCACCCACAAAAGATAAGAGAGATTAGTCTGCGCTTCAGAATCTTACACCCTGTCATAGTGCGCAATCATATCACTAAATAGAGTGCATACATCATATTTCACCAATCTAACCGTGGCACTAGGACATTGTTAACAAATATGACCAAGCGATAATACAGCAAAGCTTACATCCTTAGTCTTGAAGTTCTCAGCCACAAACTCAGATATACTCTATACGCCGATGTTTCTCATCACAATTTCTGCATAAGCTGGTATCTACTTTACGCATTAGTACAGTAAATAAGAGGCGGTATATGCAAGCTAAAAGTTATCTTCAGCGGCAAACATATGGATATCAAGAGCAGGCAGAATCTACTGGCTACAAATCTGCGCGGCCATATCAGCAGATTAACGCGCCAACTCTGACAATAATTGCATTACACTATCTTGGAGTTGCGCATCATTGACCAACAGTTTTCCATCATGTACATGCAACAGTTTAGACATCTTTTCGATATTCACATTCTTAGATACAGCTTTAGCTCCATCTTGTGACTTTTTAGCAATCTCAATAACAGTGGATAGAGCACAGCGCTTCACACTCAAATCTTTGTGATTGACCAATGCTGTAACAGATGAGATGCTTGAGTGTTGTAACAGATTTTGCGGACAATCATCACAGATCCTCACCACCAACCGTATTATATTACAACACAACTCTTTTAATACATTATCATGAGACTCTTCTCCATTCTGCAGGACATTAATCGACAAGCTGATCAAGTGGCGAACATCAACAGCCAACTTTAATTGAACAGGATCAGCAGTTTTGAGCACTATCGATATTAAATTCAGACATTGACGTTTCATTTACAGAGATGAACTTTGCCAGTGAACAATGACGCTCTACAGAAGCCCATCATGGACTATTCTACCCACGACATCCTTATCATAGGTGGCGAGACGGGCCACAATTGCCAGCGATAATTCCCTCACTCGCTCATCATCCAACTAGCGCGCGAATTCAATAACAATAGGTAATACATTCAACTAGATGATACTCTGTAAATTTTCCTTAGATTGAGACACTTTGCCAATAGTCTAAATAAATTGCAACTTTTCCGCCTGAAATCTTTCAATACACTGCGTAAGTATCTTGCCTGCACCACTGCTAGTCTGCAGTCTTCTCAACGTCTTGCTTTCAACAGGTTGGTTTGAATTCATTTATTTACTGATAGGTATCCAGTGCTTTATTATTTATCAGAATAGTTAAGAAAAATAACTAAAATAAAGTGGCCATTGTAATCAATGGATTAATGCCCATTGCTGGTGGTGGTATATAAATAGCCCAGATCATATTGAAACAATTCTCTCTTTCCTCACAGCGAGTAATAAGCGTTCCAATAACGTTCTACACTATGAAGAGAGTTCTATGCCCATTGCGTTCTACAGTTACTCGGGGGATGAACTAATCTAGATTATCAATTGCTAGTTTATAAAGTAAAAGATCAATTTCGAGCAGAAATACATTTGATAGCTATAAGTTTGTGAATGCTTTGCAGTAGGAGGGATTTAATGCTCAGTAAAGTGAAGCAATACTTCAGGTTGTTTCGGAAGTGCTATAATCAACGTGAGATTCTAATATTATACACTCACTTATATTAATGTAATTGTTTATCATTTACTGATTTAATGTAGCATCGATGACATTAGTAAAGACTCGGTGCAGCGATAATCTGTGTCATAGGTAAGTTGCTCTATTCATGACAGCGTATCAAGAAAATTTTTAATCGTCACTATATCACTTAATGGTAGTTGGAATCAAGTCATAGGATCGACTTTGCTCAACTACGTGCGGATTTGCAAATGTTGGAGAGGAGCGATTTTGCCAGCTTGAAGGCTGAGAACGATTAATTGGCATCAGAGATTGAGAAGTTGAATCAGAAAGTGAGGGAAGATCTGAATCGATTGTACAGCAGCACACGGCTAGATTTAAACTTGGAGCGGGGAAAGATATTTGATGATCACTCTGAACTACTTCACAAATTGAACGAAGCGGATGCCAAGATTTAGCAGGAAACGTCCTAGATAAGGGCCAGCATTGGTAATGTTTAGTTTGATACTATGCGAACACTTTTGACAACTGCGAGTACCGTTGGCTTGGTCATTCTCGGTTACATGAGACTGTTTAAATGAAAATATTCTATTGATCAGCTTCATCGCATTGAGATATTCCGGGAGATGGCAGCATAGGTTTTAAAGTTATTTCCACTTTAAAATTATTAGGATTTGTTGTTAAATGGTAATCTACCGGCGTTTTTACAATGGTTAATCCAGTCTGAGATGAAGAAGTATAAAAGTACAGCTTTCGCCCTATAGCATAAAATCTTTTAATGCCCTGCTTGTATGTTCATAAACGGCCGTCAGTGCAATGTGGAATGATACAGAGAGAAAAGCATTATTTTCTTCAAGCGTCATTGATCTTACTGTAGACATCATCTGCCGTCGAGACCAGACCAGAAACTTCACGATCGAATCTCCCCAAGAAATCTCGTTTCAACTCAAAAAATTCGTTTCAAGATTCCTCATTGTTTGATCCCAATTGTTCTTCTCCTTTTATTACAACTCGCCCGCCTTATGACTAATTTCCATCATCAACAACAACTTACTGAAAATATTGGTATTTCATCTGATAGTAATCACTTTATTATGAGTGGTAATAACTAGACAGAGTTTTAGAAGCAGTAAGAGAAAGATGCAACTGTTTGGAAGCCGTTCTAGCAGAAGAAGTTTGGTGTCAGTGACATGTCGCAGATGGGCGATGCTTTACATGGTAAAGGTGCTTCCTCTATGAAGGAGTCTGATAAGTCAGCTCTGCATGCATTATCCGGTGATGAAGTAACTGAGAATTTGAAGATTCGTTATCGAAACGGTTTACAGTACACTGGCATTGGTTAGAATATACTGATCTCTTTGAACCCACACAATTTTGAAGCTAGACTGAAGGAGAGGGAAAAGGAGTCGAAAAAGGCAGCAAAGAAGTAGAGTAATAACTAGCAAGTGAGTGATACACTCCGGTTGGATGATGATGAATTTGTGCTTCTACTTGAAGAGGAGAGACAAATGATGGTGAAAGATCCGAGAAGCAATGTGGTGGTCTAGGATCAGTCTTGTGCTCATGGATTTAGTATGGCAGCTAGGTGTTATTTGCACATGCACCGGGAAAGGGAGAACTAGATTGTTATACTTAAAGGAAACAGTGGCAGTGGAAAGACTACTTAGAGTCATTGGTTTATTGAGTAACTTGATTGCATATCGCAAAGATTTCCTGTGGCTGTTTATGGGGGAGATGTGTCTCACACATAGGATAGCACGGTCGATTACGGCAAGTTTTGTAAGCGTCTTCAAGCTGGAATCTTGCTCTTGGAGCAGTTTACTTAGGCTAGGACACATTTCAGTGCAAACAGTTCTAGATGTCATAATTTTATTGAGATCCAGTTCAATAAAAGTGGATTTATAGTTGGTGGTAAACTGGTGAATTTCATGCTGGAAAAGTAGCGTGTTGTATAGGCTCACAGTTTTGCTCAAGGTGAGTTGAACTTTCATGTCTTTTACGGTTTACTTGAAGGTATGACCAATCTCTCTAAAGCTGACCGCGATAGATTGTGTCTGTTGGATAGCATCTCATCTTACGATTACATGTCTAAGAGTGGATCTCGCTACTTTTCAGATTTCTTGTCTAAAGTGGATGGCTCTATTGGACAGCCAAGTTATGGGAATTTGCCCAAGTTACTATCGCTGTGCGGATTTGGCGCTAAACTGCAAGATGAGATGTTTAAACTGATAAGTTGTGTTATGCTTCTTGGTAATCTGTCGTTTGGTGAGAATAGAGCTAAGAAGGCTGAGGGTGTATTTGTCTCTTCGGAAGAGATTCTGATTAAATGCGCGTAATTGCTTGGTATCTCCTCTTAGTCTTTGGAGACGTGCCTGGTGTAAAGAACAGCCACTATCGGAACAACGTCATGCGCTTCCTTTCTCAATTTGGATCAATGTCGTTTATCGCGTGACAGTCTGGTAATTAAGCTGTATACGATGCTGGTACAGTTTGTAAGCAATTTCGTTAATGGAAGACTTGATGCTTCTTCCACAAATGACAGTGATGATTCGGTAATCGAAAATTGGATTGGCATTCTTGACTTTGCTGGTTTTGAGGATCATAATGTCGTTCCAGGGCGAAATGGTATAAATGGCACTGGTAATCGATTTTGGCAATTTGCTGCAAATTTTAGTAATGAAACTGTTAGTCAATGGATACAGCAGTAAGTTTATTAGCTCTGCAATGAAGCAAAGCATGACACTGAGCCATCCGCTGAAAATCCGGGTATACTATAGGCTTAGTAAAGTGCTCTGACGGCCAAGCTATCAGTCGGCTAGTTTCTGTGCGGCGGAAGCGGTAGTTTGTGTGGCGTGTTGGATTCAACAACAGTTGTCTGTGGTGAAAATGATGACTCTACATTACTTGGTTCGGACATTTCCTAAAATTTCCAACAATCAGTCTTGTTAAAAGATAAGCGAACTGCAAAGGTCGTTCAAGAGGATGATAAAGATTACGGGTCTTTGGAGAGAAATGTTGTAGATTCGTCTTCTCTGTTTGTGTAAATGAAGAAGAGGAATATTTTTGGCATCAAGCATTACGGCGGTCATTTTAGTTCTCCGTTGGGGGCAGCTTCATAGAGTACGAATAGTATTGTTGACGGTGGAATGAAAGTTGTATACGATTCGAGCGATTTTGTATTTATGAACAAGTTTGTGGATAGATCCGATAGTTTTGACAATCTGATGATTGATTTTTAGCGAATTGTCGTTGGATCTGCTGATTATGCTCAATCCTCTAATAGTTTACTGGTGACGATGTTTTTATAAAGTAAGCAGGCTGAGGATTAATAATAGTAGTTGTCGACATCAGCTGCTCCTGAAGAGGTATGTGAGGCCAAGATTGATCAAGTGTCTATTACCTAAAAGAATTTAGATAATCCAGTTTTGGACTTGGTGAAGCGCGGGTCTTCTATATCTAGAGTCACCTCGTTGCGTAAAGTGTAAGACGAGAATAAGCGTCTGAGTGCTGCGTTGAGATACTCTCCTGAGAAAAAAGACGTTGTGTATAGTGCTGGAGACAGCGATGATAATGTTAATAAGCGCAATTTGACTACGACTGCCGTGTCTGAGCTAACTTAAAATTTGAAATGCATGTCGTCTCTCTTACAAAGTGAAGTTTCATCATTTTGGTGGATTATATATTGTGTAAATCCCAATAATCAGTCTCTGTCGAAGAAGTTTAATGACTAGTTGGTTTTGTAATAGGTGAGACGATTGGATATCCCTTTATTATTAGCTAGCGGTGTTGGTACATACTCTAAAAAGATTGGTTATACAGATTTTCGATAGCGTTATGGTCTGCTTCTTAAGCGTTCAGATGCTCTGTAAAAGTTGGAAGCTATTAAGAAGGCAGACTCTTCTTCAAAGTCAAATTTAGAGATGCAAAAATCACAATTACAGTTGCAGTGTCGCGCTTTAGTTGAGTGCCACGCGATCATCACTGGTGGAGGCGGCGGTAAAGTGGCTTATGGTGCCAAGTACCTGTACCTGAATGAAAGATCATGGTTTGCATTGGAGAAGGCTATGATTATGGCGGAGTTGGATGATAATGATGTTTTTGATAAGCTAAATACCCAGTTTGTGGAAGAATGTGAATATTTTAGTAAGCTTCACGATCCGAATGATGCTTCCGTTGACGTCTCCACCTAAAGCTAGGATTATGAGCTTTTAGCTTTAGAAAAGTCCAAGTTTATCGCATAACAAAAGAAAGTTAAGTTGTCATCACAGCGGAAGTTGTGGCTCTTTATCACGACTCTGCTCACCTGGTGGATTCCTACCTTTATGATTCGTCTGGTTGGACGTATGAAAACTCCAGCTGTTATTCAGGCATGGCGTGAGAAAGTTGCCATAAATGTGCTCATTTTATTTGTCAGTGGAATGATGTTATTTATTATACTGGGGTATGCGACATTTCTGTGTCCCAAGTAGAATGTCTATAGTTTGGGTGATATGGGCTACGAGCTATCTAAGGGCACCAATATGATGGCTGTTCATGGTAGAGTTTATGATGTCACTAATTTTCCTCATGGAAATGCTAGATCTTACTTATTCTAATTCGCTGGTACAGATGTCTCCAAGTATCTAACGTACTAAAACTCTGGGTGTTAAGCTTATCGATCCGCCATGGCAGCTTCAACTTTATAGAAACGATCTCTGGATAACTCCACCGGCCCGTCAATAAGTAAGTGTCCGAATGATCCTACACAATGTCATATTAATGGAAACGATGTTGACTCTATTCTGCCAAGATTGTTGAGGAATGAGATTTAAGGGATAGAATACAAGGGACAGTTTGTGATGTCTCCTCAGCAAGTCGCTGTTCACAACTCTTAACAGGACTGTTATATTGTCATCAATGACTAAGTATTCGATGTCACCTTTGGTATGGGTGGTCTTTTTAGTAGTGATGACACCACTAAATTCCTGGTTGCGGCAGGTAGAGTCAATGTACTGCAACCAGATAGCTTGGATCCAAATCTATTACAATGTATTGCGGATAGATATTATATTGGTAGCTTGGATGGGCGCTAGAATTTGTAATGCTCCGTGGCGAGTTATACTCTGCTCAGCTTGACGGCCGTTCTTAGTGCTGTCATGTTGGCTAAATTTCTGGCCGCGTTACAACTTAGTGCTTACCGAATCCCTGAGGATATTGAGCGCCATTGTATCATTCAGATTCCTTGCTACACTGAGAATGAAGAATCTTTGAAAAAGACTATTGATTCCGCCAGTATGACTGATTATTCGGATGAGCATAAACTTTTATTCATTGTAGCTGATGGATTTGTCAAGGGCAGCGGTAATAATCAGATGACTGCGGAGATTCTCCTCGATATTTTGGGAGTTCCTAATGCTGCCGAATTACTCCACAATGATACACTTTCTCCGCGTTACGAATATCTGGCTCTTGGTGACGGTGCAGGCAGACTGAATAAGGCTAAAGTCTTTTGTGGATATTATACTGTGCAAACTCATAGGGTACCTTATCTTGTGATTGCTAAATGTGGTAAGGAATCCGAGACAAAGAAGCCGGGTAATAGAGGTAAAAGAGATTCACAGCTGATTTTGATGAAGTTTTTGAATAAGGTGTTTCTCGGCAGAGCGATGCTCCCACTGGAGGCTGAGATGTATAGATAGCTACAATCAGTTTTAAATAGAGATCCTTCTATTTACGAGTATTGTCTTATGGTTGACGCCGATACCGAGGTGTAGACTGACTCTCTGAAGCGTCTCATTGCTTCCATGCTGCATGATTCTCTGATAATGGGAGTCTGTGGCGAGACAACAATTGAGAACCAGATGGACTCGTGGGTGTCAATGATCCAGGTCTATGAGTATTACATATCCCATCATTTATCTAAAGCATTTGAATCTCTATTTGGATCAGTGACTTGTCTACCCGGCTGCTTTAGTATGTATAGAATCAAGTCCCCTGGTAGAAAGAGTATTCCTCTTATTATTGATGACCGCATTATCAGTGATTATGAGGAGAATATGGTTGATACTCTGCATAAGAAGAACCTATTCACTCTGGGTGAAGATCGCTACTTGACCACCCTGATGTTGAAGCATTTTCCATCTTTTAAAAATAAATTTACGCCAGATGCAGCATGTAAGACTATTGTGCCAAAAGAGTATTGGGTGTTGCTGTCATAGAGACGTCGCTGGATTAACTCGACTGTTCACAATCTGTGGGAACTTTTGCTTGTGCCCCAACTCTGTGGATGTCTCTGTTTCTCTATGCGTACCGTTGTCGCCTTGGATCTCTTTGCCACGCTGACTATGCCTGCTTCTATTGCTTATCTAGTGGGTCTGATATTTCTGACTATCCGTGATGGATAAGTAACGATCATTGCGTAATCGTTGTATTTATTTGCTGCTGTGTATGGAAGTCAAGCCATCATTTTCTTGCTTAAACGAAAGTGGGAAATGATTGGTTGGATGATTATCTACGTTCTCAGTCTGCCTGTGTATGGATTCATTTTGCCTATCTACTCTTTTTGGAACATGGATGATTTCAGTTGGGGCAATACTCGTAAAGTCTCGGGCGATAACTCTAGACTTGGCCATGGAGCGGGTGTTGATGGTGTTGAAGATGACTTTGATGAAGGTTCAGTTAAAACGACACCTTTCGAGTAGTTGCTCAAAAACAAGAAAAATAAGACTTCTGGCGGTTTGGAAGGATTTGATGCAGTCGCTAAAAGTTCCACCATCAATGGAGGCATGCAGTCATATTATGGCAATTCGATGGCCGTGCCTCAAGGCGTTTATATGGGACCAATGATGGATGGCGGTGCAGATATCGCATAGTATGGCTATGGTGGCTCCGTTGTTGGATATCCGTAATATGGTTCAGTTTATGATGGGGTATCTTATGCCGGGAGAATGTCGTATCAAATACCACCTTATCATTATATGCAGCCTTAAACAGGAAGACCGTTATCTGCGATGCCAGCCAGTGCTGATTTAGGGAATGGACTGTATCAGAGTTAGCCGCAGTCAGCAAGGCTTTAATCAAACATTGGATCACCGCATTTGCCACCTCCTCCTCCCCAATTGCGCGTGAATACTGAATTCATAGTGTCAAGAGTTCCTCGGTAGAATGGCTTGCTTGTTTCATTATAGCCGATAGCCGCTTCAATATCACAGCCACTTGCTCGTTGGATTTTTGCTGAGATTGAACAGCTATTGAAGAGTGAAGATTTGAAGTAGCTAACCAAGAAGAATGTTCGTGATAAAGTTGCCAAAATCGTGAATGAGAAGTTGAAGTCTATTAACGATGGTCAACAGGTGGAAGAGTTGGATGGATTTAATGCGCAAGACATGTTGGAAGTTGCCAAGGAGTACAAAAATTCATCAATCAATTTTGACCGCGTTGATATCAAGCAATTTGTTGGTCGATGTGTGGAAGAGTTGTTAATTGACTTGGCGCGTGCGAATCAGGGAGAGCAACGATAGCAGTGAGAATGGTAGTTTTGTTATGAATAATCAGTCTATAGACGAACAAATGATGAGACAATGATGATGAGAGAATAAAATATGATGTTTACATTTACTGTGAAGAATTTTAACGTGTAGCAAAATAGAGATATAACAGGGTGACTTTGCTTTAGAGGAGCACGTTTCGCTTTGATCGGTTTTCCGCTATTTAGCTATTCAGTCTAGCTGAGGACTTACACTATACTCCGAGGGTTCTGAATTTAGTTGATACTGAGGATTAATTTAATTGTCATTATAATGGACGGTTGTGAAGAATTGTTATCCAAAAAGTAGAAGAGTTTATTGTCGTTTTATTTCCTAATTATTGGAATAGGCTACCTGTTTCCCTTTACATCGGTCACTTAGCCCGTGGATTATTGGTCACTGCTATTTCCAAATGTGAATATACTATTCTACATATCTCTCACATTTATGTATGTCAATTTTGCTACACTTTTATATATTGTCTTTTGGATAGAGTATAAATAAGAATAAAGTGATGATGATGATATAAAAGATGGAGCTACGGGCCGCGTAAAGGATCACAGTCGTCGGTTCAAGCAGAGAATAGGTGGTGGATTTATTGGTCAGTGTCTGTGTCTAGTAGTGATTCCTTCTGTTTATTTTATTCACATTGGTAACACGGATTTATATGTGGCTGTAATATTGCTCATAACTGCTGTCTTAGCTGTGGCCACTGCTTTTCTTGACGCGTCTGTAATCTCTCTGGCCTCTCTCTATCCACAGGTCTGTCAGGAGAAGTTACAGGTCGGTGTTGGTTTATCCACTTTGATAGGTTGTCTATATCGCGTCATCACAAAGATTAGTTTCTCTGATGACAGCCATGGTGTAGTAGTTAGTAGTATCATATATTTTTATTGCACTGGTGTTAGTATACTGTTTTGTCTATGGATATTTGTCCGCTTGATGCACAATAAGTATACTCGCAAAGTCATGAGCCGCTCGTAGTATAGAAGTGGTCCTCCTGATGATCAGCGCGGTGATACTCCTGTCTAATAATCACTAAGAGCTTCAACACTTGTGGCAGTGTAAGGTCAGCAATTGGAGTTTATACGCGACGCTGGTCAGGATGGAGATGATGAAGCTGACTTGGCGTTCCCTAAATTGAATAATAAAAGGCTTGAAGATGATTTCGAGGGACATTTTGACGATCGAAGGCCTTTGTTATCCGATATAAAGCCCAATGAGAAGTAGTAACAGGTTGATTGTGATATCGATCGTCGCGCTATATTGAAACAGACGATGCCATGGGGACTGCAAATCACAGTCTTATTCACGTCAACTCTATGCACATGGCCTGCGTTGATATCTGTGATCTAATCTCATCAATGGCCTGAGTTGAATGGTACTTAGTGGTATCCGTTAATTCTCTTGACTGTATTCGCCGCTTTTGACGTTATCGGTCGATTTATGGTTGGTCTCTGTCCTTGGATAGCTACCACGTTTCGAATTAGTTATGAGTCTGGTCATGGATCTGCATTTGGACGCGTTTGGCTTATCGTTATTTGCAGATTGGCTCTGATTCCACTTACTGTATTGTGTGTGTTGAATGTGGCTCCATTCGCGCACGACTCTATATCTCTCACACTTGCCGTTCTGTTAGGCTGGACCAATGGCTACGTGGGCAGCTTATCCATCATCAATTTGAACTAGATTGAATTCCCTCTGTAAGTGCGAAAGTTGATTAATAACAATGAAGAATCTTCTGAAGATCAAGACGAATAAGGGAACGATCATCATCATCAATTAGAATAGCAGTAGAAAAAGTTTATTGGTACGCTGACTTCCTTCTATTTAAACTTTGGATTAGTGCTAGGTGCTTCGCTTGGTTTAGTATTTGAAAGAGTCCTGAGTCCTTATTTAAATTGATTTTCCTCACCAAGATGTATTCTTTATATTTTTTGAATAATAAGCTCCGAGTCTTTGAATCGCTTGATCCCACTAAGCTTCTCTCTTTTCGCCATGAGAAATATCAACGCGTCGTTTACTACTATACGATAAGCGTTGGCCGAGTCTTGTAAATAAGTATGCATATTCCCTTTCCTGCACTGTATTCAATGGACGACCTGCCTTATAAAACACTGTACAGATCAATTTTCTCTAATTAGCAGTTAATCTTTACTCGTTTCAGTCTAACATTGCTTAACGCTGCCGGTAGAGAGCGAGCGCTGTTGTACCATCACTCCAGCGATTCTCGCCGCGCCAAGTTTTTTGTTTCATTCGTGTTCTTTGTTTCACCGCTTTTGCTATTGTTTACCCATTATCCCTCACAGCATTTGGGTTTTGGTACAGTGCAGTATAGGCTTACGATGACTCTTGATGAAGGTGCTATAGAAGTTGGAGGTGCTCTTACAGTGTCGGAGTACATTGAGTAACTGCAACTACTTTGGAATTAGATTTTGAAAAATTTGGATGCTGAGGAAGAAAAGTAGTTTGATGGCAAGTCTGTAGATGAGCTGGTTACTTAGATAATCCGGGATAACAGTGAGCGGTTGCAGAAGTTTATCACTATATCCAGTCGTAATTAGACACAAAAGCCTCTTAATAGTGAAGAAGAATAGTTTCTACTATAATTCTCCAAATTAATAAAGTATCTATTGCACATGATCCTGTACGCACTGGGTGTCCAGATGAAAGTTCTCCAGCAGGTTGACTTGGTCTAATTTGAATTGTCAAGTGATGAGTATCTCTCGTTTGAATGTCCATAGCCTCTGCCTTAAGAACATTAGTATATTCACAGTGATGATCTGATTATCCCGCTGATGCATATCACCTGTCTCAAGTATCCCTCCAAGGCTGTAAAGAACAACTCTTCCAAGAACTCTCCACAGACTTTCATTTATGCCGATGCCCGCTTGATTGTACTTAAATTCTAGTATCATCTATATACATCCATTAAAACGCAAAAGGATTATGAGTTTGTGATATCTTACATTAAGCCTCGCTCAATTCTAGTTCTGTGGGATATGCTGACTGCAGAGTATGACTTTGAGAAGCATTTGATTGTCAACCTGCTGATGATTTTTCTAACCTTTGCTCTGAAGATTGGTGATTCCGGGGCTAATAATCGATTTCAAGTTGGCGCTAATAATCCTGCAAACTAAATGTCATTTGCAGACTTTTCTAATAGCATCTTCTGTGCATGTATTTACGAGACTTTTGAACATGCGAACTGGTAGGTGAGATTTGTTGGGTTGGATCACGGCTTCGGTTTGCTCAGTAAGATGAGCGAGTCCCTCATTAAGAAATACGATAGCTATCTGTGGTTGTTTGGTCCTCTGGTGACTTATTTGATGTCTTGTGTTCTTGATGAAGAGGAGCATGTTCGGCTGAAGTCTGTCTCATTGCTGCGTAGTCTTGATCCTTCCCGTCTCGATATTCTGGTGGCAATTTGGTAACAGTATCTGCTCATACTGGATGATGTCGAGCAGAAGATTAAAGTCCTTTAGGTGATGGTGTACATTAATGGTGTGTTTCCAGCCTTGCATCTTTTGTCTTGGTCTGCCGTCTTTTAACTTTTGGAATGGAAGCCATCCAAGGTGATCAGTAACAGGCAAATGGCTAATGAAAGCGGACAACTGCTTGATGCTAAAAAGTAATCTGCCGTAAACAGGGTAGTGCATGACTTACATATGCGTAATTTTAAACTTGCTGCGTTCAATATGACTATGAAGATGATTGCGATTGGGCAGTCAATCTCCAGGGAATATATGGCTCGCGTTTAGGTGTTGGCCGCTTAACACTTAGGCTTCCTAGATGCCTCTTACAGCATGAAGACGGATAAGAATATTCTTGTTCATTTTGGACCGGCCACGTTTAACGTTAAGAATCCATCTCATCAAGAGGCGCTGCTTATTATTTGCCGTTCTTGTAAGGTGATGTTTGATAAATTCAATGTCGATGTGTCTGATTCTGGAATGGGAATTGCTAGTGCGATCACTATGAAATCTGTAATTAGTTCCAATATTGGTAATCGCGGAATGTAATAGAATCAGGCGGATGGCGTTAATGGAGACTTGAAAAATTAAGCTACTACGAGATCCCTGGCAAATTCAGGATTTGAGCGCCTATTGTCCAGGAGTGAACGGATAAAGTAGTAATCGCGCATTATGATGGAGATGATGTCTCATTTGAATGATCCTCCAGAGTTGATATTCTTCTTTGATCTAATATGTCACACTGTGAACAGTGCTGATGTGGTATGTCAGTTAGATCCAACGCTACTTAAGTGCTGGTTGGACTGTGTGTTTATTTTCATCTATAAATTTGATGTAGAGTCGCAGGAGTTGTTACCAAAGGTGGTATTTGTTATGAAGACACTTTTAGCTGCTATTTTGAGCGGCAGTGTGTCTGACGAAGTCGCGCGAATTGCCATCGCTCTGTGTCATGTCATCTTGCGAAGATCAGTTGTTATCACTACTGAGATTATGGTTGAAGAGTTGCTGACGTTCAGTCTTATCATTGTTCGCCTTTAGAGCCACAAGTCTCATCAGTTGGTGTTGAGATCCAAAATATTTCTGAAAGCCTTGTTTGATGTTTTCTACGACAGTGGATTATTCATTCTGGTATTTACGGGGAAATTGGACATATCTTCAAATCCTTTCTACAAGTAGATTGCAGCTTCCTGTTAGATATTGGAGAATGATTTATTCGGTGCTCTTTTTCAAGTTTGGACCAGCTAGTACTCATCCAGAGAGAATTAGGCTCGAAAGTTTCCATTTTACGAATTGCCTATCCGTGATGTTGCTCAGCGTATTTGGCTGTACAAGTCATTTACTAAAGAGGAGTTTAATGCCATTATTAAGAATATGACGCTGTTTATCGTTTAGACTCGGCCACCTCTACGTGGAAGAAGCGTCTGGGGAGAGCTGTCGCAATTCTTGATCAATCTCACCGTTAAGCCTCTATCATGGAAGAGGGAGTAGTGGAACGTTGATTGCATCCTCGATCTGTGCCTTGTTCTGTGTAACTAATACAGTAAAGGATTTAAAATGATTGCCACTGCCCTCAAGATTTTGCTTGTACATGTGATTGACAAGTGTTAGTTTGAGGTTGATGCTCTCAGTGCTCTTTTGTAGTAGTGTCACGTCTCCCAACTAAAGTAGGAGAATTCTCGTGCTGAAAATGTTAATATTGCAGTGTACAATTTGATAAAGTCCAAGTTATTGTCTGAAAGCTCTTCCTGGTAAAAGTCTAACTAGAAGAATATTTATTCGTTTCTTTTGCAAGACTTTGAATCTCATTTGAAAAGATCTAATCTATTGTACTCTGAAGTGGCTAATGTTAACCAAACTGTGGTGTTTGGTACTAATCTTGCCACCCAGTCTGCTTTGATCACTCGAAAATTGATTGTAACGGTGCAATCAGTCGCTTCTGAAGATCATAAGGAGTATCATGAGTTGTCGTTATTTTTGGCAAATTTGTGTGTGTTGATGTGGAAGGATTTTGATAATGCTATTTAACCTATGCTTTTTAGCAAGAAGCTATAAGAATTGGACGTGGGATAGTTTTTGCGTTTATCAGCACCCCTGTTACTCGGTGCTTGTCGTTATTTTGATTGTAATTTCTCGCTGGCTTTACTGCAGAATTGGTCGAAATATTTGAATGCTTTGTATTTCATATTGAATAGTATTGCTGATAGTATGGGAAATGGCGGTTTTAGTTTAGCGAGTACAAAGGGAGCAAAGACCGGTAGTGATGACTAGACTACTACATTTGCTCCTCTAAGGACTGCCGTGCTAAGTCCATAGACTGATAAGGTGTTTAATCCTTTCGATAAGAAGAATGTTAATGATAAAGACTCAAATGGCTCTGACCAAGCAGATGCATTATCTGTCGTCAGTTCGGTATTCTTTATCATCAAGTGTCTCAGCCTGTTGTCCTCTACAGTTTAGCAGAATTTGCGTCCCTATGGTGGAAAGGAGGCAACAGTGCTCGACGTCAAGATTAGCATGATGACCGAGTTGGTGTCCACAGCCGAATTGTAAGTATGGAATTACATGTGGCCATCGTTAATGCAATTATTGAACAAAGAGCATTATGACTCGGATGGCAGAGAGGTAAAGACCAAGTACAACAATTGGCAATACTTTCTGGAGACTGTCAATTTCTGGCGTCTATCATACTCTGACATTTACAGATGGCATAGTGTTGAGCTGGTGCAATTTATTGACGATCATATGGTATTCCTGGATGACAGTCTCGCCACTCAGTCTCAGTATCTGATTAAATGCTCTAAAGAAACAGCCACTGAAAAGCCCACTACTGAGTAACTGCTCTCTCAATTGGTGGCTGAGTATCTTGGCAATACTGACGTATGAAATGTTATGTGAATTAGTCTTATGTAATATATGTTGATGTTGATGTAAAAAAGCCTTTTGCGTCGCGATAGCTTAAAATTGCACTGCGAACTTTGTATTGTTTGATGGTTGTGATGGTGAATATTGATTGTATCTATAGATCTTTAGCAGTTTATTTCTTTAATCCTTTATCTTCAATTCAGATTTAAAAAAGTCAGTAATAAGTATACAAAGTATGTCTTACCAAGCTAGATCAAAATTTCTGACCAAGACTGGTTCTACAACGTCTCTGAGAAAGTTGAACAATCTGGATATTGTGGATAATAATAGTAAGACCATCAATGTCTCTCTGTGTGCAGGCACCTGTTTCTGGATACCTAACAAGTAACACGGATATTCACTGGCCCGTTTTACGGATGATCAAGGAGATACACTGAAGAGAGACAAGTATAAAGTCTCATCTTCCGACCTGTTATCTGTAACTGTTTTTGAGATAGATCACTTGATCGACTCTTTTCTCTAACAACAGACGATAGTTGATGGTTCACTCTTATTTTAGGTATGATATAATAAATCTAATGTCGTTTTACATAAATTTATTATATATGTGAATGTAGGATGCAAATGTCAATGCTAGTGATATACAGCGAGCTGCGGTTGAAGTGCAGCAAGTGTACAATCCATTGTTTGATCAGGACGATGATTTCTCTGCTGAAACGATTAGAGATCAACTTTTACAAAGACGCCTACAGACTCCGTGGAAGCGCTGCAACAATGATGCTGATGTATTGTGTCTTTATAAAGAATAGGTTATGTTTGGCAAGTAGCAAATCTCTTAGCAAATGGAAGCTTTCGTGAATCTGGATGTTAATCTTTCGGGTGTGAAGGGCGATGATTAGCGTACTGCATCCAATAATGATCTATCCAGTAGATCCGCAGTTGTGATGGGAATTAACGATTAAAAGAACTATCAGATAGCAGCAGCGCGCATTAAATAGGCAGAATTGATTTGCGAAAGTGCTTATGGTTTGCTTAGAATGTTCACTACATAGGCAATGGGTGTTGGTGGTAATGGAGATGCAGCCTCGCGTTTACTGGCGGTGGAAATTTTCGATTCGAGTCAACCTAATCCTTTTAAAATTCTATCTCTGTCCAAGAGTTGTATTTCGCTGAGTGCATTGCGCTAACACTTAAGTTTTTGGATATTCAATGCTCTTAGTTATGCAGTGTGTAATCCATCACGCGCTAAGCTTTTTAATTTCTTGCCTCTGTAGACTGCTGCAGTATGCTCATCGATATTTGGGACGTCATTGTCATAGTCTGGTGGAGAACAATACGCTTAATTTGAATAACAAATTCATTAATTGTAGTTAAAAAATGAGCAAGTGACAATTGTACTGAAGCTATTGACTGCCGTTGTACTGATTAGCGCCGTAGAGTTCAAAGAGAATCAAGATCAATCTGCAGAGTCTACTTAATCGATATAAATTGCAAGTGATCGCAATGTAATTGATACTGCTAGTTAGTTACTTGGGTTAGAATTCTCTGCCCTGGAAATGATTCTTTTATGTCAATTTTCTAGTGTTGGTGACCAAAGTCCGGCTAGAAGCGGATTTAAAGCTCAGAGAGTTTTAGAATGCTAGTCATCAAGAGATCAGTTTTGCAGATATTTGTATCAAAAAGTAGTTGAGTAGGTTGTATGGTAAATTAATGAATGCATTAATACTTCCAAATCATAATAATAAGCTCAATCCTCATCTCACGTAAAGGTGATCAGTATTCCAGCATTCCAACTTGGAGTTGGCGATTTTGACTCGTTCATTTTCAATTACGTGAATGAGAAGGTCCATCATCATTTTCTGGCGACGAATGCTGTTGGCCACTTTAACATATTTGAGTCTAACAATTCTATTGTGCATGGAATCAATAATATTGAGAATGGTAATTAGATAGTGAAGAACCTGGCTGATAACCTGAATGTGGTGAGTGGTGGTAGAACTAGCATATTCTCCTAGATTGATGACACGCTGAAAATGCCAGATTATCCTAATGATACTAATCTTACAATGAACATTCATCGCACATTTCAAGGTGTCACCAAGACTCTGCCTGACTTTGTGTAGAATTTCTAGGATCCAACCAATGATTAGATTAGAAGGCTGTATTAGCAATACCTTCGCTGTAGACACGAAGAGGGATTTATAGTGAGACACTTTGATAGCGAGGCGATATGTCTATACCGTACCTAAGGCTTTAGTGAGTTTAATGCAGAGAACTTGGAAGGTGCTTTTGATGAGTATTTGTTGAAAAATGTGCCTAAATTATCTTAGGATTCCGCAATACATTCTATTATAGCTCAGCTGAAGATCAATTCCAGCCAGGAACCGTCATATGTCAAGTCTCCAAGTGGTACGTCGAGAATTAATTTTCATCTATCGCCACTACAAAGTAAGACTGGTAGTTAGTTTACAGTGCCCAAGTAAGGCAGATCGATTACTAGTGTTTGCAGTAGAGTTAAGAAAGAGTGTATTGGATTGCTAAAGATGCTGTAAGATGGGCAATATCGAGTTGTCTATGATGTAGAGTGTCTATTAGTCCGGCACATTAATGATAATGGTGGTGCGCAGTAGTTTATTGATGGCTCTAAAATGCTGTTGTAGTTGAAGATGTGGAATTTGATTCAACTCTCTCAACTCTAACAGTTCAGATTTGGTTATGAGTTTTCTATTGCCCCTCTACTCAATAGATTTAAGCCATTTATGAAAGACTTGAGACTGAGTATCGATTTACAGAATCCAAATTCCTTTTGTCTGGCAGTGTTGGATGTTCTAGGTGTAGATCATCGCCGAGGTGTTGCGTACGTGTCGTCATCATTGCGTATACTTCTCAGTAATAGTGTGGCCGAACTGAAGTAGTCCGATATAGAAATCTTGTCTGGAAGTGCATCAGCTGAAGTTTATCAACAGCTTTCGAACCGTGTTGTGTCTGCATTGTTCAGAGTTAAATGGCATCAGTATTACTGTATCGCCTTAGTCTTGGTGCGTCTTAAATCATCTGCTGTCAAGAAGCCTTCCACGTAGTTGCAAGAAGCTACATAGCTCACTAGGCCATTGTCCATGTTTGATATGTTGTCTAATTTGAAAGTATCCCATTCAATGAAATAGCTCCATGGAAGTCAGGCATCATTGAGTAGAATACCCCATTCATCTTCAAAGTAGAATTTGATTGCCGTTCTGAATGGATAGCAGTCCGAATTATCACCAATTGTTCAGGATTTACCCAATAAAAGTATTTCAGAGCATGTTGAGTAGCATCGCTTAGTAAAGACTTAATCTGTGCAGTCGATTGGAAGCATAAAGTCCAAGATTGATGATGGTGACAAGTAATAAAGGACGAGTTAGATGCACAATTTAGTACGTTAGAGCCAACCGCAACTGACTGGTGTTCATTAGATTTAGCAATCACTGGTAATGGGTGATCAGAATGGGCAGAGGCCTATATCAACATCTTCCAAGATGATTGCTCACCTGTCGTAGTAGATCAATATCAAATCATCGGATAGTAGTCGCCACAATAGTGCTGATGTTTTGGATATTCTAGGGAATTATACTTATAACGCGACTACTTCTATCGTGTATTCTCAAGATTAATCGTCACCGTTATCTCAGAGTTATGTCGTTGATTATTATCAGTAGTAGTTGCCACATTCTGAATAAACTTCCCCGCAATTACTAAAGAAGTTGTCAGGACCTGATACTTAACAACAGGTTCCTGATCAGAAACAGCCTGAGACTGTTAAGCCTTTAGATCGCCTGAAATTAATCGTGGCCAAGTTGAAAGAGCTTGTGCAGACACAGCCCAATGCTGATGCTTAAATTGCAAAGCTGAAGGATGAATATCTATCAGTATGCCGTGACGTTGAGAAGGAAGAGCTTGATAAATCGATATCTGGATTGACCGAGAATGTTTACATTAAAGTCCCTACCGGTACAGGTGATGGAATTATCTCGGTGGAATATTAGTTTGATTCTGATAGCAAACAATGGTACGTCAGTAGATAGATTATTGAGCGCAAGTAAAGCATAATGTCCTCAAAGTATGTACTTGTTTAAAGCCTGAAGTCTGTGAAGGCTCTAGTGAATAATTTGAAAGATGATGAAAAGTAAAATGTTCTGAAGCAGATGAAGAATGTTATTGACTCTGGCTTAATGGTGGTAGATGAATCTTTAAAGTTTATGTTGAAAGGTTAGCATTCTGTATTCACAAGTTTAATAGATGTTGGTATGTTAAGTGAAGATCTAGATATTGCAAAGTTTAATGCTTAATGGAACTAGATTATAAATGCTCCTCAGTAGTGATGAACTTAAGTGAAATAAATTTGATCTAAATTAATACACACAAACAGTTTATCAGTACTTGATTAATTCATCCAATTCTGGGAATACACAAATCAGCAAGTCTTCGATTAATCTGCGAACCAGCTCATTATTGTATTATTGATTCTAGAGTAGCTCAAAGATCTTCAGTATACCCTTTTTAGCATTGGATCTTCCGACCATCTGTCCCAAGATATCAGGAACTACCAGTAGTAACTTCTTGTGAGCGTCAAGTCGTGTGCGCTCCTTCTACTCTTCACTGCGCGGCACCCAAGGCTGACTTGGCTTCATTACATAACACAATCGCCTGGCATACATGGTGAGCATTTCATCCGTATGGAGACTGGACACCACTTCTCCAATCTTACGTTCTATCGCACCACCCATCACCTGCTGCAGAATCAGCATCACAGCCTATCGTCGCAACCAATTGTTCTTCTCCTTCAGTTCAAACATCTCAATGAACAGGGCGCATAAAGACTCGGACAACGACGTCTAGCCAAGTGTCTTCTCATCCAAATGTTTTGGTAAAAAATCATCATCAGGTGAAGGAGATGAGATGGCAATCTTCGGGACTATATTAGGCATAGTCTCATGATTAATTGACGAGTACAGGCTGCTTTCAAGTTCTTGATCAGAGTCTAAATGGCCAGAAGTTACGTGCTTGTTCTTGGTAGGAGAATTAGCTTCCACATTGACACTCTTGCGCCTACCAAACGTAAATTATGAAGACTATGATGCAGGTTGCTGCGATTAATGATTAGAATTCTATGGAGACGTCTGAGCAGATGATGTAACAGAGTCGTATTAAGGACTATGATTATGACTATGATGATGAGATTGAGTATTAGTAGTAAAACTGCCGATAGATGACGCGTCTGAATCCATTTCATCAATCTTACCAGCCTTGTTACCATTGCCAAAGACTTGGCCAACTTTACTACTAATCGCATCAAGCAAAGCATTCGGAGTAGATTTAAATCTCTTCCGTTACTTCACCACTTTAATCGAATGTTCATCTTAAATCAGTCTCTAGCCAGTGCTGATATTCCCGCCAGCCGATCCAGCACTTTCATTAAGATGAAAAATATTCAACAATTTCTTGACATTAAGCGGATTAAATGGTAACATACTCTGCAAAGGACCAGTCTTGAAAGACGAAGTCGTCTTTGAATTGAACTGGTCTTGACACAAAAACTATCGGAACTCCCAAGACTTGGCAATTACTGGATCATTCACCAGATTTCTCAGATAACGCTCTAATTACACTCTTCGACCTTCCACAAATTCTCGCTCCTTCTTATTTTCAAAGAGGGAATTGGCAGATGATCCACTGAGTGATTTGAAATGGAGATACCGCTTCCCAGGTAGATCATATCCACTTTTGCCCATAATCTGAGGATATTTCTACTTCAACTCTTTATTCAGACGATCAAATTCAGAGTAACGACGCGCTATAATCCACCCTTTGTAATTATTTATCTCGATAATATATACTACAAATTACTATTACTGCTGCTACTACTACTACTGTTACTACTAGTTTTAAGACTGTGCGTTCAAAGCAGAACTATCCGAGGAAGATCCAGAAGCAGAAGAGTCGACAGAGTAAGAAGGTATTGAAATCTTGGTCTATCCGGGCACTATAAAATTATCAGAGATTGACAGTTCCATAGTATTCCGAAGATTGTCGAGAAGTGTTCGCTCATTCTAAAATTACGCCTTCATTTTACGCATCAACTTCACTTCCTTCTGTTGCAACTTACTCCCAGCAAACTGCTCTTAGTCTTCATCTCCCAATTTATCAATCATGGCATTCAAAAGCTCTTCTTGATGTAGCAGCTTCTCTATTCTCTCATTGATCTTCTTAATCTCAGACTTTACCGAATCTTTACTACCGGTCGGACTACTCATATTCAAATACTAACGATCATTATAATCAGAATCGCTCTCCATAGAAGGGCTAACCATCGCACTATACTTTGCTTCTTAATCATCACCCTCAATCTCTTCATCATCTTCAAATTCTTCGCTAATCTTGTCAATACTACTACCATGAAGACTGTCCTATAACTCTGACTCTTCTTCAGTGTCTCCCACACCTTGCGTCTCCAGATCATTAATGCTCTTGGTGGCTTGCAAGCTTTTAATAGACGTAACACTATCCTTATCACTGAGGTCGGTCCCATAGCCGTCAGATCTGATGATTGACTAGAAAGCCTTCTCCACAGCCTCAATGTCAATCTAACTGATTACATCTGAAGATTTATTAAGCTTTTTGTTCTCCGTACTGCCACGAGAGGCTGCATCAACGTTTTACAGATCGTTTTATTCTTATTGTATCTATAGAGATTGTTTCCCTGACAATTTAGACTATTCATCACATTACGCCGTGGACAAGTCAATCATATTCTAATGTTACACTCTAGCTATGGTGGAAGCTGAGGGAATCGGCTGTGATATGGGCTGCTATTGAACCTGTGAGTCCTATTGCTTTGTAGGGGACCTCCTTCCCAGTGACAGCATTTTCTTAAAATCATTATAATTACTACCAGTAGAGAAATTATTCATGGGCGATGTCTACTGCTATGCTACTTGCTACTACTGGGCAATAAGAGCCTAATATTATTGTTACTATTTATACAGAATCTCGTAACACTAAGCCAATATAGACAGAATTTACACCTGGCCTTCGATAAGATTAAAGTTTCGATTCTTCAACATTGGCATCAAATCTCCCAAGGACCGTATTAGCATATCATTGTCACCATGTCTTTATACAATCTGCTGCAGAGCATCCGAGACAATGCGGACTTCAGCTGAGTTTTAGTTACAACCGGCAAGGTGAGTAGATACAAGAGCCAACTTTTCAGCAACGATATCCGAAGGAGATCTATCAGTCACGGCCGAGGTTGTTGCATTTTATTTAATCTTTAGAGCAGACAGCAGAGATTTGACAGTATTATCAACATCAGCTAAAAACTGTACTTTAACTTCAACAATCTATGGATTAAAATCTGCAGGCAAAGTAGTACCAGAAGCTGTAGTCGTACTATCCAGGACTTTTCGCATCTTATTTACAATCACCTGTTCGGCAATATAAGCATCCATAACAGATACTATAGTCTAATTCCAAAAATCAGGATCACTCAAAAGATTCACCACAGGATTATAAATGTAAAACAAGACAATCTTGGACAAGAACAGCTACTCAATAGAAGCTACATGTTCATTCCGAGTGAGGAGTTCGATCACCTTACGGCAGAGTTTAATAGCCAAAGCCTCAGATCTGGCAGCGAAGAATGATGATTATTGACCTTGCGTTGATGATGATGATTATTACTATTAAATTAACAGCCTTTTCCTGGTGGACACATGTAATGTTATAGATTTGAGCATTCTCTACAACAAGGCAGTCTAATCAACAGCCACCAAACGATCATGCAGCTTATCCAGAATCTTGACGAGATACTAGTCAATGTATAGTGTGAATGGCATTTCATTTCTCATAGTCATCATGGTAATCAGTATCTGCTGATCTGTAATGCGATAAAGCCACGACTCTATAAAGTCAACTTTAATGATTTTGAACACGGAATTAACAGCATCATTAACACTGGAACTATATCTATGTACTGCAAAAGTCTTGGAATGTCTCGGTAATGACTACATCTACGACTACTAAGGCGATATACTCTAAAGCGCACCATTGGCTGCAGAACCACCATCTCTTTGTGAATCAAAATTTTACAATAGAGAAACAACTTCATCGGTAAATATTATGCTATTCCTACTAGAGCTATTACTAATCTCATTCTAATCCACCCGTACAAAGAATCTAGATAACTCTTTTCTATTCACAAACACAACTATAGCCGGGACACCAACCAGTACAAAGAGCAGAGTAAGAAACATTAATCTCAGCACTGGAGACAACAATAAAAGGATGAATATGCTCCAAAACTTCCACATTCTCTAGTAAATGTGTTCTAATAATAAGAAATATTTTTTAATAATATAGACTGTAGAGTGATTACGAGACTGAAAGAGATTTACCAAGAATATCACACACTATATAACAAAGAGAGAAGAACTAGTGCGACAAAAGCACAAGAGTGAACGTTTATGTGAAATTCCCTCGCTTGTCACAGACTCACTGGATATCGGAAACAATGTGAAACAACCGCGTAGTAAAGCTTATATCTAATGAAACGACGGTTAGAAAATGATGCTTTGAGAAATGGTCAATTGAACACGGGCAAGTTTCTTGGTGAGAGATTCAAAAAATATAAAATACGGCTCTATCGACTAGTCACGAAGCCGTAGACTTATAAAGTGACCTCAATTACAATTAAGTAGACATGTATCGCATTAGGAAATAAAATGGCGAGACGTCAAGATAGGCAAAAGTATGCACAGGTAAAGAACTCTCATGACATCTATGGAGCGCGCCGGTCTTTTCTCTTTCTTCCTTGAGCAGATATAAAATGCAGACGAATTTTGTTCCCTTCAGACAAGCCAAAAGAACAACAACAGCGACTGCGGCGAGAAAAGAGAATTTCTTTCTTCCTGTCTTCTTCTTTCCTCTGTCATTCTAATTCTTGACGTAATATCAGGAAGAACCAAGTAGAAATGAATTACAATATTGCAAAAGTAGGTTTTCCTTTGAATAGAACGTTATATTAGGTAAATAATCATTTATTTTGTAGAGAGCATTAGCGTCAGTCGGTGCCACAGTCAGGCCATCCATCTCCACCAAGTAGGCGCTGATGAACGTGCCAGAGACTAGGGTGACTACTCTATCGAATGGACTTAGAGTGGCTACTGAACATGCTGACAATGAGACTGCCACTGTCGGTCTGTGGATTGGCGCTGGCAGTAGATTTGAGACGGAGAAGAATAATGGTGTGGCTCACTTTCTGGAGCATCTCATCTTCAAGGGCACTGAGAAGAGATCTCGCGTCCAAATGGAGAAGGAGATTGAGAATATGGGTGCTCAGTTGAATGCTTACACCTCGAGAGAGTAGACGGTATACTTTGCGCGCTGTCTCAAGAAGGATGTCGGCTAGTCTGTGGATATTATTTCTGATATCCTGCAGCACTCAAAGTTGGAGGAGAGTGCTATTGAGAATGAGAGGAGCACAATTCTGCGCGAGAAGGAGGAAGTTGAGAAAGTGATGGAGGAGGTTGTATTTGATCATTTGCATGCAACCGCTTATTAGGGAACATCGCTTGGTCTCACTATTCTGGGTACTGATGCTAATATTAATTCCATCGGTAGAAAGGATTTGACTGATTACATCAAGACTCACTACACTGCTGATAGAATGGTCCTTGTGGGTACTGGTGCAGTTGATCACGATTCTTTATGCAAGATTGCTGAAGAAAAGTTTAATTCGTTGCCTTCTGCTGCCTCTTCTTCGTTATCTGCAAAGTCGCTAAAGTCTTCTCTAATTGTGCCACCTACTGAATTCACTGGTTCTGAGATTAGAATCCGCGATGATTCTATGAGAGATGCTCATATGGTGGTTGCTGTTGAAGGCGTTGGTTGGAATCATCCGGATCATTTGCCTCTGTTGCTGGCTTAGACTATTGCCGGCTCTTGGGACAGATCTTTGGGTAACGGTGCTCACCTGAGCAGCAAATTGGCACAGGCTGTTGCAAAGGACAATCTGTGCGACTCTATCATGTCTTTCAATACTACGTACACTGACACCTCCCTGTTTGGTCTTTACATGATTGCGTCTGATCGTATGAAGTTGATTGATCTGTGTGAGACCACTCTGCATCTGTGGACCAAGATTGCCACCAGTGCTACGGAGACTGAGCTGGTGCGTGCCAAGAACTAGTTGAAGACTAGTCTCCTGTTCTCACTGGACAACAATGTCAATGTTGCTGAGGACATTGGACGCCATCTGCTGACTTATGGTAGAAGAATTAGCCCAAGAGAAATGGAGTAGATGATCGACTCTATCTCGTTGACTACTGTGCGCGATGCTGCAATGAAGTACATTTACGGTGTAGATCCTGCAGTTGTTGCCATGGGTCCAATTGAGGCTTGGCCTGACTATGTCGTTCTAAGAACAAAGATGTCACAGAAGCTATTCTGAGAGTCTGAGTTTGAGATGAAGATCTATGAAAGACTTTGATAATTTGAATAAAAAATCAGATTACTTAATAGATCTTTTATTAATTATTGTTATTATTATTAGTGTCCAGCTTAAATTAATATCACTGAGATAAATTAAAAAAACCACGGAGTTCTCAAGTAATATCTTATCGGCCACCAAAAAACAAAGCTGAAAGAACGCATCTACAAAATTTGAATTCAACCGCAAGGTTTACCACAGTAGCTGACAAGAGTATTAAAAAAAGAAACGGCACAAACCAACCTGCTTACAATACCACTGCCACAGCCAAAAATACCATGCAGTAGACAAAAACGAGAATTCTAAATATTTTCAGGGAAATTCGCACAGTATCAGATATATTCGCGCCCAAATACCAGCGATAAATCAACGCGCCCAACCAGAGGCCAAGAATTACGATAGTTGCTATCACAAAATGCCGGTAAGTATCACTAGGATGCTCAAAGGGATGCCAGAAAAGATAGCTGTTGCGGTTTTTGATTGCGCGATACTCTTATCTCGCTATCTCGAGATCTTTACCTTCCGAATTAGCGTCGGTGCTCATGAGGCTACGGGTCTAAGCAATGCAATCACTCACAAAGTCATTAGTTCTAGACATGAACTTGATGAGACGATGGGTAGTCTAACGTGGATCATCTTGAGTACTCTCCAGAATATCCAGTACTTGCTCTGCTTCATAGCTACTGCCAGTGGCTTAGGTGACAAACTGGACCAGCTTTCTTGACGCGTCTTTATGATTAACCCCTTGAGTGAAGCGCGCGATCAATTGACTAGAGTGTTCAACCATACGTGGTGCCATGTTTTTAGCATGCTCTATAATGGGATCCAGGGAGAAGGAAACACCATCCATAGTATTCTTGGCAATCTACTTGATAGCTTATATCACCATTTGATCACCACCAGTCATCTCATGCATCATACGATTGAAGACATCCTTGTCATTAACGAATTCTCCGCTACGCAAAACGGCATTGATATCAGATTTCATAAAGGCTCCGACGCGCATTGACTAAATTGCCGGGAAGAAGCAGTTGGCCCACAATACTAACCACGAGAATAGAAGCGCGTAAAACATTTTATAGTTGTATAGTCAGTCCCTCAGTTGAAGATACAACAAAAGATAATTTGAATGTGGCGCGTGATCATAATCTGCTAAGGTTGAAAGATGAATCTTACTTATTGCACTAGTAAATACTACCCCTAATCTGAATTGCATTTTTGGATGTTAAAAAGGTAGATAAAATTCTTTGGCTATATGGGGTTATTACTCCACTCTATGGGAACCTAGTCCCCTATCAAAACTCAGGCCCGGGTTAAAAATATATGCAAACTTCTTCATGTACATTACTAGATTAATTCCCTCTGGTCAAAAGAATATTCTACGCCATATAGATGAATCTTATGCAGCAGTTGAAGCTTAAATTGGCGTCGGTTCGTATGAATAAGTTTGAGATAATGGCGACGCGTTGAACTAAGTCGCTCCAGTCAGGAAGGATACTATAGAGTTCACAGCGTTCCAAGTTGACAAAACGCCAGTCTCAGCGACAATGATACCATCTTGAGCGATCCTGTGAGCCAAACCAATAGTCAAGTCCATCCATCCCAACATGCGAACAATCTACCACAGAATCAGCGAAACCAACGCCAATTCCCACAATACAAATATCACGCGCCAGAAAAAGTTCATGCTCTACAGCAGCCTGAAATGAGCGTTCATTAATGCTCCCAAACCAAATAAGTCACTCATAGAAAATGACATACTGACATTAGACATTGACAGCAGATTGATAGAGGTTGAGCTGGCTGTAACAACACTTTTCTACGACGCTGCATATATTGGATGCTTTACAACAGGTAGCAGTGATGATGGCGTGCGTTTCAGTTCACGCAACAACACCTTATCTGTTACAATACTGGTTGACGATGTCCTTGGGGACTGACCCAGATCGCGGTATTCCTCTTACAGCACAGTACCAAACTAAGGGTGACTCTTTTTGATAACGCGCTTTTAATAATAGTGATTTCGCCCAGTATCGTCTACAATCGCAACAACTTCGCGTTGTTCAGTCGATTTATCACCTGATGTTGTTAGAGTTGAGACAACTTGGTCACCTTATTACTGTTCAGGCAATACATTTCGCACATTTGATGCTTATAGTATTGATCGCCAAATTGAACTTTTCTGTATTTATTACATATGTTATGGCAATTACACCTGTTATTAGACTACATTCTGTATCTATTAATCTTTTGGTGGTAATTCAGGTGGCGTTTCATTTTTATCAGCATGTGTTGCTGAGTTATTTTCCTTTGAAACGTCTTCTGTTTGAACACTCGCCTTTTTTCCAATACCAAATAATCTCAACATCTTTAAACAATTTCAAGCCAAATTATAAATTTTAATCAAAAAGATAATCAAGTATCAAATTTAATTGAATTTTAAGAAATTAGCTTCAGGCTATTTATATAATCCAACATCAATCCCAACATATTCTATCATGATTGGGCTGGGCGCAATCTAACCAACCACCTAGAGCGTTGGATTTCGACTCTTTGATAAATCATAGAAATAGTTAGCTTTCATAGGTATAACAATTTGCACACAGTGAATAACGTATAAACTTTGACAGGGGAAGATGGTTGAATAAGGTGATAATGAGACCATAATTACCAGTGTAAGTCTTCAAAAACTATTGAAGAACGTTCGCGTCACGTCTTTTACCATCTGGTGAGATTGATGGGGATTTCATGGGGGCATTAATAATTATAGGGTTGGCTCTTCGTAATCTACTCAAAGTCAAAGACAGCGATAAAATCTCGATTGATACAATGAATACTTGGTGTGACGTTTTAATGTTAAGTAGCTTTTTTTCATTAATGCGCTGTTATTGAATGATGATTTCAACCCCTGAATTTATAAGGGGTAATACTTTTCAACAAAGTATAAAGCGCAAACAATCAGATCATTTGCGCTATCTTCATTGAATATATTCAGTAAGAGTAAAGATACTTATCCATATAATTGAAATAAAAATATAACCACTGCACTGCTAAGATGTTTTACGCGCTTCTATTCTCGTGGTTAGTATTGTGGGCCAACTGCTTCTTCCCGGCGATTTAGTCAATGCGCGTCGGAGCCTTTATGAAATCTGATATCACTTCCGTCTTGCGTAATGGTGATTTTGTCAATGACAAGGATGTCTTTAATCATATTATGCTTGAGATGACTGGCGGTGATCAAATGGTGATATAAGCTATCAAGTAGATTGCCAAGAATACTATGGATGGTGTTTCCTTCTCCCTGGATCCCATTATAGAGCATGCTAAAAACATGGCACCACGTATGGTTGAACACTCTAGTCAATTGATCGCGCGCTTCACTCAAGGGGTTAATCATAAAGACGCGTCAAGAAAGCTGGTACAGTTTGTCACCTAAGCCACTGGCAGTAGCTATGAAGCAGAGCAAGTACTGGATATTCTGGAGAGTACTCAAGATGATCCACGTCAGACTACCAATCGTCTCATCAGTTTCATGTCTAAAACTAATAACTTTGTGAGTGATTGCATTGCTTAGACTCGTAATCTGCTTAGCGATGGTGAAATTGATTATAAACGGCAAAGAGAAATTGAGAGATAAGAACTAGCGCACAAGAATTATCTTTTTATGCATCCGTTTGAGCACCCCAGTGCTTTATATAGACATTTTGCTGTTGCTACTTTGGTGATTGTCGGTTTATGGTTAGCATCTCTGATACTTCAATGCGTGATCCCGGTTAAGTCCGTTAAAACGACTCTGAACGTCTTTAGATTATTGGCTGCTACATACTGCTTCGTTTATCTTTGGGTTACGGCGTTTTTAGTTGGCGGTGGTAGTGTTGTTGTTATTCCAATTGTTGGTACTTTCTTAGGATTCTTTCCATATTGTATGTTTGAGATTGGTGCATTGAGTTCAATAAGAAAGTCCGATCGAGGCGGTTGATTTATCAAAGAATGGGTCGCATCTCTTTGCAAAAGTAAACTTCTGAAGTTTCGTGCTTTCGATTCAACATACTAGCTAGAAAATTTTGGATACATAAAATTCTCTTTTAATAAAAGGCGGCTTGTTATTAAACTAAGTGACTCAATCTCCTTTATGCTTTTTACCTTCGCGTCGATCCTCCCCCACTTCATTCCCAATTATGCCGTACACTCTCTTGATCATCTTGTTATACTCAGCATCCTTCTCTTTGATCTACTCCAAACGAGTCTTTGCAAGGAATGCAGCATCTTTTCTCAGTTCCCTCATTGCGCCCTTCATCTCCTTCGCATGCAATGATCTCAACTTTTACGCCTCAGCTCTTTCCGCATTAGGATCATATTTACGATCCGGATTGAATGCTTCATTAAATTTAGGATTTAGACTCTTCTGTACAGCATGACGCTTCTATTTGTGGAGCTAAAGAGGCAACCTAGTACATTGAGCAACGCCAATGAGATGACAGTTACGGAATCTCACCTTCATCAAACCCGTCTCTATCGCAGTAAACTCATTCACCGTCGTGGACATTTATCGGCATTCAAAGCCAGCGTCCTTGAACTTACTCTACAACTACGACAAAACTTACTGAACTGGACCACATACTTCCTGGAAGGGAAATCCATTAACTTCTGGAACATGCACAAAGATGTCAGATAAAGTTTATCCATCGGCAAGATCTCCCTACAATCTGGTCTCTTTCGACGCGTAATAACTCGCATACGAAGACAGTAATTACAAGGATACATTAAACAGAACAGACTTGCACTCTGTTATACCCAATGGACACTTTTACATTAGCAATTGCGGTAAAGGACTATCAAAGTTCTCGATATACTCCGAAGCAAAATCAAGAGACAGGCGCTATTGCTATTTGAGCTAAGTATTACTAAATGAGGGACAACATTCACTCAAATCAACACCATCTAAATACTTTGAGACAACTACAGTTATCATGGTACTTGAAAAGTTTTATACTTCCGGAATAAATCTCTTAGTCTCACTTACACAACCATAAAGAGACTGACAAATGATTAAACCGTGGAGGCATTCACGCAATACCAGAGACATGACACCACTATCAATCGCTGATGGTAAATTCTTTACTCTGTGACACAAGTTATTCAGCCACTATGCGTAGATCATATACAAAGGTGTCCCGACAGCGTTATAAAAGTCGGTCATTGAATACAACTTGGTCAATAACGCAGCGGACATTAGGTGCTCCTATGACACTATAAACTTGTACTTTGATGCAGGTAGATTGCTAGGTAGAGCTACTGATACTTTACTCAATGATTTCTGCATCCTTTCCAGTTTGGCAAATGCAATCTTTTACATCGTGTCTGGATACTTCAGAGCTAGATCATGAATATTGCTGGCCAACATGTCCAGCTCTTCTAAAACATTGCAATCACCATCATTTTCACTTGTCTTGCATTTAAGATCATATAGCTAAACAAGCATCTTCAACAACAATTCAAGCTTGCCACCATGATTCGGATTCACAGAGGGATGATACAATACTTTTAATCTTTTCAGAGCAATTTCTTAATCAGTCACATTGTACTAAGCCATAAGAGATAATAGTTCGGCAAAGCTTTCCGGACATTCCAAGACGTACGGCACGTGGGACTTGTTGAGTTCTTTCTATTGATTCTTCTCCTCTTCTTCATCCACGCTCTCACTATGATTAGTAGCATCTTCATTAATATCCGATTCTTCTCCATTGACAAACTCAACTTCACTAGAATTCTCAGACTCTTTTGCACCACCAAATAAATTTGATGCATCAGCATTTATACCTAGATCTTCATCCACCTAGTCATCTTCTATAATATCCAAGTCGCTATCATCTTCGCTATCAACCTCCTCTTCATCGTCATCTTCTTCAGTATCAAGATCTTGCTCTTTCTATATTCTCAATTTAGCGTGAGAGGATAAAGATAGCTCATGAGCATTCATCAACTTGCCGTCTTTATAAGTCAGAGCATTTCCACTCTCCTCCATATTCTCATCCTCATCTTCAGAATCTTAAACGTCACTCAGCTGATAATTAATCTCCAAATCGTCACCTCCTTTCACAACAGCAGAGTCTAACTTTCTACCACTAACACCTTTAGAATTGGAGGAGGATTAGAACATTCTAGCGCGACGCTCTTCCTCCAACTGACGTAATCTGTCAGCTTCTTCTTTAATCAGCTCATCCTCAGTCTTGAGTCTATCTGTCGGTCTGGCCCGCTTCTCAAAAGTCAACTCCTTAACAAACATATCATAATCCTCAATTTCATTTTCACTCTTTTTAGACGTAGTAGCCTGTAGAGACTGCTCCTGCTCTGCCAATCTCTTCTGCGATGCTTCATGTAAAACATCGCGAATATCGTCAACTTCTTCATTCAATTCAAACACCATATCCTCATTCTCTTCCTACTCTTTCTATCGCAGCATCTTGTGATATTTCGATTTAGCCATGACTTCATGCATAACATCCTTGAATGTTTTAGGCTTATAATTCGGATCATCTTACTGCTATTATTGTTATTGATCAGACGGCGCAAATCCACCAAAATGATAATCGCGAACAATAGACGCGTCAATATTATCCGCACCACCACCAGCGCCATAACCTTCACCATCGTGCGTATCATTTAATCTTGGATCATGAGAAGCCAGACGTGCATCATCATACTCGCTCAACCGCTTGCCAGAGTGAGTCAACTGAAAATCATTCAAATCTTCACCTAGCAGACCGCCGGCACCAGAACCGAAACCAGCCTCATCATAGTCGCTATCACCATTTCCGTCACTACCGTCAGCGAGATTATACAGCTCAGACTTCCGTCTCTTCTCTTTGGCAAAACGCGCCAGCATTTTCTCCTCCGCTGTCATTTTCGAGTCATTTTCTCCAAATCTGCGATCAGTAAATGATGACACCTTGTCCTTCTGATTATGCTCCTGTAGCAGAGTCTTGGATCTATTCTCATAGCCCTTCTTGCGCGATATCATGGGCTTACCAACACTTCCTTTCACCACTCTATTGAGTACCTGGTGCTTCTATCTGTTGACTTTCAACTCAAATGGACTGATTCTATTATGAAGTTTTGCCAGTTTTTCGCGCTTTGTCAATATAGTATCACGTCCACCATCACCTGCTTTAGTGCCCTTATTGCTGGCACCAGACTTTTTCTATGGACCAATTAATCCCAAGTCTTTGAGATTACTCTTCAATCGCTTCAGCACAGAACCGCCACCCTTCTTACTGCCTTTCTGTTTATTATTACCGATACTACTAACCATTCTTTATGATAATCGCGTTCACTATTGAAGATCAAAAGAGAGAAAACAATAAAAGTTCTTCTACATCAAAGCTAACAATGAAATCACATTGTACAACTAACAGCATTATTTATTAAACGTCTAAACTCACTATATTTATACAAATATAGACTGATCATATTAATAACTTGGAGGAGCCGCCAGACTATTGGCGTTTCGTACTGTCGATCTTATTAGACTATTCTTCATCACCTTCTCCTACTACGCCCTTCATTGGAGGCAATCTCTCATTCTGCAAATCACTCTTCTTGGCCTCCTCAAAATTGGTGATAGCACGCTTAATTCCCTCAGCACCTAGTGCCAGATAACCAGTCGGCAACTGCTTGGTTCCCATCAAACTCTTCAACTCCATAATACTCTCAGACTGATCACGCAGCACATTAAACACCCTGGCCATCTTGCCAATCGCCTTGATCTTATTCCTTATAACATTACGTCTAGCCTCAACCTCCTCTGGAATGATGTCAGTCTTTTTATCAGCTGCACTCTGCTCCAACTCTTCCAGCTCCTCTTTACTGCAAATACTCAGTACTGAGACCAACATATCGGTAATTTTTTCACATACAAACGGCATACTCCACGTGAACACATCCATAAAATTAGGCAAAAAGTATGGATGAGGTGTGCAGTTAAACTGCCTGATATTCATCACATTATTCTCGTACTTCAAAATGGCCGCCTTATTGTTGTACACATCCAGATAGTTGGGAGCACTGAAGATAGTGATTAGCGATGGAAATCCAGTAGTCTTAGTCTTTCTATACATCTTATAGCCAGCATCCTACGCCTCATGGGCACGGATAATTGATAGCAGTTCATTCTTCTCAATGAATGCACATGCAGCATGATAACTAAAGAAATACGAACAGCCTCGTACATGATTATGAACAAAAAACTCATTCGTCTTCTCATTGCCAAAATCTTCAATAGGATCAGCCCACAGCAGGTCACACATCAAGCCATGAGTAGGTGGCTCTCTGAATCTATTGATACTCTTCAGGTCATCAATGGTGGTGAATTCCGGAGACAGACCACCGTGTATACAGAGAAATTGTTTGTTCATTATAGCAGCCAGTGGGAGCGCATTAAAAGATTCCAGGCAACTTTCATAAATCTTTTCAACGTACTTGTGCTTAACCTCAAGCTTAAAAGTGAAATAATCAGTCAAATGTCTGCACTCATGGTTTCCTCTCAGCAAATATATAGACTGAGGATACCACATCTTCAATGCCCATAGATATAGCATGCATTCAATAGAATAGTATCCTCTATCGACATAATCTCCCAGAAATAGATATCTCGTTTCCCCAGGCTGACCACCAACATCGAATAGCTTCATCAAATCAAAATACTAACCATGAATATCACCACACACTGTAATAGGTGCATCGACATCAAGAACATTCGACTCATGCTTCAATATCTCGGTGGTTTTCTAAATGATCAGTAGTGCCTGCTACGTGGTCAATCTACCTTCATGAATAAAGTGTTGACGCAAAAATTCCAGATTAGGATAACCAGGACGTTGTTTAGAGTAAAACTGCTCATCAGTAGGCAGATACGCAACAGGAGCAGGAACTTCTTTCAAAATTCTTTCCACCGTACTGTACTTTGTTCCATCCTCGGTAATGTGCACTTTGAACTCTGCCGGAGACTTGGGCTTATTCACAGACTGATGTTGCAAAGCTTTGACAATGTTAGTAGGAATACTGGCGATATTTGGTGAGGCACTGGGCGGCTAAATGGATGGACTATTTGGGGAACGAGCATTATCATTCTTCTGTGCAACCTGGACACTGACACTAGGCACATCCTTGGCCTCTTTACTCTGACGACTTGCCGACATTATGCCAATTGTACTAACAAGATGATTAGTGACGATGATGATTTGCAGATATAAGTGTCAAGACCGATGATGATGAGACTATAATTATTATTTCAGTGAAACGAGACAACAATCAAAACTGACCAACTTCGTTCGAGTTAAAGATCGGAAAATACAGAGAAGAGAGATAGAATGGGCTGTAGAAGAACAATTAGACTGCCAGTCAAACAGACAGGCGTTATGTTTCGTTTCGGAAATGTGAGAGATTCAGCGATGAGAAACAAACAAAGCTGAGATTTTAAAGTTTTGACGGCGGCCGTGTGAAACAGTTCTTTGATCTTGCCGAACGATATCTATGTACAGTTTTGATCTAAATGGATAGGAGTAATGAACGAAGAATGGAGCAAGTAATGAGGAGTATGTTACATTCACTTTTAGATTCTTTCATTTTGCAATTGAGATACGCGGTTGATTTCATCGTCTTGAATTGAGAGTGTCTCGAGCTACCTAGAGACCGAAATTGTAGATGCGCCATTCTTCTCAACCACCTTCTTTTAATCACGAGGTCTATTTTAAGATACTTGAGCGCGCCAGTTATCAATATATGGTGATGTCGCAGATCCCGGCTCGTCGCTTCCACTGTAAGATAATTAACTGTCAGCTGTACTATTTTTTCTATCATGATGAATTTAAGTCAGTTAACCAGATTATGACTTGTTGTTATTATTAACTCTCCCTGAGGACAGGTCGGGCAGTTTCAACTAAAATGGCTCTTTCAATTCTTTTAATTGCGATTATTTTGCAGAGATTGAACTCAAGCTGTCAGAGTCTGAGCCTTGTTTGTTATTAATTAGGCCATTCATCAGATTAGTATTTATTAAATCCAGTTCAATTGATGAAGCGCTATCCATACTCTACAGCACATCATCTTGTGGATCAGCCTCATCATCTCCGTAATACTGGTTTGATGACGCGCTATCCATTCTCTAGTGTTGCTATGATTGTAATCTAACATTGGTGAATCGCTCAATATTACTACCTTACTAAAGACTCTAAATATACATTTATATCAATCAAGAAATTATAAATAATACCTCTAACTGTTAATGTCTTGACTCTCCATTCTGTATCGTTTCACTTGACTATTTTTTCAGTATTTTCTTAGTGACGAATCTGATTATCGTGAGAGAAATTAAGAAACTAGGCTGATATTTTTATCACTCCTTTAAAAGTGAATTGATCGCAATTGCACGCTGATGAATTTGCGGCTAGCTTTAAGAGTATAATCGCTATGTATTAAGGCAGATCGCCGGTATTTCGCGTAGTTATAAAGTGGATAATCATCAGAATTGAAGAGGGTGTTTAATGACCCTTCGTATTATAGGTCTCGTTATCTTGGTCAAAGTGGACGATGCGGCTTATTTAAAATGTCTAACCTTACTTCATGTTAACGCATAATTAGTGAAGCAAGTGGCACTTTATAGCGATCTCTATAACTAGTCGATTAAATAGTGTAAACGCGTCCAGACTAGTATCATAATGTACCTAGGTAGATGGATCTACTCTCTGACATGATATGCTCCATCATTGATCCTGCCGAGTTGATTAGAAATGTTCATCCGGATCCTGAATGGTCATAGGCTGCTGATTAATGCTATAATATCTTAGGTGCACTCATAAATGATCTCAATACACATCAAGGCCTGTATAATGCTCTGAAGTAGGCCCAATTATCTGGTTCCGTTCGAGATCCCGGTGCGAGTAGAGTTACTACACTATTACTTAATGACTTTGAAAAGAGTGGAGTTCGAATGTCTTCATAAAAGAGATAAAAATTTGTTGAATTATCAAATGCGTTAAATGTGGTTGGGCATGCATTCACATCCTTGTCAGATACTCTTCCTTAATATGGGCGTCCTAGGCGAAAACACATGCATCCCAGATCTCAAATGCTTCACGATATCATTGTGCTGAGGTCCGAGATTGCTCATCTACTGGATTATGAAAGCTACTCTGAGTTGTACCTGAAAGATAAAATGGCTGGTAGTAGGGATGCAGTAAAGTAGTTTTTAGACAGAGTGATAAGAGAGCATGGACGCGACATTGGGCAACAACATCGGAGACCCGTGATCCATGGTACCTACTAGATTGGAGATGTCATGCAGAGTCTTTCATCGTTGTTCGAGTTGCTCTATGGCTATGCTATCAGACCTGCTGAAATACTTGCAGGTGAATGTTGGCATGAGGATGTGATCAAGGCTGACGTTATTGATGTTGATTGTGACGCTTAAGTTGGCTCAATTTACTTTGATCTATTTAGCCGGAGATTGGTCGAAGATAATCAAGTCGACAAGATCAATCATCCATCATAATTTACCGTCCGATGTTCACGATTGATACAGAAAAATGATCTCGATCATTATCGACCTGACCTAAGAACGGACTTTGAGACAGAAGGATTGAAATGGTAATAAGGAGTGGGCGTTAAACAATTGCCAATCTTGACGCTGGTTTGTAACTTTGAAAAGTCCACTGATGGACCGGCACGCCTTACATGGCCTAATATAGTTACTCTGGCACACGAGATAGGACATGCAATGCATTCAATAGCTGCGCGTACTGATTATCAACATGTCGCCGGCTCCAGATGCGCATTGGACTTTGTCGAGATGCCATCTATTCTGATGGAGTACTTTGTCAATTCACCCATCTTTTATACACAGCTATAGAATTCACAACTTAACTTCGATGATGGGAGTTTGTAGTAAACACGTGCAATGTCATAACAAGGCATATATGGGTACATGTCCTCCAAGGAAGCTAGTTCTGAATTGAAAACTTAGTTATTTTACTCTGCGCTTGATCAAAATTATCACGAATTGACATAAGAGCAATCACTGACGTTAGACACTACCTCTATCTACTAAGATACGTGGCAGTAGTTCTATGGTGGTAATAATATGCCCCGAGGTGGTAGATCATCGTCACGGTTAGCTGGCCCTGAGACTAGCTTCACTCATCTCTTCACTTATGGAGCCGGATATTACTCATACCTCTGGAGCAGGACTCTGGCTCACTAGATTTTTTAATCGCTCTTTGCATCACAAAACTCAAGTATAGGTTAATGGGAAATGAATGGAAGATTATTGCGCGATGAAGTTTTGAGGCACGGTGGTTCTGTAGATCCTACAGCTATGAACTGGTCAAAGTTGTTGAACAATGCTCCTCTTAAAGTGCCAAATTGATCGGTAGTAGATCGGCACTCAACTGAGCAGTGAGTGTAAAGTTTCGATAATAGTCATTCAACCATTCTAAAATCTGTAGTTGCCTGGTTTCTACACAATTATTCTGGATATCGTCTTGCCAATTGGAGTTGTGACTTACTTGGCGAACATTTTTTTAATTATTATTCGGATAAAAAACCTTTGGTACAATCACGTCCAATATATTATGAAGGTGATTTCGTTGAACATTTATTTTCCTCTTCAAACTTATTTATACGTTATTTATCATTGGAACTTTTACACTTCACGGGAACTCATTTTACCATCATTAATTTGAATGACGGTGCATGGAGTAAGGATATGATAAAGACATTGAACATATCAAAACTCGCCGGTAAAACGTTCCAAGCAATTAATATAACAAAAATACAAAGGTTATCAAGATTTTAATATAGTAAACGACAATAATATATTCTCCATGGTTTCTCCCAACACTCACGGCCACAGAGTGGCTTAGCGAAGGATACAGAATATGGAGAAAGGTGGTAAACATTACATTCGAAAATGTTATTATGTGACCACGATCCATTAATCTATCGCAAAGAAATGCCAGCTCGCCACTACTGAATATAGTGTGCTCAGCACAAGCAACGCGAATAATATGTTTGAAGACAAGAAAGGTGGTGGCTACCATCATTTTGCCTTTGTCACATTTTCAAATCCAGTCGCCGCGTGATCCAAGCGTATCGCCCTTAAGGTTGATTAAGGTTGCTCGATTTGCTTTGCGCAGCCTTTGAGATCCTTCAGGCGGCACCCACCTCATTACTCGAAAAGTATCTATATACTTGATTAATAACAAATATATAAAATGGTAAGCGATCATTGCGCATAATTATGATCAAGATTATTATTTATTTATTGATTGATTGTGTAGGCTGGAGCAAAGAAAAAGAAGTGGAGTAAGGGAAAGACCAAGGACAAGGCTAATAACGCCGTCACCATGGACAAGAACACCATGGATAAGCTGATGAAGGATATTCCAACTGCAAAGTTGATCACCCCATCAGTCCTTGTTGATCGTCTGCGCGTCAACGGTAGTGTTGCCAGAAGGGCATTGGAGTACTTGGAAGCATAAGGTCTCATCAAGTGTGTGAGCAAGCACCACAGTTTGGTGATCTACACCAGAGCTACTGCTGCTACTGAGTGATTCTATAATAATAAAATTACATCTATACCGTATTTTAATTTGTTTTATTTCTCCATTTGCCATACCCTTCCTTGTATAACCAGAGCTACACTTGGCGACAACGGGCGCTTTATGAAGGAGCTAATCGCCGATGAGCTCCACCAGATAACCGTTGTCACCATGACTACGGGAGCTCAATCCGCGCATAGCATCCGAACTTGAACATTTTATCTCTATGTAAATATACGTAGGCTCTAATACTCTAATCAGACAATATTTTATCCGCCCTATATATAAATTCTGCAGTTTAGTGGGTTGGAAGTAAATTGTTTGAAAATGTTGATTTCGTACGATTTGATCAACTATGCTTGCCTACTACTAGCCTCAATCTCGCTGGGAGTATAAAATTATGCCATGGCTGTGCCTAATGCTGGTAACTACCGATTTCAGTAGTACAATGCTGGACACCTGTTCAAGAGATCTGCCTCAGCAATACCTTTTACTGAGAATGTGCCTACTGATGTTGGATCTCTGGTGGTATCTGCGCAAGATTTGAAGGGAAGATCCACAACGTATTTGGGGCGTGGTGCACGTCAAATCTAGCTAAGTTACATCGGCTTTTAACGTCCTGCTGACTTGACAGCGATGATTATGTATGTCCGCAATGTGAGCCAGAATAGCTTCATTGGCAAGTTGCCCCAGACTGGAGTGAGTGGCGATAGCGCTTAACTCATACTGAATGATCCGTATTTTGGAAATGCTATTAAAGCTGTACTCATTGGCTTTGTTATGGCTGTTCTAGTGCCGGTTGGTATTATTGGCTTCTGTATCTTGCGTGTCTGCTGCAATACTTGTGGTGGTAAGAATGTAAAGAAGGGCGGCTATAGTCTTCGTGAGATTCAGATCTCATTTGGTGCTTTTGGAGCTTTTGCCGTCCTTAACATTGCCTTTGCATCACTACTTATTGCTCTGTCTAATGATGTGACTTTCACGATTGGTCAATTCAAACAGGGAACCACTGCTCTGACTGTGGACGCTGCTCTATTTGTTAACAACTCCTTAAATGGTATTGCTAATGCCCCTAATGTTGCGGCGGATACTTTGACCAATATTCTGTACAACATGTCTGCGAGCAATGGACCTTTGGCAACTAAATTGAATCAGAGTGTGGCATTGCTGGTGAACAACATCACTTTTAATCTAAACACTATCGCATCTAATCTGGATAATGCTGTCGTTAAGCTTAATCAGACGTAGGCATAGTTGGATAGCCTGAAAGCCAATGTTTCCTCTCTGCCTGCAACTTTTAATGGCTTTGCTGATTCAATGGACGCGTTGTCAGTCGTCTAATTCAACGGTACCAACTGGACAGTGCCTAATTTCCCATCATCTGCTCCGCTAAGAAGTGTCACTTTGCCTGACTTTAACAATCTGCCTAACATTACCGATTTTATCTAGCAGATCCAAGGTGTTGATGTGAGGAATACTTCGAATCAGATATCGAACACCTTCTCGAATCTGACCAGTAATTTCACTGCGTAGATACTGCCGCTGATCAACTCCACTGTACCTTAATTGAGAGCCTCTCTGAATAGCTCAGTCAGTGCTTTCAATCAGTCTTAAGCGGATTTTTCTGTATCAGCTTAGAATATACAAAGCCAAGCATCTTCTGCGTTTGATGATGCTTCTTTCTACTATAAATAGTATGGAGCATTGATTTTTGGCATTGAGGCGGCGATTATCCTGATTCCACTGATACTGACCAAGATGTGTGCATTTGCCAAAAGACCGGCGTTTATGATAACTTTCCCAGTGGCAGTTCTTCTAATGTCATCTATAGTGTGGTTGCAGTACTCCATCTTCTACATTGTAAGTGCTCCGCTGAACGTCGCTTGTGATGCAATCCCCGTACTATTGAATCATGACTACACTGGTGCAGAATTCAACGCGAACTTTAATGCCTCATTCCTGTAGAATGTCACTGTTGGCTTTAATCCTTAACTGTTCTTGGATAGCTGTCGCAAGGGGAATACTCTGTTCAATGCTTCTATCAACTCTAAGGATGACAATGCCATTAAAGTTTTGAATTAGATTGGAGCTAGCTAACTTGATGCCATGACTAAGTCAGTGTCGGCGCTTAATGTATCCGGTCTGGTATCTGGCTTGAATATCTCTGGATAAGTTGGTTCCGTTAACACTAGCTTTGCTAATTTCAATGCAAGCAAGTTTGATTTTCCCACTTTGGTGAACACTACCAGTATTGATAATACTTTGACTGGTGCTAATAATACTGCGCAAGGTCTGACTGCTGCGTCTTTCTCCGCTGATTAAGGTAACGCAGTTGTCATGTAGCAGAAATTGGACGCGTTCAACAGCCGTGCATTGTCAGTTAATTCATCCTGGACTAATTACACTTTTGGATTTTTGGCTGTGAACAAAGTTGATGCCAATGATAACACATTTGATCCAACCGTTGTTACTGGTAGCCCATCAGATCCTAATAACAATTTATTGACTGCTGATTACTATGATGCATATTGGCGTGTTTTGTTTATCAGACAAGCTAATCAGGCTATTAGCAAATTGTAGAGCAATGTTACTACGCTAGTAAATGACATAAAGGTTGTGCAGAATAATCAGGTTGCATAAAGTGAACAAGCGTATGCCACGATCCGTAGCATGGCTGACTCTGTTAGTGGACTGGTGGATTTGGCAGTGTCTACATTAAATGTTGTCAAGAACTTGGCTAACCAACTGCAATCTGCATTAGACGACTTTGCCACTTGGGTGTAAAACTACTTGTTGACATTGGCATCCTCTGCAGTAAGCTCATTGATCAATAATCTCTTTGTAAGTAATCCTGACCCAAAGTTTGGCGAGTGTAAACCTGTGGCCGAGGCTATTCAGTTTATGGTTGATGCCACTTGTCAGAATGCTAACAACACGTTGTCTGGCTTTTGGCTGGACAATTTGCTGTTGGGAATATTCTTGGTCTTTGGATTCATCACAACAATGATTCTGAAGAAGAGAGTTTCATACATGGCGTATGGCGCGTCCGAAGATGATCTATTCGCCAAGAGTGAAGGCAAGAAGGATTCCGGTAAGAAGTAGTCTGATGCTCCAATGTTTGATAATATTCAGGCTTCTGCTCCAATGGTGGACAGTGCTCCATTTGATGATAATGATCAATCACCTTCTGCCGATAGTAATAATGCTGGTGGGCGTCAATCGTTCTCTGGCAGCCGTTACGATCGCCGAAGTTCTTTGGAGAAAGGTGGCTCATTTGCTGAACAGGGATTCAATGATCCAGCGCCAGCCTATGATGATTAGCAGTGAAATAAATGTTTTAGTGGATATGAAAATAGTTGAATGATGAGTATATAGTTTGATTCAATTTAATTTATTGTTTCGTTAGCCTCTTTGAACCCATAGACTGTACTGTTTCAGCTTCAAATTTATCCTTAAACTCTCTCAGACGCGACACGGACGCGCCAGGTCGAAACAGCGTTCGCTCGCTGGCTAAAAAGCTTAATCCTCCAGCTAATTCTAGTTGATGACTAGTTGAATTGAGTATTAAGCATGACAATGCCAACAATCTAGAATTCTGCTGAGATTAAGGAACCCCCAGCTAGCAAGTAACCAAAGAAAACATGGTCACTTCTGGGATTAGAGAGTATCCCGCGAGACTCCTACACATGGAACAGAGTGGAGACTATGAATTCCAGTGACTTGAACGAGGCGACAGTGTTTGAGAAGCGACCTTATGATTTGGAAGAGCTATTCCCGTCAACTGTTGAACCTACGTCGTATAGTGGTCTGAAATTGGTCAGTACTGAAGATGTACCTGCGTTGACTCGAATGTAGCGGTTCGCTGGCCCGTTGGTTGCATACACTGATCCGAAACTCACAGACTATGATCGCCGCTATGTGTTGAACATTTATGATCCACCAAAGTACGAGAGCGTTTATGACTAGACCACTGAAGATGGTCAGATGAAATACGCAGAGCATCCACTGGACGCTGAAGGATGGCTCTGGCTTCTCCCCATTACGAATGCTCGTTACTGCAATCACTCTTGTGTGCCCAACTGTGTGATTACTGACGACTTCTATGTGTTGACCATACGTCCTGTCAAGGCTGGTGAAGAGTTGACATTCTTGTACAATAAGTCTGGTAATAGTGACGGCGAGCCGGGACATGAAGTCCAACTAAAGTACGGCGACGTGTCAACTAAATGGTACTGGGATCCTCTGTGGTCATTTGAATGTGCTTGTGGACATACCAAGTGTCAGGGCCAAATTGATAGTTACCGCAATGTGGATGAGTATCATGACCAAGACATTCCTCAAGATGTGAAAGAAGCAATTGACTCTATGCTCAAGAGTAAAGTTTAGTGAACCCTTTTGTAAATTAAGCAGATGCATTTCGTAAATTCCATTACTTTAATATTTCAACCTCCACTCACAGGCATTATAAATGCAATCTCATCATTTTCTTTCAATTATATACAGGATGATGGTATAGATTCCCAATTTTTATATATTTATAGCGCGGTACCATCTATATATTCGCAATTTACGGCCACCATGCAAGATTAAAACATTTCCAGAAGCCTCTAACTTCGATCTTTATATTTCACATCCACCAGATACTAAACTAATTTACCCAGTGTTGAAGCCTCTAATACATTTAAATCCACAACGTCTTTACCATCACTCTGAGGATGCGTCAGATCCTTCAACGCAGCGAAATACAACACTTTAACTGCCATGATCAATTTATATTCTCAATCAAGGGGAAACAACAAGAAGCAAAATTAAGCATCAACGCCGTTGGCTCTGCTTTCCAAAGGAAGATCAGAGATCAGCACATGGCAAGCTTCAGCATTGACCAGTGCAAAGCGCGATCTTAATCAAATATCGTCAGCTCGCGCCGTTGACCGACAGTCTCCTCATTCTTTTCGCTTAAAGGTCGTCTGTCAGGATAGATTGATCGATCTGTCAGTTGAGATCAGGAAGAGAGACCGCGGGCCGCGGTTTCACCATTCTCCAGCCAAATGTTCGAGGACGCGGGCCGCGGTTTCACCGTATCGTTCTCCATCAAAATGCATGAGACCGCGGGCCGCGGTTTCACCATTCTCCAGCCAAATGTTCGAGACCGCGGGCCGCGGTGTCTATTGTTTGTTACTGCGGTGCAAGAACAATTACTAACAGGCTATCAATTGTGAGGGATGCTCTCTATTTTCGCAGGTATGAAAATCTGCTAACGGCTCATGAAATAAATGTATGACTACAGTACTCATCAAATGCCGTTCGATTTGTAATCATTCAAGCACAACAGCATAGCCAGATCCTTCGTTCGAAGGGAGCCACCACGGCGGTGAAGAAACTTTCGTTGAGTACAACGGTACGAAAATGATTTAGAAATTTTCGATGTGGCAAGATTCATTATATTCGGTTCATTGAAGTCTCATTCCAGGACTTGTCACTGAGCATCTCGATGAATAATAGCGGAGGATTCGTTTAATCTCTTTGACGTTCATGTTGGAACGTGTACTGATATGCATCCAGCTAAGGTTACAATGAATGTAGAATGAGAAAAATTAAACGATCTCAAAGGCAAGAGATAAACCTTTGAGGATAAAATACAATACTTAATCGATACTAAGATTCTTAATTGGGTTCCCTTTGACAGAGTTCAACAGTTCACTCATCCTTGCCGCTCTTTGTAATATCTAGAAGAGTACTGTCTACACCGACATCACAGTCATTACCATCGTCACAAATATCCGCCTTGACACCATCAACCGCATCATCTTCAGCGAGTAATTAATCCACTCCCAATGACTGGTCAGTCTTCAAACACTTGGACATGTTGTTCAGCCCCTCGGCGAGATTGGACAGTGCCGGAACCAGGGACGCTGCATACTTATACCTCTGCGCCGTTTCGGTTCTCGCAAAGCTTCGTACTTGCTCTCTGGAACGCGTTTCAACCACTCCCGCAATCTTTGCCCACTGGCCCCATCCATGTCTTGCCACACCAGACTTGAATAGCTACTACTCAGTGGCATTCCATGGCCCAGTGTGCTGAAGCACTGTTAAGACAGACTACGCGTCATCCGGGTCGCTAAGGCGTCTCTTCAACTATTACTGCTTCAACTTTAGCTTCACGCTCAGCTCCAGTACACCAGTGGATACATCTTCATAGGCGCACTACAACTCGAACTCAGTATTCACAGACTTTTTAGTACCAGCTATGAACAGCTGACTGGTGTGGCGAGGATACGAATTCTCCAGATACGCCGACAAATCAGAAAAGTAATGAACAGGAGCCAGCGTCGCAATAGTCCCATCTTCATCAGTCACTTCAATTCTTTTAACCTTCTTCGCCAACTCCTTCATAGTGCACGCCTGCGCTTGGTGCGCTTTAGATATTTGCAAATCAAGGGACGCCACCGCAGCCTCTTTGCCACGCTGAAACTCATCACGACGCTGTTGTACATCAACCAACTGCAGTTTCAACTTCTGATGTTCAGCATTGCTATCATTCACTTCATCAGCCTTCAATCTGCTTATGGCCAATTAAATCTGACAAAGTTAAGAATCAAATATCTTGGATACATTGTGGAACTCGTGCTCTAGTTCATTACGCCGGACTGCCATAGAACGGGGTGATTCAGGGGCATCAAACGGGGCTACCACAGATCCGTCAGCAACATCAACATCTGAAGTGTTGTTAGCAGCACCAGTGACTTTGGAATACAATGCGTTTGCAAACTCACTTAATGACGTGCTCTGTTGAGTGTCGTTATCAGTTTATACTGTCATTTTATGCAAACGCGTGATCGATCTGTCAGTTGAGATCAGGAAGAGAGACCGCGGGCCGCGGTTTCACCATTCTCCAGCCAAATGTTCGAGACCGCGGGCCGCGGTGTCTATTGTTTGTTACTGCGGTGCAAGAACAATTACTAACAGGCTATCAATTGTGAGGGATGCTCTCTATTTTCGCAGGAAAGTCTGCTTACTGTTCATGAAATAAATGTATGACTACAGTACTCATCAAATACCGTTCGATTTGTAATCATTCAAGCACAACAGCATAGCCAGATCCTTCGTTCGAACGGGAGCCACCACGGCGGTGAAGAGACTTTCGTTGAGTACAACGGTACGAAAATGATTTAGAAATTTTCGATGTGGCAAGATTCATTATATTCGGTTCATTGAAGCCTCATTCCAGGACTGGTCACTGGGCATCTCGATGACTAATAGCGGAGGATTCGTTTAATCTCGGCAGGCTGAAACCACTACCCGCCTTGATCTCAGAGCCGTTGACTTTCGATTACACACTAGATTATTAGGGAACTTGATGAGACAGAGACTTTTAAGGCTAAGAAGACTATACACTTCCCAAACCAATAGGAGTAGAAGAAATCTAATTATTAAGTTTGTTAAGCAAACCCATAGTCTTACCAGTTGTTTTCAAAGACGCTTCCGTCTTGATACTGAATTGGACTAAATTCCACTAGGTGAATTTAATTGAGGCTTCTACTTTGCATTGGAAGATGCAGGTGAGCTGTATATCACGCAAAACTTGTCAAATACATCACTATTACCAATGCCAGCTTTAGCCTCACGCCGAGCAAGCTCAGACTCTCTACTTTGAGGATCACACTTCTTCTAAATGCAATTGTCACACGTAAACACTCCGTCAATCTCTTTAAAGCGAACACCTCGATCGGCGCAATCACTCAGCAATACAGACTTACACGCACTGCACTTGGAGAAGCATTGAATGTGATATTTGTCGCCCTAATACGTATTATACTCTTCATTTACCAGAATCGCTCGCCCGGTGGTTGCCGGGGCCTTTGCCATTGCCAGGGCTTACCGAATTCTACCAGACTCAGTCTTAGCATAAAAGCAATTTCATCAATAACTTTCAACTCCATACCGAACGAAGTGCAACGTGCCGCATCGCTGTATATTCGCAGCGCAGTTCCATCAACGTATTCGCAATTTAAGGCCACCATACAAGATTAAAACATTTCCAGAAGCCTTTAACTTCGATCTGTATATTTAACATCCACCAGATACTGAACCAATTTACCTAGCGTTGGAGTCTCCAATAGATTCAAATCTACAACGTCTTTACCATCGCTCTGAGGATGTGTCAGATCCTTCAACGCAGCGAAATACAACACTTTAACTGCCATGATCAATTTATATTCTCAATCAAGGGGAAACAACAAGAAGCAAAATTAAGCATCAACGCCGTTGGCTCTGCTTTCCAAAGGAAGATCAGATATCAGCACATGGCAAGCTTCAGCATTGACCAGTGCAAAGCGCGATCTTAATCAAATATCGTCAGCTCGCGCCGTTGACCGACAGTCTCCTCATTCTTTTCGCTTAAAGGTCGTCTGTCAGGATAGATTGATCGATCGGTCAGTTGAGATCAGGAAGAGAGACCGCGGGCCGCGGTTTCACCATTCTCCAGCCAAATGTTCGAGGACGCGGGCCGCGGTTTCACCGTATCGTTCTCCATCAAAATGCATGAGACCGCGGGCCGCGGTTTCACCATTCTCCAGCCAAATGCTCGAGGACGCGGGCCGCGGTGTCGATTGTGTGTTTGTTAGCACGGTGCAATAACAATTACATCTATTGTGAGGGATGCTCTCTATTTTCGCAGGTATGAAAATCTGCTAACGGCTCATGAAATAAATGTATGACTACAGTACTCATCAAATACCGTTCGATTTGTAATCATTCAAGCACAACAGCATAGCCAGATCCTTCGTTCGAAGGGAGCCACCACGGCGGTGAAGAGACTTTCGTTGAGTACAACGGTACGAAAATGATTTAGAAATTTTCGATGTGGCAAGATTCATTATATTCGGTTCATTGAAGCCTCATTCCAGGACTTGTCACTGAGCATCTCGATGAATAATAGCGGAGGATTCGTTTAATCTCTTTGACGTTCATGTTGGAACGTGTACTGATATGCATCCAGCTAAGGTTACAATGAATGTAGAATGAGAAAAATTAAATGATCTCAAAGGCAAGAGATAAACCTTTGAGGATAAAATACAATACTTAATCGATACTAAGATTCTTAATTGGGTTCCCTTTGACAGAGTTCAACAGTTCACTCATCCTTGCCGCTCTTTGTAATATCTAGAAGAGTACTGTCTACACCGACATCACAGTCATTACCATCGTCACAAATATCCGCCTTGACACCATCAACCGCATCATCTTCAGCGAGTAATTAATCCACTCCCAATGACTGGTCAGTCTTCAAACACTTGGACATGTTGTTCAGCCCCTCGGCGAGATTGGACAGTGCCGGAACCAGGGACGCTGCATACTTATACCTCTGCGCCGTTTCGGTTCTCGCAAAGCTTCGTACTTGCTCTCTGGAACGCGTTTCAACCACTCCCGCAATCTTTGCCCACTGGCCCCATCCATGTCTTGCCACACCAGACTTGAATAGCTACTACTCAGTGGCATTCCATGGCCCAGTGTGCTGAAGCACTGTTAAGACAGACTACGCGTCATCCGGGTCGCTAAGGCGTCTCTTCAACTATTACTGCTTCAACTTTAGCTTCACGCTCAGCTCCAGTACACCAGTGGATACATCTTCATAGGCGCACTACAACTCGAACTCAGTATTCACAGACTTTTTAGTACCAGCTATGAACAGCTGACTGGTGTGGCGAGGATACGAATTCTCCAGATACGCCTACAAATCAGAAAAGTAATGAACAGGAGCCAGCGTCGCAATAGTCCCATCTTCATCAGTCACTTCAATTCTTTTAACCTTCTTCGCCAACTCCTTCATAGTGCACGCCTGCGCTTGGTGCGCTTTAGATATTTGCAAATCAAGGGACGCCACCGCAGCCTCTTTGCCACGCTGAAACTCATCACGACGCTATTGTACATCAACCAACTGCAGTTTCAACTTCTGATGTTCAGCATTGCTATCATTCACTTCATCAGCCTTCAATCTGCTTATGGCCAATTAAATCTGACAAAGTTAAGAATCAAATATCTTGGATACATTGTGGAACTCGTGCTCTAGTTCATTACGCCGGACTGCCATAGAACGGGGTGATTCAGGAGCATCAAACGGGGCTACCACAGATCCGTCAGCAACATCAACATCTGAAGTGTTGTTAGCAGCACCAGTGACTTTGGAATACAATGCGTTTGCAAACTCACTTAATGACGTGCTCTGTTGAGTGTCGTTATCAGTTTATACTGTCATTTTATGCAAACGCGTGATCGATCTGTCAGTTGAGATCAGGAAGAGAGACCGCGGGCCGCGGTTTCACCATTCTCCAGCCAAATGTTCGAGACCGCGGGCCGCGGTGTCTATTGTTTGTTACTGCGGTGCAAGAACAATTACTAACAGGCTATCAATTGTGAGGGATGCTCTCTATTTTCGCAGGAAAGTCTGCTTACTGTTCATGAAATAAATGTATGACTACAGTACTCATCAAATACCGTTCGATTTGTAATCATTCAAGCACAACAGCATAGCCAGATCCTTCGTTCGAACGGGAGCCACCACGGCGGTGAAGAGACTTTCGTTGAGTACAACGGTACGAAAATGATTTAGAAATTTTCGATGTGGCAAGATTCATTATATTCGGTTCATTGAAGCCTCATTCCAGGACTGGTCACTGAGCATCTCGATGAATAATAGCGGAGGATTCGTTTAATCTCGGCAGGCTGAAACCACTACCCGCCTTGATCTCAGAGCCGTTGACTTTCGATTACACACTAGATTATTAGGGAACTTGATGAGACAGAGACTTTTAAGGCTAAGAAGACTATACACTTCCCAAACCAATAGGAGTAGAAGAAATCTAATTATTAAGTTTGTTAAGCAAACCCATAGTCTTACCAGTTGTTTTCAAAGACGCTTCCGTCTTGATACTGAATTGGACTAAATTCCACTAGGTGAATTTAATTGAGGCTTCTAGGGGCTGTCCAGAAATTACGTAACGCTCAAAATCGCTCATTTGGACCCCCCTCCCCTGTCACCTTGCTTCATGTAGTCAAGAGCTAATCGCGATATTACAGCATTTTTGGACGTATCTCGTCAAGCGGAATCGATTTGTGTTGAAGCGAAACTTGTGAAATTGAAAAATAAAAATTTGCTCTCAAGCAAGGTCCAACCGTTAAATTTTATAGTTAGATAACTGTATATTGAATACAATCACTCAGAGTTATTCCCATGTCTAAATTAAATCATCTACGCGTTCAAACGTCCATTATTAAAACTATAAAAACTTGAAAGGAGCATTTAAAACGGTAAGTACAGATGACTGCTCCGTGATATCAGAACTACATGTACTATACAGTGAAACAAAAGATAAGATTGTAAAAGAGAGAAGAGATGCTTAAAAAAAGAACACTGAAAACTGCTTTACTCAATACGCGCTATTTATACTGGAGATCTGTATAGGAAAATTCTCTACGTAACGTTAGATCTTTTCTGCGAGTACCCCCCTCCCCCCCTCGACTAATTACGTAATTTCTGGACAGCCCCCTACTTTGCATTGGAAGATGCAGGTGAGCTGTATATCACGCAAAACTTGTCAAATACATCACTATTACCAATGCCAGCTTTAGCCTCACGCCGAGCCAGCTCAGACTCTCTACTTTGAGGATCACACTTCTTCTAAATGCAATTGTCACACGTAAACACTCCGTCAATCTCTTTAAAGCGAACACCTCGATCGGCGCAATCACTCAGCAATACAGACTTACACGCACTGCACTTGGAGAAGCATTGAATGTGATATTTGTCGCCCTAATACGTATTATACTCTTCATTTACCAGAATCGCTCGCCCGGTGGTTGCCGGGGCCTTTGCCATTGCCAGGGCTTACCGAATTCTACCAGACTCAGTCTTAGCATAAAAGCAATTTCATCAATAACTTTCAACTCCATACCGAACGAAGTGCAACGTGCCGCATCGCTGTATATTCGCAGCGCAGTTCCATCAACGTATTCGCAATTTAAGGCCACCATACAAGATTAAAACATTTCCAGAAGCCTTTAACTTCGATCTGTATATTTAACATCCACCAGATACTGAACCAATTTACCTAGCGTTGGAGTCTCCAATAGATTCAAATCTACAACGTCTTTACCATCGCTCTGAGGATGTGTCAGATCCTTCAGCGCAGCGAAATACAACACTTAAACTGACATGATCAATTTATATTCTCAATTAGGGGACAAGAAGTAAAATTGATACGAATTTTAGAAAAATGATTAAAGGTATCGGAATATGTCAACCAATATATAATTTAGAGTTCAATAACTTCTTCCGAAAAGAGTGTACTTTTTAGCTGGTTTGTGACAGTTGACACACTTGGTCTGGCCTGGAATGAGTTTCCCTTCAGGCTGATCAAACGGAATGCACAGCGACTTGGCACCCATGGATGGTCCCTTCTCATCAGGTTGACCATCAGCTCCCAGCTCATCCTAACCGCTCTTTTCACTTCTCTTCTTTATCTAGTCCTCACACGCAGTCTCCTAACACCACGGAATCATGGCAATCTTCTTACTATTCAAAGCCTTGATGAACTGAGTCCATCCTTACTCTGGACTCTCCGCACACACAACCTCCAACCTCTCATCTCTCACCTTCTTGGCGCGTTCAAATAAGTCATCCTAAATGAACTGCAGCTCTTTCTACACAGAGTCGGCAATATTACTCAAATCAACTTGTCGCTTTTCACCATCATGACGACGCACAAACTTTATTTCATTCTTCTCCAAATCTTTTGGTCCAAGTTCCAATCGCAAAGGCACTCCCTTCAATTCCCAGTGATTAAACTTCCACCCGGCTGTATAATTCTCCCTCGTATCCGCGGTGACTCTCATATTGACGGCTTGGAGAGCTTTCTAGATATCAACCAACTTACCATTGACTTTGGATTTCAATTCGGCACTCGCATTGGCAGATAGACCACAAGGAACCAGCACCACTTAAATTGAGGCAACCTTGGGTGGCAGCACAAGACCTTTATCATCACCATGAGTCATCACCATAACACCGATAGTTCTGGTCGTAAGTCCCCAAGAGTTCTACCAAACAAAACTCTTACCACCTTCAGCATTCGCATCTTCATACGTAATATTAAACATTTTACTGAAATTCTAGCCCAAACAATGTGAAGTAGCACCTTGAATGGCTCTACCAGATGTTGGGATGAACGCCTCACACGTTGTCGTGTAAAGACCACCAGCAAACTTCTCCTTCTCAGTCTTTACACCTTTCACCACAGGGACGGCCAGCAATTCCTCATACACACGTCGGTACAGCTCCAAAATGTCCAACACTTCTGCGTCAGCCTCCTTCTTGGTAATGAAAGCCGTATGTCCCTCCTGCCACAGGAATTCTCTAGTCCTCAAGAACGGCTATGGATGCTTAAACTCCCAGCGAACAACATTGCACCACTGATTAAGTCTCAAAGGCAGATCGCGATGACTCTTGATCCACTTGGCATAGAATGGATACATCACAGTCTCTGAGGTGGGACGAATGGCAATTGGCTCAGCCATCTCAGAATCCCCAGCTCTGGTCACCCAGGCAACTTCAGGGGAGAATCCTTCAACATGATCCTTCTCACGGTTTAATGCAGCCTGCGATACAAACATTGGGAAGTAGCACGGCTCGATACCCATCTAAGTGATTTCATTCTCAAAGAACATTTATATCTACTTCCATACATTGAAGGACCAAGGACGTAGGATATAACAACCACTGACATCGTAATACTCCAACATCTCACTCTTGGTCAGAACTTGCTGATACCACTAAGAAAAGTCCTCCTCCTTCTTTACCTCCAATCCGATTTTGACTTCCTTCTACCCAGCAGATTTACTTTTGGCTGCAGCATCTTTATTGGCACTTTTAGCTTTACCAGCTGCAGATTATTCTTATTAAGCGGATGCTTAATCCACACCAGCAGGCTTACTAAAATCAGTAACCTTAAAGTCAATCTTGTGGTGAGTCAAGTACTATTTCAATTAATCCAAAGATAAAAGCACTGTGCTATCTGAGCGGGATCTGCGCATAAGCAACTTTGCATCACTCACCCTCTAGTCAATGTACACAGTGATATCATCCTTTATTGTACTATCACTCAAACTCAGAGGACTGATATCAAACTTTGTCTACAACTGTGGACAATACTGAACCAGAGTCTCGTCATTCACAGCACGCAAATCCTTCACTCCCACAACTTTGCCAATATCGGACGCTCTCAACTCTGCACTCTAATCCATCAGTGCCATAATAATCTTCTTCTTGCTCTTAAGTACCAGAGACTTGGTAAACTTCTAATCACTACCAACTGTATGACCAGCAGCTTCTACAACACTCTTCCAATCTGCAGGTTGTTGGACTGGTGCATGTTGAACTACAGCTTCCGTAAACTTTAACTACTAATTGTCACTATTCTCTGCCATTTTTCTTCTAAATAATATAATTCTATTCCTACTAGACTTTGATGATAATGAAGACAATTATAATAATTAGGCTTTGTACTTGAGTTTAAGCATTAACACACGAATCGTTTTGCGTTCAAAGGAAGAAAGATCCAGTGGAGAAAGCGAGAGATTTAGAGAAGTTCTAATGAACGTTGTTAAAAAGCGCCAATCTTTTCTCTTTTTCGACTTTCATTCTCGACTCTCTTCAGCTTGGGAGCAAACGCGCGTTCTCAAGATGAAAATTGATCGCTTGACTTGATTGACCGAAGATTTCACTCTTTACTCTTACTCTTGTTCGTCTTACTCTTGTCCGGTCCGTCTTGTTTGTGTTTGCTTAATCGCTCATTGCTTTCTTAATCGTTCTGTGTGATCGATCGCTAACAAAAACATCGGAAAAGATGTCATCATATTAAGCATCTTAATAAAAAGTCAAGACGCGACATTCGAACTCCACAAGATTTACCAAGTTTGATTTATTTGAAGAAGCAGTTTTATAGTTGATCAAAGAAGACCCCATCAGGGTAAGTACTTTGTTGGCATATACATCATGGCAATTGATCTTACTATACCCGTTTCCTTATGTAGACGCGACTCTGTTCAAATATTAGATATGTTAATGGTAGAATAAAGCTGAGGGCCACTAATGATGTTCGAGTGTTAAAATATAGACTGCGGTAGAAGAGCGAATTGTCAAAGTATGAAGCATTGATGACCAAGGCGATGTCTCTACAGTAGAATATCAACAATAATAACAGCGGCGTATCTTCAACGAAAGACGGTGAAGAAAACGCGCGTTCTGCTCAACAAGGCTCTTCTGGCTCTCTCAATTAAACTCAACATAACAAGAATAAATCAAAGGGAAAGAGTAAGAGTAAAAGAGGTAAACGTCGATGATGTTAATATTGACCATTAGTCACTTAGTATAAATGAACTGTTATAAATATATCTACTAAAGTATTTGGGGTGACTCTACACGTTAGTTTCGTAATTAATACTTATTACTTCTACGAGCTGAGTACATCGCATTTGAATTATACTTAACAATGTTGAATTCAAGTAATTATTATATATCAGCGTACTGTATTAACGACTCTCGGCGGGCGGCTGTCTAATAAAAGACTTTCACAAATCAAAAGTAACTGGTAGTTCTAACAAGTGTTGCCATTGAGTGTCTAAAGTGTCAAATTCAACAATTGACGGGATATTATTCCATTTAACTTTAGATGGTTCAATTCGCAATTGTAACCTCCATTTATCTTGTTACTTCACAGCAACTTAATGCAACATTTCCCATGTGACCACCACATCTTTCTACAATGTTGCATGCTACACAAGTCCATATTGACTGAGTGCTAGTAGAATATCATCAGGTTGAATGTACAGCGCTGCAGATAGTTCAGCTACAGTAAGTTGAGTCTGAGCCTGCCGTCTCGTTGATTTCCCCCTCTATCCCGCACCCGCATCATAAGAATCTCCCGATTATGACAGGATAGATAACATGTATGGAACTATGAGAGAAATCCAATATGACGTATATGAGAGGCGACCAAGACTGGACAATGGTCTCTCTGGAGATCCAATCTTTTACTCTGCACGCGATACCCAGTAGCTCAAGTCTATCATTAATTTCCCAATACCAGTCTTCTGATATGGTGGCAGAACCACTATACATGCCAAATTCCAACCACCGACACTATCCAGTTCTTTAGAGAAGAAGCCGAGCAGAGATTTATCCTTCATAGAGTACGTGACATAGAAATCGAATCCCTCCAGGTAGAAGAAGGTGGTCTTTTCCTTCATGAACGACTTGCCCAGCAGACAGAGACACTGGCAGTATAATTTATAATCCGAAGGGGAGACTCGGTATATCCTGTACTCTTATCCATGCTGATATACCAAATTTCGATTATTGCTAGTAGGCCAGTCGGCTTGTGTACAATGATGCAGTTGAAACCACTCCGCTCTGGGGAAATAGAGTCCACACTTGTTACAAACGTACAAATCCTCATTCAAATACAGTTCGTTCGCATTATCCTCAAAGAATTCAACCGGATGACTAGACTTTAAAACCAGATTATTTATATGTATGTTCATAATGTTTGTTAGTTTTTTATTAGCAACTAGAATGATAATTTATTGATAGCTATTCCACTTCCAGTTTGATGGGATTTAAGACTGCGAAACAGCGGTGGGGACGAGTTTAGACAATTGACCTGAATTTAGGCGATCCAACGAGCAAAGAAGTACTTCCCTCCAAGTTAATTTCTGATTTGCCCGTTTGATGATTACCGCGCTTGGCTGGGTTTGTACGAAGATTATAGAGACAATGACTAAAGGTAAAAGTGAAGATGAAGATTAGCGCAAAGATTCGTGTGCTATGCAGTAAAAGCAGATGAGTTAGTTGAACTCTAACGTTGCCTCGTTGTAATCGCGCGTGGAGTAGCAATAGGATAAAATTAGCAAGCTGTAATAAGACAATTTTGATCTGTATCAATTAGTATAGTAATAGTCTTAAGAAATCTCCTTACTGTAAAATGAAGTGAAGAACTGTCTGAATTTCAACTAGCAGTTGCGCAATGTACTAAGACTTAGTGTTGACGCGTCGTTATCTTAGTTTGAAGATCCTCACAATGCATCAATGATGATGGTTAATCAAGATCAGAGTCACCACAATCATCAAGTCTAGCATAATCCTCACTACGGCTAATCAAATGCGGTGAACTATGCGCGAACTGTAAAATAGTCTCAGAAGTAATCTTTGATTTCTAGCACAGTGTCCAGAGTCAGTAAAATGTTCTCATCACCTTAGCCACTCAAGATTTATATTGATCGTTGTAACTGCGCCGATTCTCATGTTTAGTCTTTAACTGGTTTGATCAGATAGAATTTCAATGTTGATGTCCATTTCGTATCGGACATATAAGAGATTGATAATGTGAAGAAAGCCATTTGGGTCCTGTTTGCCAGTGGTAGTCGTGTTGATACTCAGCCACGTAAGAACTAACCCGGTCAGTCGGTTAATGAGAAGGTTGCAGTGGCCAGACAGAAGTCTTTAGCCAATTTGATCGGAGTAGTTTTAGTTGCAGGAAGTGGAGCTGTTAAGGTAGATACTCAGTTTGATCACTTGTTTAACCTGCAGTTGGATTCTAAATTCAAGGAAGTTCGTGTTAGTGATCCTGACACGTTAGGTAACTTGTAAAATCTGTGTCAAGTTTTGCTGCAATGAAATGTCCACATTTAAATACGAAATATTGTTATATTCAAATATTATTACGTTTCATTTTTATTGTTGATTTCATTTCATTTACGCAAGATATTCATACAAAGTTCTCAGTCAGTCAGTCAGTCTGTATAACAAATCAGTTCTTAGTTGGCGCCAACCCGTGATGGAGTTTAGAAATGAACGTTTAGAACGCAATTTCAGTATGAGTAAATCTACTAATAACTTGCTCCAATTTTTGTATTCGTTCCTCCTATTGCCTCAACTTATTACGCAGTAAACTGACTTCCTTTGCCAAATCTCCCTCGGCCACAGTTGGTGTATTTTACTGTTGTTTGCCATTTTCCGTAGCATCTTGGTATGATGTCAAGTCTTTACCATCAACCATCATGTAACCATTATCGGAACGCGTTGGATCACCTTCACTGATGAAGTCAGTCTCCACAGTCATATGTTATTACTACTACAACTACAACTATTACTCAAGGTGGCGACAGAAAGCTCGCAGTCTGGGCAAGCTATACTTTGCGCCTCTATTATCGAGATCTTGCTTCAGGCAATCGACAATCATCTACTGACTTTATCCATTAAACTGCTAAACATCTAGATCGGTGAATAGCTAAAAGAAGTCTTCAAAAGTCTAAGCTGTCATAATGTTAAGCTAACAAATTTAATTGGCTGATGAAATGAAGGAGATAAGACTTCAAAATTGGCGAGTTTGATCTCTGGATGGCTTAGACAAAATCAGTTGGGAAAATCCAGACAACACTGAAAACTGAATATCGTATTAATATTTCTCGATTGATTTATTGCTCATTACTTCATTTCACTATTACCATTAAAGTTCTGCTATCCGTATCATTTCAAAGGACCATCTGAATAAAGATTCATAACGCGTTATACTACAAAATAGCGCGTGATATAGCGTTGGCTTGAATCTTGGAAAATCCCAAGTCATCCCTCAGATTCGATAAAATCTCATCCTAGCTAACATCGTTGTAGTTCTCAGGAGTCATACCACTAGCTTCCAGTGCACCGAGACATGATTTGTGCAGACCAGGAGGTATCACATCCTTCCATTAAGATGATTTCAATTACGTGTCCTTTTCAGGAGCATTCAACTGAGTGTAAATCGACTCTGCAATCTTCAGACGTTCTTCAGCCGTGAATTCATCGAAAAGCTCCAGTTCTGCAACAATCTCTTGCAGTGAAAGGCCTTGAAAATCAACAATTTCTACATCTTGTAGAGAAGAATTTGCATCTTGAATATTCAAATCAACCAAAATCTACTTCAAACCGGAGCTGGCACAATCAACACCAGAATCCAGAGATGAGCGAGAGTCGGAGATAGGTAACGCATTCTAACGGGTTGGAGTCACATTTGACGCAGAAAAGTGATGAGGACTTCGTAAGTTCACATAGTTATTGCTGATATTCCCATACTGATTCAGTCCATTAGCTGCAGATGGAACATTGGACTAAAACTGCACTTGACGGCGAAGAGGAGATACATTGAAGAACTTGTTGATAATCTGCATATTTCTCTCAGCATTCTAGCGGATGGCCAGCAAAATTTGACGCATCTAGATATCAATCTTGGCATTTCTAGTTCTCTACTTTGAGTAGTTCTGTACAAAGAACACGTCTCTCTGCACAGGCAAACGATTCAACATCTCTCTCATGCTCTCTTCACGAGCGCTCTCATCATCAGTCTGATCAATACCAGTCACTACCACGATAGGTCCAATTAGCTCAAGTTGTGCCCACTTCTTCGAGATTTACGCAACCTGCTCCATCAACTCCTCGTCCAAATAAGCAGAAAGGCGGATGACAATCAGCAGACAATGAATATGATTTTCAGGTGAGCGCGCAGTCATATCAACGTCAGTCAACTTGGAACGATGAGTCCCCACAGGTACCATGCCGCGAATAATGTTGTTGAACATATTTTTCATGTCTTCCATATTATCATGATCCGTGCCCCAGATATCATAGAATACAAATGGAAGATTCTCACATCCCGGCTCATTGATAAAGTCGCTCATGTCCAGTTTGGAATACTTCTCAGTGACATGATCACTCTGATTTTGCTCAGAGAACGCGTCCAATACAAAGTTGCCTTTGGACAAGCAAGTGGCCAGCGAGTTCATCAGCGAACTCTTACCTTGACCTTTACCGCCAAAAGGTAGAATATTGTACTTGAGATCCGTAAAGAATTCGCCGCGTAAGAAGCCAGTAATGAAGGTGGCACAGCCTTGCCACTTGCCGCCGGGACCATAAGTTATCGTATACTTGAGCATCTCAGGGAAATCTACCGTATCAGCTCCAGGACGAATGATCAGCTTGACATCCTTCTCAACTGAGTCATCTCCAGGAATCGTGTCAGGTATCAACACAGTCTTGCTTTCAAAGTATTTACACTCTTAGAATTGCAGAGTGAATCCGCCAGCTAGCTCTTCATCACCTTTATTGGACAAAATTACCTTTAGATTCATCTTCTTCACAAAATCTGAACCTTTAAAGTCTTCGCCACAAGTGAGCATAAGACTGACGGGAGGTTCCGGAACTACTTGAGACGCCTATTCCATGATTAAAAGCAGAGCATCAAAATTCTACACCAAGTACAGCTCCCCGCTGGTGGTCATTGCGCGAAGATTCTACTCAACAACACAACCAATACCAACTGCGAGAACATCAACACCAGGCATTGAAGTATTAATGTAGTCATACGGCTCTTGGTTTTCATTAGGACTTCCATCAGTAAAGATGATCAAAGAGCTCAGACGCGTCTAAGACTTGATGAGTTCATGAGCAGCCATCACACCATTCAGCGTGGCAGTGCCATGACCAATTTACCTCATATTAGTGATCGCAGACACCAAGGCCGGAGCGTTGTTGGTAAAGCCAATCTGATTTTAAACATGATCTGAGAATTGATATACCGCAATCTGCGCAGATTTGTTAGAGGCCAGTAGGTTTTGACATAGGCGAGTTAGTGACTACTTCAGCGGGCCATTAAAGTCGGTGCGTGCTATGGAACCACTTCCATCAACCAGCAGTACATAATTGCGAGGTTCCTTTTTGTTATCCTACAGCAGCGAATTAATCTTGGCCACCAGTACGTTCTCCATTGCTATATAAGTATTTGACAAGATTTTTTTACGATTTACAAGTTCACTTGAGATTAACAAGAAGCAAGTGAGCAGTGGCGCAGTGATGTTAAATAACAGACTGATGGCAAAAGCTGGTTGAACAATCAGCCACTGATGTGCTGATAGTCAATCCACACGGGAGCGATACTGGTTGATAGAATCAGGGGCAGTTGAGTTGTTTCAACTTGATACGACGCGGAGAGCGCCGATTGCCGTTCAGGCAGAACTTTGCAAGATCTAATGAAACAACAAGCGGTACGTGAGAAAGCAAAATGCAGATGATCATGGTCATTGCTACAGTATATTGATAATTGCATATATTCAAATTTCATTTAGTTGATTATCGTGCACATAATGTGAGCCACCAGCGCATCTATATCCGCCACCTTCACGTCGCCATTCATATCCCATTACGCATTTACCAATTCTTCTAAGAGCATTGCGCAATTTCTATTCTTGCAAAAGTTTCTCTTTTAACTAACTAAAGGCCTTCTCAGCTAATTATAATTCGCGTTCAAGTCTGCTCAGCTCTTCTATGGGCATGTTTTACTAAACTGCATCCGCTACTAATTTCTGAGCATTTTCCATATTGAGTCGGCAACTCTCCAAATCATCTTTATCCTTTTAAGCAGCGGCTCGATCAGTGTCACATTCCCACTAGCTTTGTTCAAGAGGGTCTAGTAATAGACTCTTATCTTAAGCTGGTAACATAGAATTGCATTACTCAGGGACAAGATAACGCGCAATTGACGCACTATGCTTTGGAATGGAAACTAAATCTTGATTGAAAGGACGTGAGTTTAAGCTAGATGCAGCACTTTGCCTGACATCTGCACGAATTTAAACAACAGCTTCACCAAACTGCAATATATCGTCAGCTACTCTAGTAGTCGCATCAACCATAGGCCGCCCCATCAACATCTCATCGAATGCAAGCTTTACATCCACATTGACAACGGAAGACATTGAATCATCAGCAGCATCACTGAGACGCAAATCTCTATAGAACAAAATCTTACGGACTATTTCCACGGCATCTCTACCATTGCACCATCCAGGTTTACTTTACAACGCTGCAAATCCTTCAGACAGCGAGGTCTCGGCAGATGGCTCTATAAAAAGGCCAGCAGGTTTTAGCTGCGCAAGCTGATCCTTAACAAACTCAACACAGCGTTTAACATTCCAATCGGGAAACTATAGAAATTTACTAAATCGACCTTTCAGTCCGGGGTTCAGCTCAAACATTTAATGCATTTACTTAGTATATCCAGCCAGCACCACAACAGTTTTCCCATTCATGTACTCTGGTTTAGTGAGGGAGCTTACCAGAGTTGCAACCGCGTCTTTCCCAAACTGAGATTATCCCAGTTCATACGCTTCATCAACAAAGAGCAGGCCGCCTTTAGCTTCTTTCAACTTCTCGGTAACATTAGCACTAGTGTGGCCAACATATTTCGCCACCAGGTCATATGCAGAAGTTTCTACCAATTTAGGAGATGCAATAAGACCAAAGCTGTGAAGAATGACACTAAGCTATCTAGCAACGGTAGTCTTACCAGTACCAGGTGATCCAGTAAACACATAATGGCCGACGAGATCCTACAGATTGCGGCCCTCCTGTTTACGTCTGCTGATAATCTTTTGCAAATTCATCATTTCCCCATAAAGTTCAGGATAACTGCTGATAGACTACAAGCTATCAGCCAATGTAGCGACCTCTTCATGCTCCAAATCTGCTTCGATCAACTTTCTATCACTCTCACCTCTAGCTATCATTCTCTATACAGCTTCAGAGATCAGGCTGTTCACAGAGCCAGCATTACCAAAATTGGTCAACAACTTCATTTTCTCCAGAATTTACACGGCATGGACTCTCACTGATACTGAAGCAGATAGCTAACGCTGGGCACAGACATTAGTAAAAATACGAAACAGCTACTCATTGGTGAAATCCTTGAACTCAAACGCAGTCTACTCGTTGAATCTACGGCCAAGACCACTATTGGAATTTCTCAACATCTACTACATCTCCGATTTGTATCCCATTAAAACTACAGCAATATCTTCACCTGGATACCCTTGAACTTTCTCAACCAAAGTATTGATACAATCTTGGCCAAAACTTTTTTCGTTAGCAGAGCTACCAAGCAGAGCATAAGCCTCATCAATAAGCAATACGCGCCCTTGAGCTAGCTTGATGATGGAATTGGTTTTAGTTTAAGTCTGACCAATGTACTAGCCGATGAAATCTGAGGCAGTCTTCTTAAACACGTCGCCCTTGCTGAGCAAATTCAAAGATGCCAAAACTTGACCATAAATCTCAGCCACTGTAGTCTTGCCAGTTCCTGGAGGTCCCCAGAATATTCTATTCAAGCATATGGAATCCGTCGGTTCTAGACGCAGTTCTCTATCATAATTTTCTTGAGCCGTCTTAAGAATGCTTCGAATCTACTACTTGACATCTTCAATTCCAATCAAAGAATCTAGCCTGTTCAGCGCTGAGGCCAGCTCTGGAATATTCTCCGGGAGTGGCCGCGCACCAATAACATCTTCAATACACATTGTCAAACGACCATCGCGATACTTCGACTTGGCAGACATCACAGCCCGATGGAATAGTTGCCGGACACTTCGAGCATTAGAGAAGCCTTTACATCCGATCCCTCGTCCAAGTCGACGCTAAACCACCGCAGTAAACTAGTCTTTAGACCCTTCAACATCAATACCGGCTTTATCAACCATACCGCTCCAGATTAGACCAAGTTGAGATTCGGTAAAGTCGTTAAATGATACCCACTAGAAACGCGAAAACATACCAATATTGAAATCACATAAATTGGTCTCAATATCATCCTTGTATCCAGCCAGGATGATAGTCAGCTTGTTATAATGCTCTTCAGCAGCCGTCATAATCTCAGACAGTATTGCGCGACCAACTGTATCAGAAGATGGATTCAAATCATAAGCTTCATCAATGAACAAAACACCACCTAAATGAGCTTTCTAAGAGAGCGGTCTGATGCGTTAGTGGGAGATATTCTCCTCTACAGTGTCATCAGTATATTTAACAGAGTAAAGTTTGGAATTAGCGTCAGCATTTAAAATGTTTCCAGCATACCAGAGACCATCAACATTGCTGAGAACCTCCACCTGAAGATTCTTTCTATATACATCGTTAAAATTACAAGGTGGACTTACCAAACTTCCGCCTGTAAGACTTGCCAAATCAGCAGCAAAAGCTTTAACGCCCTTCCTCAAAGCCTCACCAGCAGTCATTTTAACAAATTTATCATTATGTCGGACTCCACTATGATGCAGGATCTTTGCAAATAGTTGTGCTACCACAGTCTTACCCGTTCCGGGATTACCGACAAACATGAAATTCAACGACATGGGAAACACAGCCTCAGAATGTCCTTATTCCAGAAGCCTTGCGTTCTGAATGCAATCTTTATACAGATTCATTGCTAATCTCTTAACTTCCACCAAGCCAACCAGATCCATGAGTTCGTTCATAGGCTTTCTTTACACATCTGTAAGGTTGAGCTCCTCCGCTAACGTAGTCCATTCTTCAAGAAGCTACTGATCAACAGTTAAGTTCTACTTTTACTGATCATCTTCTTTAGAATTAGAAATTTACTCAAGGAGGACACTATGACGAATGCTTTCAAAGTTCTCTTTCAATAACTCAGATTCATACTAAGTCAGCCAACCTTAGCAAAGTTAATCACCTACAATAGTTCTAAATTTGCTTATCAATGTGAAGTATTCTACTCTAACAGCATCGCCACGTTCCAAGTATAGCAGCCTAGCAATTGCAATTAAACATAGTGGATTCAGAGACGTTGATACTGATTCAGCCTCAAAATACTTTTGCAATTCAGCCCGCATTTCATCAGACGTTGTCAGCTTATATCGAACAAGAGAGCCTATCGCAAGTGCATTTAATAGAACGTGTAATGTATCTGCTTATTGTTGACCTAAATGTTGGCAAATCTAAAAGATTTCAGATGATTCCTGTTGAGACAACCAAGCTTGTCCAATAGTATTGACTAGACCACGGATTTTGTGATTGAAATTGAATCCGCCTGACTGAACTACTAATCCCTTCACGCCAAACTACTAGAGCAGTACATCAGCACAGCATTAATCAATCACCCTCTACTAAGTAATCTCGCGCCATCTATTCAGAGATTTCTAAGCAGCATTTTATCCAACACTTTCATGAAGTATACTCTCAACGTTCATACCACATTGATTAATGATGCCCATATTAGCACCAGCCGCAATTAACGCATCACATATATTCAAATGGCCTCTAGACGCAGCCACAAGTAAAGGGGTATTACCATACATATCAAGAGCTTCAATATCAGCATTGTGACGAAGCAATATCTCGAGGCACGTCAAACGATTGTGCAAGGCAGCTAAATGAAGCGCCGTATCCTGATGTGCTGAAAAAGCGTTCACCTCTGCCAAATCAATTTACAGCAGAGCATTAACTAACTTGGGCTTATCTTTCAGTACAGCGATATGAATCGGATAGAGCCCACTCATCTGACATTACCAATTAACGAGATGTGATGAACGTTCCAGAATTTGTAGACATAATGGAACTGAGCCTTGCCGAATAGCACTCAAAAGAGAATCATCATTATATTGATGATGAAGTGTTAATTTAACTAATTGTTTACGACTTTACAGAGGACCATGACGCGCATCATTGCCAGGAGAGGAATCAGACATATCCCCACAACTTCTCTTAGATGCTAACCTTGCTCTGGGAATAAGTGGGTTGGATGCAAAGAATCTTAAAAGCTACCAAACACCAGCTCTATCTTTATAAAAGTTCAAACATAAGTCTGGATGCATCAAATTGCCAGACAGGTAAAGAGTGTCAAGTCGTGTCAACTTTGCAATCTCTCGAGGCAGCCGTGACAATGAATTGCATGAAAGATCCAGCAGAGTCAACTATTAAAGCAGCGATATCTATTCCGGCAAATTATCAATAAGATTGTCACCAAGATCCAGAGTTTTCAAATTTGTAAGAGTAAAAACAGCTTCAGGTATCTAGCGTAACTAATTACCTTGCAGCCAGAGATGCTGGACAATAGAACGTTCTTCACGCGACAGTCGACTTAGAGTAGTTATTACTACAGCCTCATCTCTAAAAGATAGATTTATATTCAAAAACATTGAATTCCTCTACATATGATTATAAATCCAAAATCCTAAAGTAATACAAAATAGCTTATGGTGTGTTACTTGCTGATAGAATTATAGTAAAAGACGCGTCTATCGTTGAGAGAATATCAGGTGGCACAACACTATTCGTTGAAGCATCAAACACGTTCTATTGATCAAAGACACTCTTTACTATTTAAGTTTTATTGAACCTCATACGAGTTGAAACATTATAATCTTAAGTAATAACACTTAATTTGATAGTCCAGACTTGACTGATAAATGACGGAAGGTATGAAGATTCCAGAACTACACAGAATAACATTATTCAATACATCAATATCATCATTTTTAACTCCCAGACACCTTCAAGCCCTTGACTGCAGATGACAATGAAACTGGCTTAGTATCTGCTGCTTTACTACCACTAGACTTGGACAGAGCACCAAGCACAGACTTGACGTCTTTACCGCCTTTGCTGTCTGCAGATGGTTCAACAGGACTATTGACAGATGGACTCTTCATGCCGCCGCCCTTCTTATACAATACCTTCCTAAATTTGATCATAGCTACGGCCACATTCGCGGTAGTCTTGAACGCTCTCAAACTGGCAGCCTCGGAGGCCTTGAGCATAGACTTTACAGCTGCCATCAAGTTTTGGGAGCACAGAATCAGCTACTTCTCACTGTCAATGTCCTTAGGTTCTGCAATCTTGACTGCTGCCACAATCTTTAACTGGACAGACAGAGTTTGCATTCTCTCCATAGCCTGACTTAACTAGAGTTTCAGCGACTTGTCAGTGCAGTTATCCTTAACATTCTTTCCATGCTATAGCAATTGCTAAATATCAACCTGCATATTTTACACAGTTTTCATCATGTCTGCTTTAGATTGAGGCGTATTCTGTTTGTAAAGAGCTGACATTGCCTCCATCTTTAAAGCCAGTTGCTGCATCAGCTCAACAACAGGATTATCGGATGCAGAGTATTGTGATGCTTACACTTTCAGATCCTGTGCAGCCGCCTTGATCGGATTTAACTTGGCTTCTTCTTCTGATAATATTTCAGGCGCTGGGCTATTCACAATTTCAACTTCCTCACCGTTTTAAATTACAATCTTAGGACCGTCATCAACATCAACCTGAGTGGAGTCGACTTCCTGTTCAACTGCCACGACAGGTGTAATTGGTTCGGGGATAGAAAAATTCCGCTACTTGCCGGTCTGATTATCAGACTGTTGACCTAATCTGAGCTTCTGCAGATCGCTGTTAATATCCTTATACGTTTGCTACTGAGACATGAATGCTTTTCTAGCACTAGCATCAGAGGGATTCTACTCCAGCTTATCTTTAAGCGACTGCGCATTACTCAAAGCTCCCTCCAATTTCTATAAACGCTGCTGCAACTCCTACTTATACTTTGGATCGCTCGTATTCTCAATTTGGAACTTCAAGAAATCCACCATTCTTTTCATGGACGCGACAATATTGCTAGCCGCAGCCAACAGAGCCTTATCGTCATTTTGAGCCACAGCTGTCTAGATCTTGTCAAACTGGGAATCGATATAGTCCTAATTAGATTAAACCAGAACATCAAATGGAAACAGTGAGCCATTGTTTATAACATTCTTCTCCAATCTATACACGTCATCTTCAAACTATTTTACCACTCCGTTGAAATGCTCACCTAACTGCTTATCATTCGGAAGACTTGCGGAGGCCAAGCCACTAACTTCTACCAAGCGCGCCATTTGCTTTACGCTCTTTTGAGCATTTCTAATATTGTTGAACGTCTCAGCATCAGGACTCAGCAGAGCAGCTTCATCCAGAATGGACACCAAACGCTAAACTTCCGTGTTCAACTTGACTTTCTCATCCGCTGCTTACTCAGCCCCTCCCTCCTTGACACTATCGTAGAACTCGCCGATCCTGGCCTGTTTAACCTGGTGATCCTTCAGCTAATTAACAGAGTCTTGTAAATCTGCAGCCACCGTCTAATCAGACAACTTAGCGATTTCCTGCAATTCGGCATCAGCTTACTGTAAAGTCTTATAAAGAGACTCCTAATTCTGGACATTACTAGGATCAGATGCGACCATATTACTCAACAATGATATCTCCTGCTACTACTCTTTAAACTAGTTTGCTAAGGATTTCAAGACAGGACCTGCAGGTTGGCGAGTAGACTCTGCTAAATTGATAACATTCTCAGTAAGTCCATCAGCAGTAAAATTGAAAGCCTCTAAAATTTACTGCAATTTATCAACCTTACCTTCCTATGCAAACTACATAATCTCACCCAACTGTTTACGTATATCGCCTCTACTATTCACCAGTTGACCGATAACATCAGAATACGATGGCTCCACCCAGTCCCTGATCTAAACAACTTTCGAAATCTCTTCAACCAGCTCAGAGATATAACTCAAGCAGACTGAGCGAGATTGAATAATGGTCTAATTCTTTGAATTCTGTGCCACCGCCTTACTTGATGAAACTACGAGATTAGAGGTCTTGGTGATATTCTAAATAGCATCACGCAGGCGAGTCTACAGCGCTGGGAAGAGCAGTTCATCGACACGCCTATTAGCCAGAGCAGTGAGATCAACCAACTACTGGCACGCAGGTTTAATGATTGCAATAATCTACTAAACTTCAAATGTCTAATCCAGCTTTGATAACACAGTCTTGGTAGATGCACACAAATTTACAATCTTGCGAACTTCGCCATCATCATATGCATCCAGCAAATGAGTGGTTCCTTGCAAAATACCTTTCGCAGCGTCCACCAACATGGCACGTCCCTTCTTACTGAAAGAGTCAAACTTTATTTCGCTGGCAGCCTCTAGCAGTATCTTAACGGAAATCTCAATTTCATGGCATGCGGGTGGCATCTCCTTCTTCATAAGATCATCTGCATTCTGATTCAACATATCCATGCCCACCTTTACCAAGTTCCTAGCCTGCTCATCCACCACCTGCGCAACATCAGATAAATCTGGCAATCCAGCACCAATTGCATCAGCCTCAGCATTCAAAACAATCAGAGCAGCGATAGCCTCAGCGACAGGTTACAATATCTACTTAGTTGTTGCAGTATACATTTTAAAACAAACTCAGAGTATTTATTGACAAAAAGCCTGAGATAGTTGAGTTAAGAGTTCAACTATTGTGTTAAAAAGAACTGAAACAATACAATTGCTTAGAGGAGAGAGAGAGCGAAAAGGATGAAAAATTGTCTCCTTATCGTCCGTCAGTCAGCCAATACAAACACAGCTGAAAGGCGATCGAGGTGTCTGAAACGACAAACAACCAAAGATCAACAGTTGCCTGTTTCACAAAGCAGATTTAATAATATGATAGCTGAAATATAGTATATTAAATCACCTCTATTAATCTAAAATTTCATTTTTGTTCTTAATGAAATATGCCTAAAAGTTGATTTAGATTCTCTTCGTGATTGAGAAGTGTTGATCTTTTCTTTCCACCGCCATTGAGTTCAACCGCATCACTTGGGATCCGTTGACGAGTGTAAATTCTCTAATATAAAAATGAAGACCGTGTCAAATGATCAGGTAATAATTTATTACATTATGGATTTTATAATAGTTATGTGATTAAAGTAGTTTTTGCTAGAATTATCAAATATTTTAGAAAAGAAGGCGGACAGCAAATCGTTGTACATCACTTGCAAACGCGGTATGATCTCAATCATCCACCATTGAATCTTCATTATAACACTACAATTAATGATATGTAGGCATGGACTTTAAAGAGAAGAGAAAGATTTTGAAAGGCAAGGCGGACTCAAGTACTGACAACAGTAAGAACTACTCGTCTTACTTCAGATTAAAGTCAAAGTCGTTGAAGATTGGCACCTCGGTCTCGTCAAGGAACGCCGTCAAGTTCGCGCGCTCCTACAAAGATCTGATTGCATTGCACATGGATACTCTAGCCGAAAGGAAAGCTAAGAAGGGAAGAAAGAGCTCCAAGTCTCAACCAGATGATAAATAGGCTACTGTATAATCATGAGAATACTTATTAATCACGTTTCATATTACATATAGTTAGATTTTACTTGACTTTTGATTGAACTTGTCCAGGGGTGACTGATTGTTAGTAGGTCTCCTTATGATACCCTATGTACTTTCCTCATATTCCTTGTATTCCACAATTTCAATTGAAATAAATTATTTTTTAATTGCATTTTATTTAATTCATATCTGACTGTTATTAATTTATTGAGATATGAAATAGGCTAGGAATTTAATAAGACACGCCAGCACACCACCAATTACATCGTATTCGTAGGAGAATCTGGTGCCTGTGGTTGATGATCTGCATGATGCTGCAGTATATTCGGGGATTCGTAATAATATGAGGACTCCCAATCCTGAGGAGGGCAGGGAACTAGAGCAGCCCAATGGACGCGGATTCATAGCCGGATTTATTTATACAATACGAAGGCTGTTGGTGTGGCTGAGTAATGGAAAGTTTGGAGACAGTTATCCAACCTCTTAAAGTGGTGGCGGCGGTGGCTCTCGACCTGAACAGGTGAAGGTGCAATAAATTAAAAAATTACGCGAAGAGTATCGCAGTAGAAGAGTTGTGAGGGTGAGAGGTGCTGAAGGTCTGCTTGGCTACTCAACTCTTCGCAGATTTAAACGCTTCTTGGATGACATTCATTCTCTTTATGCCATTTTGCTTGCGTAAATCCTTATTGACACGATGATTTGTCTCATATACTTGATTAATATGGAGACTTCTGGTCCCTGGCCTGATAATTCGCGTAAATTTTGGTATATAACACGTACTACTCAATCATACTACGCCCTGCTTGTGTTCGCGTACATTCAGGTTCTTTTGTCATGTATTCGAATTGTTACCAAGCCTAAATCTTTATTCAGATTAGGCACGTTGATAGATTTAATTACTATAGTCCCCTTCGTCGTCACTCCCTTTTTAAAGGATGGTGAACATATTTGGGTGCCGTATTTCCTGCGTATTTGGAATTTGTAAGCCGCTGTGAACGCCTTACTGCTACTTCAACTGAGGGGATCCACTGTTCTTAATCAAATGATGAGCTAGATTATTGTTTTCGTATTGAGAACTACAGCTTTTGTGTTTACGTGGATGTGTGGATTTCAGTTCTTTGAGATGCAGTTTGGCGGTCCTCACTATGGTATAGTGGACTCTCTGTACTTTGTGATTATCAGCTCTGCTACTGTCGGTTATGGAGATATTACTCCGGAGACGATGTTGGGTCGTATTCTCTGTGTCGTAATGATTATACTTGCCATTGTATTCTTCCCTTCACTTATCAGTGGTATCGTGGAGACTTATAAAAGTTAAAAGGAGGGTCATAAAACGTTTGTAGGTGGATCCTCTCCGTTTGTAATCGTGTGTTTATCATTTACTTAGAATTAGTTTGTGCGCGAGATACTCACCTAAGCTCTCACGCTCCTGAGTGAGAAGAAGCACTTTAAATATAATCGAAATTAGCACGCTGATAAGTTGGGTGCCTTCTAATCTCGCTTTAAGACTGTTAATAGTATATTGGAGACTACTAGTTACTAGATTGTTATATTGAGTCCTCATAAGCCAACTCATGACATTAAATAATTGCTAAACTCTCTATAATACAGACATCGCATAGCATTTATACAAGGATCTGCATTGGAAGAGAATGATCTTCGGCGCTGTAGTCTACGTCAGGCATCTGCATGCTTTGTGATTGCAGATCGCAGTAAAGGTATTCACTTATCAGATGGCATTGAGGAGGATCGCCGCAATGTCCTTCGCGTTTGGTCAATTAGGAAATTTAGCAGTAAGACGCCTGTTTACGCGTTTAACATCAGACCAGAGACTGATCTTCACGTAAGACCTCTTGTGAAGTAAGTGGTTTGCGTTAACAGTATCAAGTAAATGATTTTAGGTATCTCTTGCATTCATAAAGGTGCCAGCGCTCTGATAACAAATCTTATTCATTCTGCTCCTCGTCTCAAAAAATATAACTAGAATTGGTAAGTTCAGTATGGTGACGGCTTATGTAATGTGATTAGACTTAGTCCTTTTAACATGTTATTTTGCGGCAAGCGCTATAGTGATGTCTGCTGGTTCTTGTATGCAGAATTTCAAGTAATTCTGATTGGTGTTAAGTTTCGTATTCCGGCGAAAATTAATGCTTCATAGGCCAACATAAAGACGCCCAATAATGAGTCTACTGTTTATACCTATTGTGAGCATTTAGTCCTTAATCCTGGACCTGATTTCATATTTCCGGAGAATGACCTGGTAGAGAAAATAATCTCTGTTTGCTCTTGCATTGAAGATTTGGCTGATATTGAGCGGCTTGATAAGTAGTAATTTTAGTCAACCTGGTAAAAATGGTTTAATGTTTAAGACGATTTGGATTAATCGTTTCCTTCACATTCCCAGCGTTAAAATCGCCAGTCTGACAGTTGTTAATGTGACATGTTTGGTCAAAGTGGTGAACTTGACTCGGATGTTGTTGATGCTGGTAATCTCACCGAAAGTATCTTTCTTAATCGCAGATCTTCGTCCAAATTGCATTAAGAGTCGCCGCAATCATCATCATCTACGGCAAATAGGTTTTAATCGGCTTCATCTCCTGCCAAATCTACGTCTCGTCTGGCATCATTGAGATACGGTACTGATTCTTTGCCTACTCTATCGCCAGATGGTTCTTAATCTGTAAATGTTGATGCAGATCTGGAGGATCAATCTGCAGATTCAGAGTAATTAGCTAATATATATGTTGGTCATCCGCGTCCACCACATCATTTGGTGATTGATAACGATCTGCAATCTCCATTTTGTTATATGGTCAAGTAAATTCCATCTATCGAATAAAGTAGATTGGCTGACGCGTCAGTTAATCAAGATTTCAATATCGATGCTGATGTGTCACATGGACGAGGACATAAAGCAGCATCTTCTGGCAATTACAACAAGCTGAAAGGTCATGTTATATTATGCGCTAATAACTTTGAAGTTTGGACATTTATGTGCACAGTGAGGGCATCGTTTCTTGATAAGAGCTAGTTAACTCCTATTCTGATTCTGTGTCCGCAACTGCCATCTGAGGACGAATGGAGATCTATAGCGGTATTTCCTCATGTATACTTCATGTAAGGATCATCTTTGAAGCGCAATGATCTCATTAAAGCTGGTCTATTCGATTGCAGCTGTGTGATTGTTCTGCAGTAACCTCTGGAGCAGAGTAAAATTGACGGTGGCGATGATGAACGTTTTGTGGACAGTGCTGCTGTTATGACGGCTCATCAGATCGATTTCATGACCAAGGATAAGTATGTCATCACGGAGCTTGTCACTAGGAATAATATCAAATTTATGCGTGTTAAGCACGAAATGCTGGAATGTCTGCCCAAGCTCACGTCTAAAATATCGCCGGAGATGAATCCTATTGACATTACTTACACTATGCGTAAATATACCTTTAGGAGAACTGTGCCAGAGGGAGCATTGAATACGAATCTTAGCGAATGGGAGAATGATGATGAAAACTTTGCATAAAAGGCCGGAAATTTCTCTCAATCAAATTAGTTTAATGCACAGATTGCTGAGAGTATGGATGAATCGCATGTCAACACTGAGGACCCTGGATATTACGCACACTCTGCCGTTTATGCATCTGGTCGAGTACTCACCGGTGATATGTATGATGGATTGATTTTTGAAGCTTTCAGGACTCCGGCTATTACGGATGTTGTCAAGTTGTTATGTGGCCGCAGATATCAGAGATGGCGAGATTTGAGTAATCATTTGAATGTTGTAGGATCTGTACTCAAGAGTGTACGTGTACCGCCCCGTCTAGTTGGAATGTCATTCGCTCAAGTATTTCGTCATCTGTCTCTGGAGCATCAATGCGTCGTTCTGGGTATTTATCGCAATAGAACCAGAGCTGACGTGGAATAACAGTTTTCTGAATTGGACCAGTAATTACATGGATCTCTGAAAAAGCATAAGGACTTGAGAGATTAATCTTCCACTATTCACTAGCAACAATACACTTCATAACGACATAAGAATTTGCCAGTGCATAGAACTAGGACTAATGTTAGCACTTGGTCTCCTTAACGGTAGCACTTGTATTAGATCGACTCTAATTACACTATGAATTTAGGGGATGTGGACGCTCTGGAGATGTAGAATATTACTCATAAGTCATATCAAGAAAGTGCACAAAAGACATAGAGAATCCAGAAGCTTCTGTTGGATATGAATCACATTGATAACGATTTGCCGTACTTAATAACAAACCCTCTGCCGGATCTCATTATTGATTCTATGGATGACCTCTTCCTCTTAGTGCCTGAAAGTTCTCATTGATGATGAGTTGTAAATTAATGAATATATACAAGTAATCTATTTGATTAAAAGCTATATCACGTTTATTTCATACTCGTTTGCTCTTTGTTATTGTTGGCAAAGAACTGATAGACTAACTGGACTTGCTAACTACAAATTTGCGCCTACTATCAACTATTGACGCGATAAATGCACATGTTAGAACAAAAGAGTTGCAGCAGAGTAATATTGCAGATGAGAGTGGAGTGGCAGGATATACATTCCAACAGTACTCGATAGTGAATATGACAGTCACGCCATTAGACCATGCTACTAGATGATTAACAATAAACTGAGGCTAATTAGAATCAGACTCTGAAGATTTCGGTAATAAGACGTTTATAGAGTAAGCAACTAGAAATGGGAGAGACCAGAAGTACCATGAATAAAACTAGTAGTGCAAAGACCGACTAAAACAAATACCGACAAGATTGGATAAGGCGAGCATGGTAACGATATTCAACGCGTCAATACTAGCCATTTAAACACTACCACCGAGCCGAAGAGCATTAAGGAATCTGTAAATAAATTTCACCATACCCAACTGCTATGTCCATGCGAAATGACCCAACAAACACCATAGACTTACGCAGCCAGAGACTAACAATAAATGAAAGTTGGAAGAGTAAAATACGTCTGGATGTAGAAACTTCCAATTCACAGTCCACTTGTAATCAAAAACACGCCCCAAATTAAAGGAGCTTCTAAAATAATTCACGGCATGACTTTGATTAGTCAAAAATGGTACAGCAAGTATCAACTGAACAGCAACAATAATCAGCAAATGCTTCATTAGAGACCGAGGAGACAGATTCACAGCGACTATTACCATGAACGCAGGAAGAAATAATACAATGTTCATCTTTACTGATAGAGCTACTGACAACAAAATACTTGATACAGTGTATTTTCTATTCAAAAGTGCCAAAACGCAAAGATACATGAACAACATGGCCACAGGGTCATTGAACATTCGCAGCATATAGATTGAGTGTATTCTCTTACTTACGGAAAGCAGTGGGAGCATGATAGGTGGAACTATTTTGATATGCCAGCTAATACGGTATTTTAAAGCCAGAGATACCACGTATAGACATGCAAAGATATACTGAGCCAATCTGATATTCTAACCAGCATCTGTGAGTTGAAACAATAGAGAGTAAATATACACGAACCCAGCAGGATAAACCAACGGCCCAGTATCACCTTTCATCAGAGAATAATCTCTACAGCCACCAAGATATTGTCCAACTTCTTGCATATAAGCTTTCCAGTCAATCTCAGTGTAAGGCACGTTACGAATGATGAGCAGCGAAGACGCACTCTCCAGCATGAGGAGAAGCAATGGAAGTATGAACGAATACTTGTAATTCCAATCGAAACACAGCGAATTTGCAATATTCACGTATCGCTTGTAATCTACAGCCACCATTATCAGTGCAGTCTATAGAGAATGTGACAGAGAGGCAGAAAGATATGTGTGAGTATGTGTGAAGGAGGTGACAAGCAGGCTTAAGAGTTGCATAAGTACGGAAAAGCAGTGAAAGCTGAAACGATCAAAGAGGCGTCGGCTGCCCGTGTGCCGAGTGTGATGACTGAAACGGAAAGTCTAAAAATTTCTGATGCATTCATCACGGTACTGATATGAAAAGTAAGTAAGATCATATCAAATCATTTATTCAAGTCACAACTTCAACATATCAACCGTAGCAAACTCAAACCAAACTTCATTCAAAGCAAGACACAACCCAGTCATTGAGCTTGTGGACGAGGACACTTGCAAATTTCTTCGTCCTTCAAACCGGCAAGAGCTGAATCAATGTGCTTTCCGCATCCTACACGTACACGCAATAGATAATACGATTTAATAATCAAACAATTAGAGACATCACTTACCTGCCCAGGTGTATTTGTGGCACTTATCACAAGTAACTCTTCTGCACATACTAAATTAAATTCTTATGACTGTGAATTCAAACAAATAGCCTTTGATTGTAATTACAATGAGGACTTGAAGAAGAAGAAGAGAGAAGAAGAAAGAGCGAGCGCGATTTCCCTTTATGCAGCGCCGGTGTGGGAAAGCAATGCTGCTTATGCAAGCTAGGTGCAAGCTGATTGGTCGTCAACCACTTAGCTTGTCGGACACTTCCCAATTCTAAAACTACCAATAATTACACAATACCAAAGACTGATACAATATCTGAAATGACGCGATTTTTTTTATTAACCAAGTATCGCCTGAGACATGGGACTTGACACATATTCGATCTCTCGCTCATCTCTTCTTCCTGACAATCGTTTTATATTCACTTTGCGCTGTGAAAGTGATCATCAATCGTGATAATGTCTAGATGCTTCATTACCACACTTATAGCTGCCATTCTTCTACTACTATCACAAAATATCAAGGCTGAAGATTCGTCATGTAATCTATCTGCAAAGCCATCTGATATCTCGGAATGTGCTTTTATAATTGCCCAGTGTCCATCAGATGGTGCAATCGATTATCTGTAACTCTATTTCTGCCAGTCAAGGTGGAACATTTCAACTATTCTTCTCTGTCTTGGTATTCTGTTTATCACAATATCTGTCTGTGCATCATACTTCATGACCGCCTCCATATAATCGATCCAGCAGCTGAGTCGCCATCTACCTCATGTGGTCAATCGTAATGGAAAGGGGATCAGCGACGCGGTGATGGGCGTGACTTTTCTCGCTTTTGGTAATGGCGTTGCAGATGTTATCGGTTCATTTATTGGTATAAATAGCGATGCGAGTACCCTTGTCTTGGGAGAATTGATGGGCGCCGGTCTGTTTATTAACACTGTCGTTGTTGGCCTGATTGTTCTCTTGCATGGACCAACAATTAAGTTGCAGCAGAAGGCATATCTCAGAGATCTTATATTCTTCATATTCGCTGTAATATTTCTTCTGGTGGTTATAGCTGATAAGAGGATTACTTTGATTGAAGCGATATGTCTTACTTGTTATTATGCTTGTTACGTGATTGTTGTAACCGCTGGTTCGCAGATTTGGAAGTTTGTATAATCTTTATTTGGCTATGGCTAGCAGAGAGGACTTGTAGAGTTGACTTAGAACATTCATGATGATAATAGACTTATTGAAGAGGCGGGAAAATTATTTTATCGCGGCGACGAGGATGAAGATTAAGATGATCAAGTAATTAGAGCATTAAATGGTCAAGATGCTATGAATAATGGAGGCAGAGATTCGATAATCCATGATAAATATTTTTACAAGTTTGGAGCATATGGCAAAGCTATTGGGACGTATAGATTGATACCAGCATTGTCTCAGTATCGCTCATTGTCAAATGATGGTGATGATTTGATTGAGGATTTCCAATAGCAGAAGGATGGTAATTTTTAAAAGCAGGGTAATAGTCTATTGGTTGAGTTTGATTAGCTGTATGATGTTGACCACACGCGCCATTAAACTGATGTATCTGATGATAGGAGCGATCGTCGTCATACTTCATTTCTACCTGCAGAGAGTTCATCTTCGCAATAACAGGATGATACAAGGACTATTGATTCTAAGTTTTCAGAGCGGTTGCTATTATCGAATTCGCGTGATTATAATGCTCAAAGCCGTTAAGGTTATGATTAAGCTTTAAAATCTAGAACTATATCTGGTTTTGGTAGATTTTTATGGAGGAAGCTTTTCCCATAGAGTAACAAGTATGGCTTTTCTCCTCCTGTGGAACGTGTTCTAGATGTATTCCTACCAGTAAGGTACGAATGGGCAGAGTTATCCATAGCTGGTAAATTTGTGTCAGTCTTAGCAGTTGTGCCACTTATTATGCTCACTCTTTGTATTCCATAGCCTCTACCATCTCTAGATGACTCCCGCTCTGATGATTATGGTGGCTCTGAAATGTATTTCCTATGGGATCGATGGTTGCTCTTAATCTAAATTGTCTGCGCACCATTGTTCTTGTTCTATACTCTAGGCGTGACTCTATTTGCGGCGATACCTATCATTGTGGTGTGCTTTATATCTATTGTTGTGTGGACTGATCCCTACAAGATACCACAATCTGTCATTTTACATACTGCGGTCACGTTTTCGTGTTTCTTCTCTTCTATAGTTTGGATTTACTAGATTGCCAATGAGTTGATGGCTCTTCTCCTGGCTCTTGGTGTTATTATGAATATTAGTCAAGGTATGATTGGTCTGACCATTTATGCAATAGGGAACAGTATTGCAGACTTTGTCGCGAACTTGTCTGTGGCGCGTCAAGGCTATGCAAGTATGGCGATCGGTGCTTGTATTGGAGGCCCATTGTTCAACATTCTGCTTGGTGTTGGTGTATCCTCGCTATATTACAATATCAGTCATAGTTGGTATGAGATCGAGATTAACAAAACGCTGATTGTTTCCTCATGTGCCCTCTTACTGTCTCTGACGGTCTCAGTAGTGGCTGCGCTCTCAAGCAGTTCATAGAAATGGAGAACGTATGGATTGACTCTGATTTTCATTTACGCTACATCCATGCTCATAAATATTGTACTAGAAATTATTAAGCATTGAATAGAACTCATTTCATGGTCCAGATTGGTCGTTTTCTACCTTACTTCTTTCACCAGAGAAGTCGAAATGCAGCATCCTTAGAACCACTGTCGTAAAATCGCGCTATAGTTTAATTTCAAGCTGCTACCAACAGATACATGACATAAACGTCGATACTTTATTCCTCGAGGACATTTAGAAAACGGAACTCAAGTCATTGTATATATAATGCTTTGAGAGACCGAACTTTCGTGTATACGAAACCTTCCTAGGAAGATTAGCTATATTCTCGGAGGGATAGCTCAGTGGCAGAGCGTAGGATTGCAAATCCCGAGGTCGCGGGTTCAACTCCCGCTCCTTCCTTTAGTTTTTGACAAATGGTATTAACGATTGCCCTTTTTGGTCATGGTATGGGATTTTTTGGGTCTACAGACAGACTATCTCTCGCATCTTGATCATACGCGTTCGGAATCTCGTTCTCAAGTACAGTAGTAAGCGCTTTCTTGATACACATGCAATCCGTCATAGACAACAACATTGTTACATTGGGAAGCTGCTAGTATTGTACTTCTTTAATTCTAACACACATAATGTACTCTAATTCCATCACATATCACCGCGTCTCTTGCCTTTAATCACTCTTCTCCTCACTCTGCTTTTTATTTTTCTCCGACAGTTCAAAATATCAAGAACCAGTCAAAATGTGCGCACCTGTCAATTAAATAGTCCCACTAGAGACTTCACATTAGCGCACAATGCTATCTCGGCTCTTACGAGAGGGAATGCTGGGCAATTTAGACGAAGAAGAGTTGACTCGGATTACTCAATTGTTAACTAGAGCAGAGGCACGGCAAGGAGCGGGAATCAGGCCGCAGTAATCAGAAGTGCATGATGATCATTCTGGTGATTCAGATGAAGATTAAAGCGTATCTGAAGAGGAATATGAATAATTTGACCGGTACTACTAAGGAGGAACTGGTATAATTGAGGATTACGATGATTATTCAGGAAGTGATTATGAAGATTACGAAGGAGAAGAACTCTACTCAGATTATAACAGGTACGAGGATGAAGATGATGTTGATTACCTCTCAGGCGGCGATGATGTTGGTGTTGTGCAAATGCATCGCTATCAATCGCATGATATTGACTGGGACTGATTCTTGAAGATGTTCATATTTAGAGTGTGTTGTCCCGTTTGTACGGTAATAGAATTGTATAAATTTTGCAACTATCGTTTCTCTCTCTCTCTCACTTCTTCTGGCTTTCAATCTCATACCTTTGTTTTCATTCCATTCAGCCATTCAGCTAAAAAGGTCCTCGCTTTGTTTCGAATCGCATCGCGTCTCTGCATAAAACTTGTGTGTGATAAGTACAGTATTTAAATGTTATAGCGAGCGAGTCTAATAAGATTAAGACCGTTGGCGGTCAATAATGGGATAAGAGTTGGTGTTGGCTGCTATCGCTGCGCTTCATCTGTAAGTTCCTCTGCTTCAAATTACTCTAATGGTAGTAAATCGAATGGATCATCTGGTGCTGTTAAAACATCTACTACTCCCGCTGCGAAAGAAGTTGGTGGTGATTAGATTGAAGTCGCATCTGAAGGTGACAAACCGTTCCCGTAAGAACCGTATTTAGCTGGTGATGACGGTAATTCAGACGCCACGACATCACCTGCTGACAGAGACTGGTCACTCTCATTCCATGGAATTGGAAGTTAGCCTTTCAGTAAGGAAGCGGCGAGTATTCTGATGGCACCGTTGGATGATGCAGACATTGAAGTTAAGCCAGATGGACTGCTGTACTTGCCAGAGATTAAGTATCGCCGCATTTTGAACAAGGCATTCAGCCCGGGTGGTTGGGGATTATGCCCCAGAGGTCCTCACTCTATTGTGGGCACCAATACTTTGACGCGCGAGTATGCACTGATCGTCCTGGGCCGGTTCGTTAGTCAAGCTAGAGGTGAGTAGTAATTCTTCAGTCAGCAAATGAAAGCCACCGCGACTGAAGGTGTAAAGTCCAATGCTCTCATGAGATGTTGTAAAGATTTGGGTATTGCCAGCGAGTTGTGGGATCCGGCCTTTATTAGGAAGTGGAAGGCCAAGTTTGCCAAAGAGTGTTGGGTGCTCGACTAGAGAACATCAGTCAATGGCAAAGGGCCGCGTAAGAGGCTATGGAGACGTGTTGACGAAAAGTTTGATTATCCGTACCAAGAGATTAAGTGAATGAATGCATTATAGTAGCTCGATAAATTCATTATTTCCGCTTTAAATGCTGGGTTTCCTCTTTATTCCCATTGTAGCGACTGAGAGTTTATATCAAAGCTGGACTTTTTGGCCAGTTACGAGAGACTTTTTACCAGCTTCTAGGATAGTTGTTACATTTCTGGTGGTGGATACTAAAGCTAGCATCTGCCAATTGAACGGGAGCTTATTCGCAGCTAACTTGGTGTTATCCGATACTCGCGAGGCATCCGACGCTAACACAGTTAACAACTCTTCTAAAGTGTCAAGTGTAAGCTTTCCATCACTAACCAGCTAGCATGCTTCTATCCACACTTGAAAGCTTTAGTAACCATAAGTCTATTACCCATTGAACTGGCCAAACTAATCAGGAGTATAAGTCCAAAAAAGTGGATTATTAGACTTGTATCCTTACAAATCAGTCGCTGTCTCGTAGCCTCTATGAGCCTGATCAATTCGTATTTCTCCAGCAGATCCTAGCAGATGGAATCTTTGCTGTGAGTGAACTTCAGCCTTATCAGGAGCAACCCAGCTGGACGTGAACACAGCATGAGCCGAGTTGCTGTCGCCACTTGCAAATTCAACCAGCAAAGTGATTGTATCCTCACACTGAGAAGAGCATCCATAGTCTGCAGATGATGCGATACCTTTAGAAGCAGACGCGTAGACACTTACAGGCTTCAACTACGGATAAGACCAACAAAGGAAATCAATATGGTGCGAGTTGAGATAATACGAAATATCGGAGGATACACCAGCCCATGATTTAAACGTCTTCAACTGATACTTTGGCTAAGACATGTAAGCATAAAAGTAGGATAAGTCTGCACCCATCTGACCATCAACAATCTTATTTCGAGCATCCTTATAGATGGGATCGAATCGTTTATGGAACTCGGTGCAAACAACCACATTATGCGTCCGTGACTCTTCAATCAAATGATCATGTTCCTTGAGATGATGCACCGTTGGCTTGGCTATCATGACGTGCATTCCCTTTTAAATAGCGTATAATGCTATAGGATAATGTGTAGAGTCGGGAGTAAAGATGGTGACAGCTGATCCAGAAGACATTGAATCTATCGCGTCTTGGTACGCCAATAGATTAGCTCCCGATTTGGGCCAACACTCGTCAATCTGAGTAGATAAGTTTGAATACATCTAACCAATGCCGTCATTAAGCCACTAAATACTTCCCTCCACTTTTTCCGCCGAAGTTCCACACAACCCGATCCATTCAACCATGCCACGTTGACGCAGATGGAACATTGTTAATGCAACTACGCCCATCTTTTTGTCAGTTGAATTGCTTGAGCTCTGACTCCCCTAAGTACCAGCAGCATTGACAGAAGGCGGTATACCAACCGTATACTCTCCAGTTCCTACCATTAAGACTCTCATAACTTACACTTAGATAGTTTCTATATGACGTCAAATGTTAAACAAAAATCGAAAGCTGAGACGAACACGAAAAATTGTCTGCAATCAAGTTTCCAGTAAAATGGTTACCAGAATCAAGAAGAAAATTAGATCAAACTTAAGAGCCAGACAAAGAATAAACTACTTTAATTACAATTCAATCGACAAAAGGGAAAGTTATAATGGATGGCACAGACAGTTATCACGCGTTCTGAGTGAAGTTGGCCAGCTGTTTTAGAATTCTTAGGGTGGGATCCACTTCGCGTTGACGAGAAGAGTCGCGTCGCTGTAAACGATTAGGAGACGGCACTTCAAGTCCCAGTAGTGATGCTCTTCTTGCATCATCCTTTGTCATTCTCAGTCCAGATTCGCGTCTCTTGTTGTCATGACTGACTTTCTGACTCGCACCATCTTGAGACGGTGGAGTAGATAAGTTTTCATCCTCATCAGGCCACACCACTTCAATGGCGGCCACAAACATCTCATCAACATGCTGCTTAATCTCCTTGAGAACGGTAATCATATCATGAGCATGCATCAACTTTGGATCACACTCTTTAAGGAAAGATTCAATTTTCAATTCCAAATTTTCAATGTCTTGACTCACCTTGTACTTTGCAGAGTCATCAAGCATCAGTCTAACGTTCTCGTCCGATATTAAATCATCCATCATCTGCTTCTCAATGGAAAACAGATCCACATTCTCATCAGCTAATTCACAATCTAGATAGTTCTCAAGTTGGATTCCAGACCATTATTAAATCTATTCACTTGTCAGATTGATTTATTCATTGAGTTATTAAAACTCCCTTTCCAATTATTCATTCAATGGATTTGGGCGTTGAACAACTCTTGGTGGATCTCTTGGTCTGTGATACCATGAACAGTTAATTTAACCATCCAAAAGCGCTTGATAGATATCTTGCAGAACTATGGACACCTGTATATCAGACTACTAATCCTTGATACGTGATATGCAATACAGAAGCAATTGTTTCATGCGAATAGGATCAGGCAGGTCTGGTTGAATGTGTTTTACGAATAGAGTTGATGGAACGTCATTGTGTACACTCAACTGCAAATTAGAATATGAACTTCGACGTTTACCACGCAGACAGAAACTACTCTTTCTACCAGCACCAGATTTCCTCTTCTTTTGCAAACTCTAACGGAACTAATCTATATTGAACTGCTGAATAGATTATGTAACATCTTTACTGACTGAAGTAGAAGTAGTGTCGGTGGTACAAGTTTAAACGCTGCTTGAATAGGTACTAATCTGAGACATAGACTCAACTTCTTACTGCGGGAATTTGGCTTCTTGTTAATTTTAAACCAAAGTAAATGCTTTGGCCTTCATAGAGGACGACTAAACACCATATTTGTGTTGTGGGAAACTCTTCTACTTCTTTGAGTCTTCATTCAGAATACTATCAAAACGTCTCTTGTGCAAATTGAGTGGGCTACTAGGCATAAAGTCACTGGTGGTGATAGTCTTACGTGGAGACTTTATATCATGCAACTACTATTGATTCTCGGCAATAGGCTTCAAAGGCTCAGCTCTCTTCTAGATATACTTCCACGGCAAAGGAGTCGGAAACGATGATCTTCTACCCTCAGTCATTACAAAAATAAAATACTTTCAACAGATTATTATTATGCAGACAAGTATAGTACAGTGCTGTGACTTAAATTTGTTCTAAAGTTCAATATAAAAGTTGAAACAGAAATGGAAAGTTGGACGAGCGTTTCACCGTTTCAAGTCTTCGCCAACTTGGACGTGACACTTTATCCAGACTACTTTGAAACGACAGCGTTTCTTTACACTCACTGTACTGTGTTGTGTATCATCAATTAGACTTAAGACAGTACTATCAAGAAACTTGAACAAATGACTGTGAAAGCTGACGATTACGAAAGATACGAAATTCAGGACTTGAAACTAAAAGTGTTGCAAGATTATTTGTTGAATCTGGAAGCTACGAATGCAAAATTGTATGCTCGCTGTAATGATTTGGAGTTGAAACAACGTTTGTCTGAGTAATAAGTGTAGTCTCTGTCAAATCCATCCGACTTGAGCTGTGATATTAGTCCAAGTCCTATCATAGCCTTCACTATAGTTCAATAGATTATTGACGAGGCTATTAATAAAAGCGAACAGTCTCAACTGTAGAAAGAATTCAAGAATCGCCTGAATGAAACGGAGACTTTGAAGGATCAGTAGCTTGAACAAATGGCCGAGAAATTGAAAGAAGGTGAAATGAACAAAGTTCTCGCGTGTTCATTGCAAAGGGAGACAGAATTGATGAAGAGAGAGTTTGAATTTGAAAAATCTTACATCAAGACCGCTCTGTAACATTAATAGGACGAGTTAAAGTGCAACGATTAGAAAATATCAACGTTATAAGATCAACTTTAGAAATTGAATTAGCGTCTTTCTGAGAAAGAAAATGAGTGTGAAGAGCTGCAAGTTTATATCACCACATACAAGAAGCAATCAAAAGAAAAGGTAGAGATCTTGAAGGCGAATTGCGCTGCTGCAGACGCTGAAGTTGAAAAGTTGGACGCTATAATTGGCAAGATCAGAGAAGCATTCCAAAAAGAGATCACTTTTATAAATCAGAATCAACGATTGTCAAATTTGATGAATGTGATAAGTGAAAACTGATCTTCACTAAATATACGCATTTTATCATCATTTTTTCTACAATTGACACTTCTCATTTCTTCACCTGAGCCAAAAATGAACACATTAATGCGTCGTCACACTTGTTACCACTAATAAATGGATGCTTTCGACCACTTGATGACCCTTTAAGAAGAGCTGATGGCGATGGTCTACTTTGTGGGTCCTTGTCCAGACACAACTCCACAAAATGACTGAAATCGCGCGTGTATGGGCCACCAGATAATTGATCAGGCACTTTTGGCAACTGTCCATTAACGATAAGAGTGAGCAAATCAAACGGACTGAGATTTTCAACATTGACGGATCCTTGTGAGAGTCCTGACGCAAGAGGATGTTTGCCCAGGGCGAGTTCGAGCAATGTAAGTCCCAGACTCCAACTATCTGACTATGTAGAGTATTGTGCACCCTAAATCCTCTCTGGAGACATATACGCACCAGTACCGACAAATGTGTTGGCAAAAGTTGCCTCCAACTGGCCAGAGACTCCAAAATCGCACAACTTGATCTAGCCTTGCTTGTTGATCAAAATATTGGACGGCTTTATGTCTCGGTGTACAATCCTGTGCTTCTCATATAAGTACACCAGTCCTTCCAGCACACTGATAGTGATATGTCCAAGAATAGGTTCCTTAATACTACCAACGCGAGCAATACTCTCCAATGACCCTGCATCCATATACTCCATACATATGCAAAGTTCTCCGGATGATATAAACGCCCCATAGAAGCTAACGATGAACTTGGATTAACACTCTCCTAGAATCCTCAACTCACGCGCAATCTCCTTACTCAGGCCACCATTCTCACCATCTGCTGCATTGAGTATATGGACTCCATTGATAGATTTCTTTGCCATAATGGTATTCGTAACAATGTGTCTGACGCGATATACAGTACCTCCACTACCCTCGCCCAATTCTTGCAAGAGTTCAAGATCACTATCAGCCAGAGTATTGAGGTATTTATGTAATACTTGAGCTCTCTCGCTACTCTAATTTTTCAGAAGCAGGTTAGAGCTACTTGAGGATCGAGATTTATTTGTGAGGGAGTTACTATTCTATCCTTACAGCGTAGTATTAAACATGCCACCTTACTCACCGACATTTTATGATTAGTAATTCAAGCTATCAGATGATTGTTTACGCATTGCTGTCATTGCACCTAAATCAATTGGCTTAGGACGTGGTCGGCGTTACTTAACAGGGCCATTCAGAGATTATTACGATCCACCTAGTTGCTCCATTGAAGTCGCGCCGCTGATACTATTATTGTCTCCATATGAGCTGAGAGAGTCGCTAGATGCAGATATTGATAATTTCTAAAGGCTTCTATTCACGCCACTTGATCCAGAGTTGATAATAAAAGTATTGTCAACAGAAGATCCAGTTTGATTAGAATCAGAGTTGGCAGATGACGGCGAGGATTGAGATGATTTTGATGTTTAAATGCCTCCAGCAGCCAAATCTAACCGCGGTAATGGCTTGGTCTTTACTTTACGAGGCACCGACATTAATTTAGTATTTTTACAAGGACTAATGGTGGTAGACTTTGTTGATAAATGAAAAGCTGATTTGATATGAAGATTAAAGCTAAAGAAATGGTTTAATCATCAAACGAGCTCCCATGAAGTTGATTAAGATATTTATAGACTACTACAAGATTGGAAAGTAGAGATATTTCTACAGCTAAAAACGCAATTTATTGCTTAATGAGACAATCTGTTTATATCCCATATAAGTCATGGCGTTTAATCTTTTTTTCTATTGAGATGCAAACGCCATGACTGTATTACAATTCGAAACATTCACTTCGACTCTCTTAATTGAATTTTTCCAATAGCGCCAATAAGTCGGTCATTGTTACCTTAATGCTGCAACCTTTCCCCGTTGACAGCGATGCCAACTTCTATCACTTGAATTTACAATGGAAGCTGATATTCTAGTGCTTGCCACCCCTTCTGAGACTCTAAATTGGAATTTAAAGTTTGATCTGCATAACACATTACCATCAGTTCTTCTTCACCAACTCGATACTTGCAATACAGCGAGAACGCGTCCAACTTCCCAATCGCCTGAGTAATCACAACACCGTTCTCAAGCTTGATACCTTCAAATCTAAATAATGGAGATATCATAATCTCTCGAGGCACATTAACAGCGTTATAAAGTATAGATAGCGCGTGGGAACCAGAATACGGTTCAATCCCAATCCCATCTTGAGCATTCGTCAGTCTCCATTCAAACAATTCCAGATTAAGACGATCAGCTCCTTTGATATCATAGAACCTGTTTGAATTACACAGATTTGGAAGGTAACTCTATTTTGATATGTGACTATAGAAGCCAGAGTGCATTAATTTCCCATTTTGGAACATGTAATTACCGTATCCCATACAAAAATACGTCTCAAAACTGTTATCAACTACAGGTGTAGAGTACAGTGATAGATATTGACTTATTCCACAGTAATCGTCGTTCCAAAGCATATTGTCCAATTTCTAATAATCCAGCCTTGATTTCCCCTCAAACGACCATGCAGGTGCAAATAAAGCTGCATTTATTCCATACTTTTTTATCAGATCAAAAGCCTACAATATTGATTGACATGATAAGTTGATTAAAAATTAAACATGTATATTCAATCTTACCAGATGACAGTTTAATTACCCACCACCGAGCTGTCCGCGACCCCACACGTCTACACCAACATATACATCTTTAACTCTACTGCCAGCACTCTATTGAGATATTTCTAGTTACTTCTGACGCCATGTGTAATTTGTAAAGAATGCATCAGATACTTGAAAGAATTTGAGATTATTTTCATTTAGACAATCCTGCCAATGCAAAGAACCATCGCGAATGATAGAATCATACCAAATCAGCTTGAATGATGGGTTAGCCTAGTGCAAGAGGTCTTTGAATATGGTCAACCATTATAATAATTTATCAACATGACGCGACTGGATCGGACTCTCAATATTCACCAGATAGCCATCAAACCGATAATATTAAGCAATCTCCACCAGTTTAGCGGCAGTCTCAACGCAGACAGTCTCATTACCACCAAAGGCATCGCCATAGATTAGACGAAGAATTTACTCAGTACCAGCTTCATGTTCAACAATAACAGTTCCGAGACATTGTACCCCATTCTTATGCGCGCACAAAGTCCAAACCACAGGAGGTATAGTTAGAAAATGATGAGAGAAGTATATAAATATTGAGATATGATTCCAATTTTTAACTGTATACGCAGTGCGCTCTAAATCCACTTTATTGCTATAATATCCTCCAGTATAGATATCATCTTCCACGTAACCACCTTGCATATCATGACAAACTATCAGATCCACGCCATCTCGCAACTTTTTTCGTGGCAACAGCGGAACATGACAAATGTTATGTTCATCAATTCGATTCAGAGGCTTCCATTAAAGCAATTCAGCGACAGAAGCCAAGTATCGGCTTTTAACTTTATTTGATAGATCATTCACTGGCAATATCATTTTTCTAATATATATACTATGAAAGTCCTCGTAAGAAGAACTTGAAACGGCAGAACAAGACATCCTTTTCCCGCTCAGACAGACACAACGGCGAGAGAATCTCTCTGTTGACAGTTAGGCGCGTTCATAACAGTTTTTGCTCGCTCAGACTTTCCTTTGATTTGCAGTTTCACACGATTGCTCTTGTTTTCTTCCTGGCAAGACATCCAGCAACCACCAAACAAATTTTGACGTGACGATTTCGGAATGCTTCGATTGGCGCGCCGTCCTTCCTCTCTCAGTTTCGCGTGTCATCCTCGCAGTAGTAGAACCAACTATCATCAACATAGTATTAACAAGTAATAACTAACTAAAAGTAGAAATAATAAAGCGACAATGTACAACTTGAAGTTTTTGAGTGCTCCTGTTCAAGATGTCCATCAGCGTATCATTATCGGCGAGAAGAATGTCATCGCTAGCAAGGAAGGTGGTGACTTGAAGTGGTTGTCCGCTGTCAATTTGGCATCAACTAGCACTTCTGGTGTTAAGTCTGTGGTACAGCGAGCTATCGTCTAGGACGAATCTGCAAGTGCTACATGGTTTCCAGAGCCTGCAGATCAACCTCCAGTCACTGTGGCAACTTTTGCTAGCGAGAGAAGCCGTAATTTGGGTGTGATCAGAGGTGACGCTATCACTGAACTATTGCCGAAGCTGCTACCTGCCGCTGATAAGGGCAAGTCAGTTCTGTTGACTGTAGTGTTGGCTTCCAAGAACCAGGTACACGCTGCCACCACAGCTATTGCTCGTGCTCTACCTGTATACAACAGAAAGACCACATCCAAGGCTGGAAGTGCTGCACCGTCTGCGACTGTAAATCTCCAATTCGTACTTGCTGATGGGTCATCCTCTGTCGTCAATGCTGATGAAGCTGCACAGTTACAAATCACCGCCGACTCTGTACGTCTTTGTGCTAGACTGGTGGATATGCCTGCGAACGAACTGTCAACTGACGCGTATGTTTAGGAAGCTAAGCAAGTTTTTGAGCATTTGTAAAAGACTGCCAAAGGTGGCCAAGTTTCTATGAAGGTGATCAGAGGCGAAGAGTTGAGAGATGGTGGATTCGGTGGATTGTGGGGCGTGGGTAAAGGAGCACCGTTCCCACCTGCTCTGGTTGTATTGTCGTACCAGCCAGAGTCCAAGTCTCAGCAGAAGTCTGTCGCCATGGTTGGCAAAGGTATCTGCTTTGATACTGGTGGCCTGAACATCAAGGTGGCAAACTTCATGCTCAACATGAAGACTGATATGGGTGGAAGTGCCGCTATTCTGGCTGCTTTCAAAGCTCTGGTCCAAGGTGGGTATAAGAATAATCTGACCGCTTTGCTGTGTATCGCTGAGAACTCCGTGTCTGCAGAGAGTACCAGGCCTGATGATATCTTGAACATGTACAGCGGAAAGACTGTTGAGATCAACAACACTGACGCAGAGGGCCGTCTGGTGCTAGCTGATGGTGTTGCATATGCTACCAAAGACCTTTAGCCAGTGCCTACTCATCTGATCGACATGGCTACCCTTACCGGTGCTTAGATGGTGGCCACTGGTATGAACCATGCCGCCGTGTTGAGTAATGATGCCGAGTTTGAGCAGCTCATGGTGCAGAGTGGTAAGGAGAGTGGCGACTTGTGTTACCCAATTCTGTACTGTCCAGAGTTATTGAAGAAGGAGTTCAAGAGCGATGTGGCTGACATGAAGAACAGTGTGAAGAGCCGCACTAATGCTCAGAGTTCTTGTGCAGGTCATTTCGTTGAGGATCACATCAACAGTGAGTGGAAGGGCAAGTGGGCTCACATTGATATCGCTGGTCCAAGTAGCCATAATGACAGAGGTACTGGCTTTGGAACTGCTTTGCTGGTGCGTGCTCTACGCAAATTGGAATAATGATCATAAATGCCACTAATGGTGATTAATTACACGTAGTTCTACCTAAATTATTGTTATCTAATTGTCATGTTTGTTTTTTATTTTAAATTATCGCTGACAATAGTGGATCTTTTAGGTGGTTAATCCATCACGAATTGTGAAGTTTCCAGTACACTTTATTTATCCACAGTACATTAACACCATCACAACATCTTGAAATCATATCAATAAAGTAAACAGAAAGCAAAAAGAATGTAGTTTTTATACAGTATTCTAATAACATAATAATGGGTCAATACTTAGTCCTAACTTCGGCAACTTTGTGTTAGTCTAGTTGTAATCGCTCTTTGTACTCTTGATACAACTCCATTACGTCTACAGAGATGTTGAACAACACAAGATCCTATTCCACGTCAGCCCTGGTTATCATCTATCCATCACTACGATTGTTACACAAATTTTAAGACTACTCGGCTAACTACCGCTATTCCATCCACCAACCGACTAATCCATTGAGAAAAACTTCTAAACGTCGTCTTCTAGCCTCGAGTTAAGAAGCAGAAAGCTCCTTCATCTTCTCCCACAGTGAAGGCAGAGGGAAAGCTTGTGCAAGGACAGGAGGGAGTCTGCTCTTCATCAATTTAAAGTAGGTGTGGATTTCCTTAAATCTTCTCTGAACAATCCATCGACGCGTCAGAGGCAATTCATCAATCATACCCGTCTTCGAATTAGTCGAATGATAAGACAGCGTGACGCTAATACTGAACTCATAGTAAACCTCTTGTGCATCGTCTTGCACTTTTTGAATGAACGGAATGTCAACCACCAGATTACTGAACATTTCCGGATGAGTGGCCAGCATGGAGTCAAAGTCCTAAATGACATTCTACTACGGTTATTACTCCAACTGCTGCGGAGCCAACTCCGGTTTAGATTATTCAAGATGCGAACTTTCAGCTGATTCAAATTAACGCACCTCTTCATTAATGTCAAGCGCACTAACAACCACAGAACTTTCATATCCCTGAGCAGAATCCTTCATCTACACACTGCCACCATGAGGAGACTCTTCGCGATCATTATATGACGATGACAGTTTTGATTCAGAGTACTGGTAATAACTATTAGTAACGCTGCTAGTACTGCTGCCACCTTCTCCGGTATATAAGGACCTATGTAACGTCATAAAGGTCCCATTTCTCTTACCAACACTTCTATCGCTCTACAATCGTTCCCGTTAAGGTTACCTAAATTCAAATAAATGTGATCTTCCAAACAGAATATGACATCCATTTTTTAGAGGTGTTGGACCAGTTATTCTCTATCCATCTATATACACGGGGAACACATCAGGCTCATTCAGCTCTATATCAGGTATATTTCGAAGGATATCGGAATCCACAATCTAATCAACAGCTGGCTCAATCCACCAAGATGAATTTTGATTATCAGATGGAAATTAGCTGATATTCTACTAACTCTCAGTCTCAGTCTCAGAGGCTCGCTGCCTTGCTACATATCGTATCACAGCATGATGGCCTTCAATATCTTCACCTGTGAGAATGATATCTTGATCCAAATCACCACCAATATTATTACCATCTCGGTTAAGGAAATATATCAACTGATCATCATCATCATCATTACAATCTGCAGACTAGAGTAGAGATACAATATGAGCATGTATTGAGGTGTCATATTCAATTTAACGACTAGAAGTATCCGTAGCATCAGTAATGTAAGAAAGTTTACGTGCCACCAAATTATCTACAGTTGAGGAAGCATCCCCATCTGAGACTAAATTCCTCATTTTAAGCTCGTAATGCTATTATATGGCCAGCTTCTCTTACTCATGCTAGTTCAAGATGTTTTACAAATCACGCAAATCCTAATCATCGTTATCCTATTGTGCTCCACTTCCAACTTGTTTACCGCCTACAGCTTGACTAGATTCATATTATGCCAGCTTGCTGCGCAAAAACTCAATCTCCTTCTACAGACCACGGATTAGACGAGATGAAGAGTCCTCATTGACTACAGCTCGATTTACTATAGCTTTGGCACGGGTTGCGTATCGCAGTGTCGATAACGTCTCCTCCACATGATCAGAGCATGAAGATACCGTGGCAATCATGATAGTCTTGGAGTTGCCACCTAGAGAATTCTTGAGAAGCCAAGTGAGGATAGAATCTCTATACGGGACAAAGACTTTCTTGACAGCAGCTGAGGGCACATTTCGACTAATAAGCTTAGATCGTTCAACTAAAGCTGTAATGACTAGGCCCAGTGCGCTAAGTGACTTGTTAATGTTACCGCCCTCCTTTAATCGCTCGTTGGAAGTCTCACTGACATTACTACGCTCGGAGCCAGCCAAATCAACAATGGATATCTGCGACTTCCTCACTACATTGGGTAAGTGTGAAGATTAGATATGCAGATAGAAAGTGAGCAGAGAATGAGATCTGGAACTATTGGCATTTAGACGCGTACTTGCCATGGCTCTAACAGCATTGCCGCTGTTGATTAGCTCCATCAGCTTTTGCAAAGAGTCCACTTTCACCTTGGTAAGTCCCTCAACGTACGGCCCGGTCTTTGGGTGTTCTCTTATTTTAAATCCTTTCTTTTTATGGCGGTCATTATTTCTATCATTGGCAGAGGTACTACTACTAATACTACTTTGATCAAATAGCAAATCGCGAACCTTCTCATTATAAATCTCCATGAATGTCAAATGTAAAGTGATCACAGACTTGGGATCTTTCTAACGGATATCATAAATCTTTTGCATTAAATCTTGACAGACACGAGGCACTATACCAGGATTTAAAGATGTGCCAGTGATGCTATACGTCTTTCCACTTCCACTCTGACCATAAGCAAATACACAAGAGTTGTAACCGGCGAAAGCAGAATCGATCACTTCTGGACCGACTTTCTAATACAATTCATCTTACGTGCAATCCACCAGCGATGGTTGACTATTTGTAGAGTCTATGCACAGATCGAATTAAAATTATTTCTACATGCCAGCGGAATTATCCGGAGATGCCATCACCAGCGCCGACCGCTTAGATTACATCTGTACCGTGGCACTCGTCTACGTCAGCCGCACAACCTATGGTGGCTACTCTTCCTGAAGCAGTGGCCTCGCTCTTACAAAGACTTTTACCGTGGACTACGCCATACTTATTTTTACAATTTTTAGTAAATTAATGTTGGTTAATAATAGTTGATCGAGTTTACGAGTTTACACGGCTGATAATTCACTGATGCGAAGGAATGGATGATCTGACCCTGAAAATTTTTCGCGTGATTCTGACCAGATGTGCGTTGATCCCTAAATGAAATATGATGTATGAAGGTGTTGAGATGTTTCATTGTAGACAGATAGATTGTTATTTTATGCACAAGCTTAGTTCCTCGTATCTTCATTTAAAGTGATCCCCTCTTCTTTCTGAATACTAAAAGCTTCATGCACTTGCTGAAACCAATGATGCGCTTAATGAAATACATTACAACGTGTGAACCGTTCACATTGGATGAATTGGACCCAGAAGAGTAGTACGCATGTCAATGCCTAATGAAAGAGAATAAAATGTAAATTTTATGTATGCTTTACTTTAAATACCATCCATATCTTGTAGACTTTGTGTCAAGAAGGATCAAGTTGAAATTCTCTACTTTGATACAACGAAATGCTAGAAAGTGAACAGTGACATAACGCCTTTCATTCAGTAATATTAATAAGAAAAGGTAATTGATTCTATATCAATTATACATAGATCAGAGAATACTTGTGTAGTAATGTGAAGAACTCGAGTAACAGTTGAAATAACTCACAGACGCAAATAACAGGTGCATGTAAGAGATGAATCTAAAAGACGCGCAACAGGCTGATCAAGAGATGAAACAATACATCAAGTCTGTTCATTCATACAATGAAATTAAAGATGCCGCCATGACTCTTATGGGCAGACTAGCTGAATTCAAAGGAGTACCTGTGAAGGAAATGTATGCTGAATACGAGGCGTTCGATGATTGAATTAATCTCGATTAGGAAATAGTTGGAATAAGAGGCTTATATGGGGCGTTGATCAGAATCGTAATGTCAGCAGATATAAAGCCACACTGTTTAGCACCTTATCTCTTTTCTATTTACAATTTTCATCGATATTTTATAGTTTATTACATCTACGGCATTAAATAATTATCAAAATGAAATCAATTTTGTTTGCTGTTATTGCTTTGCTGTTCGCTGCTGTTGCATCAGCTGGTGACTGCAAAATCTTGTTCAACGGGCTGCCTGTTTCAAAGGCTACTGCATGGTAGGCTGGCTAGAAGATAAGTATTGGCGGACAATTCACGAACATGAAGAAGGCTAATGATCTGAATGACTACAAGCTGATTTTGAAGCGCGATAGAATCTTTGGCGGTGCATGGACTATCGAAGATGCCGTGTACAGTAGCATCACCCAAGAAGGATTATTCAATGTCACTCTGACTCTGCCTGAAGAAGTTGATGGCGCGTACAGATTGAAGTGGAAGAGAGGTCTGAGAACAATTTACTGGACTAACCGTTTCTACATCACCTCTGCTAATCTGACCGCAACTTCAGATTCTCCAGTTTCTCCGCAGAGTAACGCCACTCTAGACTCTGCTGTGTCTGACATTGTCGAGAATGACGACTGAAACAGCAGCACAAGAATTTGAAATCTACTAGTGAATTTCTCATAAAATATAATCATCATTTTATTCTTATCAAGTCTGAGCTTTCATTTCGTCATTTCCAACTATCTAAACGTCATACCTCCGCATCTCCAATGTTCAGTCATTACTACACTCCCTAGACCGTACAGTACAGTACAGTACAAAGAGAGGCGTTTCATTTGATCGTTTCACAGCCTCATTGTTTCAGAGACACGCGGTTGAAACGTCGTCCTTTGTCTCTCTCTTTGTTGTTCTCGTTTCTGTCTCCGTTTTACTTTGTATTTTGTCGTTTGAGGTGAACAGCTAGTTCCTTTTAGTCCACAATATTACTCAACAGTTGATATATCAACACATTGGCACTTTTCACTATTTATCATCCAAGAAGTGCTTTTGTGTTTTAACCCATCTGATATCTGGCATCAATATCAAGTATCTGGACTGGAACTTCCTTGACTAATAAATCAAATCACTGTTGTTCTCTTTCTCTCTATCATTCGTTTGAAGTTAGTTAAGTTACTAGTAAAAGTAAGTATGATTGCTACTTGTATCTCATCAAATGTTAATGATTATGTTTATGTAGATAAAGTATGATATCCCGTAGTTCTCGGCGTATAGAAACAAGATCATAAAGCTAGGTAAGTGAGCTGTTACATGATTCAAAGATCATTGACGAGACATTCTCTTAGGTGTGTGTAGGCTCAAAGTGCTAAAAGCATCGATGGTTTCAGCAATAAAAGCAAAGACCCTGCAGTTCCATCAAAGATTGGTACTACTGCTAATAACTAGAACAGAACCAGAAAGGCTCTGGGTGATTTGAGTAACGCTAATGGTACTGGCGCTAACGCTGCAGTGATAGCACAAAAGGTAATCTGATTCATTGTTTGTCGTCATTCTCTCATACCCATATCGTGTTGTAGTAAAGTATTGCTGTATCAAAGGTTGACTAAAAGGTCACAAAGACGTCAACTACTGCAGTTTAGAACAACAATAAAGTTCTGACCAGCAAAGTTCAGGTGTCTGCTACAACAGTCACCTCTGCTGCCATTTAATAGAAATAACCAACCAAGCGTCGATCATCAGGCCGTCGTAAAGCTGTAGAGAAAGAGAATGCCACGGCTAAAGCAGGAGCAAGTGCTGCTGTTCATAAGGAAGATGTTGGTGTTGAAAGTAAGAAGCGTCTAGCTCCTCACTGGGATGATCTTGATGCCGAGGACGCTGGGGATCCTTTGATGGCCAGTGAGTATGTTGTTGAGATATTTGACTACTTGCGTGAACAAGAGCCCAAGTTTATGCCTAATCCAAACTATATTGATAAGCATGATGAGCTTCAGTGGAAGATGAGATCAATTCTGATTGACTGGCTGGTTGATGTCCATTTGAAGTTTAAAATGTTGCCAGAGTCTCTGTACCTGACTATCAATCTGATAGACAGATTCATGTCTGTGCGTACTGTTGCCATGAATAAGTTACAATTGGTTGGTATCACTGCAATGTTTATTGCCGGTAAAGTTGAAGAGATATATCCTCCTCAGTTAAGTCAGTATGTTTATATCAGCGCTGGTGGATATTCTCATGAAGAGATTTGTAAAGCTGAGCGTTACATGTTGTCCTCCTTGAACTTTAAAGTACACAGCCCAGATCCTATCAACTTTTTGCGTCGTTGTTCAAAGGCTGATGATTTTGACATTGAAGCAAGAACTCTGGCCAAGTACCTGTTGGAGATTACCTTGCTTGATGAGTGGTTCCTGGCATGTGCATCTTCTCTGCGTGCTGCCAGCTCCCTCTACTTGGCTAGAGTCATGCTGGACCGTAAAAAGGGAAAGTGGGATGCTAACCTGATTCATTACTCTGGCTATGAGATTAGCGATATGAAGCCGTGTGTGCTGCAAATGATGCATTTCCTATCTGCCAAGAAGGACTTTAAGGCCATCTACAATAAATATGCAGCAAAGCGCTTTATGAAGTGCAGCAAGTTTGTAGCTGATTGGGTGACATCTCGCAGTGAGCTGAAAGATTGGGGTCTGAAATTTGACTGATGGCCAACATGATTTATACAGGTGATAGTTATTAGTGAAACGCGCGTTTAGTTGACTGAATTGTAGATGACTGATAATAATGATGATGTACTTTGATGAGATAATAAAGTGATGTTAGTAACAAACTGATTATTCAATTTGCTTAATAGTTTGTCTCTTTATATGTTGTATAAGTGATGGATGGAGTGTAGTAGTACTGCAGTAAATGAAGTGTAGAGAAACTTGTAAAGATAAATTATGCGGAAACAGCACTTGATAAGAAAGTAATACGAATAAAGATGACTTCTCTCAATTTCATTAAATCAGATTTGGGTATAATCATCCAAAAAATCATGTTATACATGCATTGATCATCATTGAGAAGTCACATTTGAGGAAAGAAGAGAACTAGAAGCAAAAGTGGAAAATTTGTCAAAGGAAACCTTATCGCCTCAACGCCATCACCCCACATCTATAAGCGACAACAACCACATCACAATAAAGGTAAAATTTAACGATGCAAACATAATATTATATTGAATTACAGTAAAAACATAGCCACAATCACTTAAACATAATAGACTTTAATTTATCTTCTCGCTACAAGCGCAACTGCTGCAGAGAATTCTTGCTTGCAAAGGACAGCATCTACACGGCCGAGTTCTTCTCAAACATTGGACTAGTGCTGACCAGATCAATACCGCTCTCCTTGCTCTTCTTCAGCAGCTTTGCATAAGTCAGACCGCAGGCATTACAGAGAGTGCGAGCGCCATCAGGACCTCTGCGCCACTCTGGAGTCTCATTAACATTGCAAGCATGACACCGACGGGCAGCCTTCTCAGCCATGCGCGATTGACGCTTTCTAGATATTTTACCATGATTACTACTGGCCTTTTACTTCTACTGCTACTGATGATGCTATTGATAATGCTAATATCTTGATTACTCAGTAGTGTTGCCATCCTAGCTACCAGATCTGGGTTAAACAAACATCAGTCTCCCTGATTCATTCGGATCAAACGATTGCGTGGGGGATGATGGCCCAGACTGTCCACCGACCAGATTCAACAATTACAAAGCATACTGATGCGTATCGCTATCATTACTGGCACTGCCACATGATGAACCTGCTGATAAGCTACTTACTTGACCTTGCGCTTCCAACTGCACCATCGGAATATCGCCAACCATCTTCAAGCTCGGGAGTTAAACATCATGACGCTATTGACCATTAACACACAGCTTATTATACACATTCTCTACAGTATCATTCAGATTGTTATCACGACTAGCGGACACAGCCTTCTTGCTAGAGTAAGCATCAGCCTCAAGCAATGAAGATATCGGAAGACGCTGCTGTGACCAGGGAAGGGGTAACATCATGTTCAGCTTAGCCTTGTAGGACAATCTCGGTTACACAGGATACGGAATCTAATACATACTGCCAGAAATACCAGAATTAAGCTTCGACTAACAGAGCGATGAGTTATAAATAAAATGATCAGAATTGGCGGGCTATAATTATTGCATCTACGCTGTCGTCGTCATATTTATAGGCGGCTTATTCACGCAGCTGCGCAAGCGATCGGAGAAGAGAAAGTCAGACGATTCCCTCGCCAGCCCGTCATCAACAGAATCGCCTGCGAAACGGGTCTAATGGCCAAACATACCTTGATAATACTTTAAATCAGAATGCCAACAGTAAGTAATTAGAATGAATGTCACGATTTCAAGTAATCGATAATTGCGTTAATAAGCACACGATGCGATAGAAAGAAGATAGGCTTTTCCGAATGTGATGATTTGGCGCCCGAGCCGTGGATTACTTAAACTTTTCCAGGGGAGTGAGTCAGTCGCAAAGTCTAGAACAATCCACCGACCGCCGGCACTTTTCTGACTCAATCGACTTTTGCCGAAACAACCGAAATTCTCCGGTTCCAGTGGTGAGTCGCAAAGTCGCTGAGAAAAATCTCGGTAATATGATGACTGAATGATTCAGCACTTTTGATAGGCATCACCGTGCACTACGCCCTGCTGAAGATGTGTACAGTAGTTACATACTGAGACTCAGATCATAGTTTTGTGATACACGTTAAATTGATTAGGGATTTTAGATTTTATTTTCTTGCACGCATAATTTGTTCATTATATGTATCTAATCGGCTAATCGAAGTGCGCTTTCATTTGTTCTAATTGGAATTTGATAGAACCCCTTGACTCTATACCCCATGCGCTGGGTATAACGAAAACTGAACCAAATACGTGTCAAGTTTTCTGATTATGATCGAAGAGGCTCTTGCAGTCATAAAAGTAGACACACATGAATTACATATCGATCAACAGAACTGAGACAAGCAAATTTTAACCGTCCGTTTTACTAGCATTCCTCACAGATCTTTGAATTAGTTACACAGGCGTGAAATAACACCGATTTGAGTAAGGCTTAATACGCGTGTACTGTAGTCTAAAATGAACATATAAAACTCATATCTCTGTTTCTGGCCTTCTCTAGGATGTCTAAAGTTTAATTTTACTCAGAGTGACTGACCGCGTTAGAGTAAGCTACAGCGCTTAAAACGACAAACATGCAAGAAGAACGCGTTTTACAGTAATGCTACCTCGATTTTATGACTAGTAAATTTTGTTAAAGCAAACCATTTGAAATCTTGATTTAAAATGTTAGTCATTACAATAATAATAATATTTCAACAAAAATCTAGATCAAATGTGCTTCTTTACTTCCCTCACCAAATCAAATTTCGCCAGAATGTTCAACATCGGAGATTACAAATACATCTTCATCATCATTGTCATGATCATATTCGGATCTCATGGCAATGTTGCAATCATTCACCTATGCTCTCCTGTAAGTATGATCAAAATTTTATCTATCACTTTTCAATTAGTTTCCCAAGACATTATTTGAGCCGGGTGCGCCCATTGTCCAGCAGAATCCTTTGCACGGTGTTGGTGGTGGTGCAGTGGGCACCTTAGGAGACATTACAGCAAAACTATACTCAGCAAAAGCCACAGAAGAGCTTCTATACGAAGAGCAGCATGATGATGAAGATACTGAAGCATCAACGGAAGACTGAGAAGATCTCATGTATTAACCATCAGACTTCTAATGGTCACCAGAGACAAGCCGATCACCAGCCAATTATCGACTCTACAAACGGCATAATGCCTGCTCTAGAGCAGCAGTATTCAAAGCAGAGCAATCAGAAAACATATATTATGTATTGAGAGTATTGTGATATTCCTCTACCAGCATTACGACTATATTCAAGCGTTGTAAGATGTGTTTTTATGAGGTGGCTAATTAGAAACGAAAAATTAGGCGTACGAGCGTGTGAGTTTCACAAAGAGAAGAGCGATAAGGCGTTCGTTCGTTCAGTTTAGATCAGATCAGATCACTTCGAGTCATCAAGGCCGTTTTGAGAAACAGTGGGCTGGGGAAATCCCAAAACGTATCATCATAATAATCGATCGTTATGAAAATAATATCACCATAAGTTTGGGATTCTTTAATTTTTGCATCACCTGACGATCGATCAGTCGACATCGTTAACAGTTGATAGCATTATTTAGACGCCTATCTATTGCATTGCATAGAGACTTGGAACCGTTTCACTTACACTTTATAATCGATAATGTACATACGCTTTCATTTTCATCATTAGATTATGTATCTTTACTACTCTCGTCTCCAAAATATACAATCAATTTCTTTTACAGTGTGATCAATTCTTAGTTCGCTATCAGCATAATGGAGTTTTCAGCGAAATTTGAAGTATCCAGCAGCGTTTTGCGTTAAAAGCTGGCGTTAAAATCTACAGACACTTTGAGACTTTTAAATTAGGCCAATCTTGGTGGGAAAGACACCATTTACTTGACATGGTTTCTTGCTGACTAGAAAAAATCCTTTGTGGGCTATGTTGAAGTAAACTCTTAAAGTCACTTAAACTAGCTGAAGATAGTATACCAACACGCTGGGAGTATACATGTATCGAACGTATCAATGAGCATGAGCTAAAAGTTGCTCACTCTCAATGTACAAGATGCTGACTCTTTGCTCCATATAACTTGGCTTATAGAGCTTGAATCGCGTCAGAGGCGCGTTTTCCAACTTGGCTCAGAGTCTAATAACGCCTAATTATCATATTTCTTGAATGGAAGTACCGCATCGGAGATAGGTAGCAGTTCTAATGAATGCAAATTGCTCTTGATATCCTAGACTGAGTTTGTTGAGGTGTACTAATTGTATGTAAATCACTCTGGCGGCAACTTATGGCAGTTACAAGGCTAGCCTTAACGCGTCAAATCTGTTTGCTGTGATCATATGTGGTCGTACTATGATGAAATATTTGGTGCTCTGTTCGTTTTATAGAGGGATGGTAAGGACAAGATGTGTGTTAAGTTGAAATCTTTTAATATTAGTGATAGAGATGACTATAAGGTGTCTCCATTGCTTGGAATCGAGACTGTGTTGCCCTTTTAGATCCCAATGAATGATGCCGATTTCTAAGTCGTGGCGAGGTTCAATCGTGATTTATCTGATGGTTCTGATTAGTTGATTCTACTTTATTAAAGTGATGAAGGACTTGACGTTAATTGTGCTATCTGGAGAGCACCATTTGAGGCTGATAATCCATCAGCTATTCGATGTCGTGGCAATTACGATTCTGATTCTGTGACTGTCTCCATGGCGTTCTATAAAGTGCAGATTTCAGCTAAACTCGAAGATTGCATATTTTTTAATCAAGATTCCACATTTTTTATAGTGTGCTCGGAGTACTTGCTTTACATATAAAGATCTTTCCTCAGTTGGTATATCAATAGGCTGTCATTGAAGTCTATATGTTCTCACGACAACGTAGATGTTACAAACATCTTTGATAAGAAGGAAAGGCAAGTTCCAATTTACTCTGTCATGTATGATTTGAAGTAGGACCCATCAATGTTGGTAGATTCTTTAAAGTCGATCAGCGTAGAGTTTTAAGCTTCGTATCTGTCCCTTGCGTTGCAGTTGGCTCAATACGAGTAATCGCAGCTACTTCGACTTCTCAAAGATTGTATATCTTAAAGGGATAAGCTGGGCTTTAGTAATTTGCTTCCTGCATTGGTATCGAAAATGCTTTAGTTTGAACTTAAAAAGTAAGATTTTATGGATTGTTCAGTGCAAGCGCTAGTTTCCAATTATAGAAAGCTTCCTGATTTCGTTTAGTATGTGGATGTGCTGCAGAATGCATGTAGTATCAAGACAATTTCAAAATCTAATATGGTTTATAATGTTGATATAAGGACATAACAGCTTGATTTCTCTCTCCAGTGGTTCTTGCAGGAATCAAGATAGATGTATCGTAATTACGAGTTTGGTATGTTGAATGATTGTTTGAAGTAACGTGATGATTTATAATCATTTAAGCGTCAGAGACTGAAACCAGTTAATGTACCATAGAAGGGTATGCTTGGGATGTTGAAAAGTCTGTTAACGAACAGTAGCAGTCAGTCTGCTAAATCCTCTCCTAGGAAGCCATCAAATGTCAATCCTGAAGCTATTCAAGAATGCTGTTCCTCAGTATCTAACTTATGGGAGACCAAGTATAAAGAGTTCTTGTAGGATATCTTTCAAGAAAGCTAGCTTCTGTCAGTTCAGACATCAGAGAACGTTTAATCTATTGATCTGTTCTCCTTCAAGAATTATGCAACTCCTAGAGCTATTGCATCGCCTCTGGTTTTGTCTAGAACCGCGTCTGAGGACCCTTAGATAAGTCTCAACCAGCCCTCTAAACTATAGATATACTTCAATTGTCATTAACGATTAATGAACTCTGTGTTTCGCATAGTGGAAGACCTTTGTGCTTTCAAAGCGCTAAATGATTTCGTTGGCTGTCAATGTTGGTTCTGCGCTGCGTACGCTTCCAAGGATGTTAATAGTAAAAGGCCCACTTCCGCTGCAAAGACCTCTTCGCTACCATCATCTATGTCTTTTCGTCACGGGTATGTAAAGTAGGTGCTCAATATCAATACTGGTGGCGAAGGTGAAATGTCATCAAAGGTTGATGATAATTACTGCTCGTAACTGGAGCAATAGTTTGATCTACTCTTCCAAATAAAATGCTGCTTTGACGAACTCGGCGGATACGCACCATCTGCATTTAACTTTAAGTTTGCGCTGACATCTCTGCATTAATTATCAAGGGATGATTTCTTGTAATATTTGGCAGATGGTATACTACAGGCCACCGATCAGTTTGTAAATTTTGTCTGCAGTCAGATGAAGTGCGCTGAAGTAGATGAAGATTTGAACTTTCTCCTATGCTTAATTGACTAGGTTGACAATCTTGATCGGCGACGCAATCTTCTTTTATCAATTCCGAGCCTCAAATGGATTGTCAATCAATATCCTTTCAGTTTTGATATGTCGTCAGGCTCGTAGAATCGAGGAAGTCGTTAAACCTCTGACCGAATGGGTGAAGGTGAAAGGGACTCTGGTGAATTTAATAATGCATTGTCACCCAGTTTATCAGCAACATTCTCTGATCCTCGACGACGATCTCTGTTGCAATCGCGAATATCCTCGTCTATTGCTGTCACCTCCAGTAGTCTCGCTATATCGTCTACGTTGGGCCGTTCCAACTCTACTAAGGAGTAGAACAAACTGGTAATTGACACTTTTTAACGCGGATTACTGCCTTTCGACCTTGTGTCCTCGAAGAGAGGCTTCATGTGATTTAATCTTATAGTAATACTCATATTTTTCCATCAGATGCAATATGATATGTCAAAGACAGTGAAAATATATGCGCTTGTATCAAACGTTTTAGCTTAGTCTTCTTTTAGTCGCTTCTGATTGATCAAAACTTCTTTCCGCGACTGACATTATTATTTCACAAAACTCAGTTATTCATTGATTATAATGAGCGCGATTATATAACGATTAAAGTCTATTATCCAACTCCAGCAATAGTACAAGTCTTTTACAGATGAGGGATTCAAGTATGCTCAGACAGCAATCAATTTAAAGATATCAGCGCTTTGGTTGGATCGCCCCGTGGATGATTGTCCTCATGAAGTGCACCACTTGTTCAGTGATGAGTCTAACAATGGCGCACTACTTAATCGCGATTAACTAATAGCCAAGTAATGTGAATTATTCGAATAGATGATGAATAGATGCGGGAGAATTAGGGAAATTTTGATATAAATGGAATCTACTTTGCGCAAGATGAAAGCAACCTTGCTCGATGTTGAGGAGAGGTACGGGCGGTTGGATGTAGTACCTCATACTCAAATCAGTATAAAGCGCGTTATTTCTCAGTAAAGAGACGCTATCCTATATTACTATCAAGATTATGAAGAAAAGTGCGCGACTTATCAAGCTATCGCTTGTTTGCCATATGATTTATTGTCACCGCATCTAAAACCTGTCGAATATCATATGAAATTGCAGCCAATAACATCGCGAGAATCTTCAATCGTTTGTCTCTCATTCTGGAAGTAGTCGCCTCGGATTAGTTAAAATAATTCAGAAGGTTGTAGTCTGTAAGATGTTGTAAATACTGTAAGGGATAATGAATGATAAATACTAAGAATGAACCCACAAAGCAAAGCTTTTTATCATAACACTTTCATACATCAAATATCAAGGCCCCATTAAACTTTCCACCCTAGCTATTAGCATTACATTATTTCATTAATCACTAATGATTCTCATAGAACGCGTACATTAAACTAGACACACAAGTTGTGATAAACAACTTCACCGGCAGGTGCGCACCATCAAACAGAGTAGTCAAGCTTCGGTGGCTGGTAACAATAGGACTGCCAGAGAGCAGACCATCAATAGTTAAAGCCTTGGCCACAAAGTAGAATACAAATAATCTAACCAAGCTGAAAGTCATCATATTAACTGGGCATACGAGACGACCAGCACGGTTGGACAGATTGATGGCATAACCAAATACAGATGGAATGATCACAAAGTAAATGAACCAGTAGAATAGTGGATACAGAAAAGTCTTACGCTCAAACAGTCCAGAGAACAGAGGCTATCTCACATTGATAGCATTAGAATGGCAGATGCGACCACACCATTGAGGTAATGGAATGGTGAACAGAGGTGCAGCAGACCATACAATTTGACTCCAAATCAATACGAAAAACTCTACGTAAATCATGGTCAGCACAACACTATCAGAGGTCTTGTACTTGTCACGGATATCGGTAAAGAACTGCTTATACCCATTCTTGTCCAAGTGCTGCAGCAGGAAATCTATAGCCGTAGCAGGAGTATGAAATCCAAGCCATTCCGGAAATAGAGAACTTCCACTACAATTACATATAAAACTTCACATAAAATTTGAATAAGTGAATAAGAATCTAGCGCCTACCTTGAGGAAGCAGTCTACGACTGAGATGTGCGAGCGGTGCGCTTACCACTGCTTACCGGTTTTTTAACTGGCGATGGAGTGCCCATAGTTGTTGCAGCAGCAGAAGAGGAAGAGCTTTACGCAGACTCCAATTCCAAAGTTTGAATCCACTTGGTATCAGTCAACTTACCGGTCGACACCAAACTCTCAAAACCACCATTCTTCTTTGCGTATTCATTAATACGCACCTCAATATCATTCCTCAGACCATCAGTTGATAGACTCAAATGCTCAGCCAGGGCTACATAACGCATAAACTAGGATAGTCAATTAATATCACTCATTCATAGTAAACAACAGAAAACTTACACTGCAACTCTCCCTTCTTCAACTTACTCAATCTTTGATCAGCCATTTTTATGTCAACTCTTCCCAAAGATAACTTGGACTTTTTTGATAGAGTAGATGTAACAACTTAAATTAACCGAATACAGCACACAATTATAGTTCTAAAATGATATACAAAGAACTATACACACACCAAGCAAGGGGAAGAGTGTGGAGAGTTAGTTGGCTAAGAGCTGCGTTGTTGTTTCAGACGAACGAGTGAAACAGAAAAGACAAAGAACGCGCGCGCTTTCCTCGAATGATGGGAGAAGGTTGTCAAACACTGGCCGTGTGTCCTCACTCAATCACAGAAATTATCGTTTAACGCGAGTATTATGGCTTGAGAAGAAATAAATTCTCATCAGTTTACAATCAAATCAAGCCACCTCAAAAATATAATCCCTCAACATTTGGTATAAGAACAACAGTTAACGCGAAAAAGGAAAAGTAAAAGCCTTTTTAGTATATAAGTATGGTAATTCATAGTCACTTCTTCAACACGGAGAAGACTGTACTCAAACTTTGAAACCACGAGAAGCACGACGACCACGAGCGCGTTCAAACTTGCGTCCCTTACTCTGTACATACGGCTTGGTGTGGGATCCAGGAGTTCCCGGTGGAGGACCAAAGTGCTTCACTGCCTCACGAGCATTCTTACGTCCACGCAGCAGCAGAGTATTGGCACCAGTAGGAGCACGCATTGCCAGCTGATCAAAAGTCAAACACTCACCGCCAGCCTTGACAATACGAGCACGCGCAGTCTTGGTGAAGCGCAGAGCACACACAGTCATCTTTGGCACCTGGAGCAGTCTGTTATCATCAGTGATTGTACCGACACACACAGCAATCTTTCCATCATGTCCACGGTAATATCTAGCCAGACGCGACACTGAAAGAGGAGGACGGTTGATGCGGCTCATAAATAATCTCTTCAACACGACTTTATTAAAATTTGCATCTGTTCTGCGAGCCAAGAATCTGTACAATTTCACCAGCATAAGCAAGTAGACATTCTTACTCTTTGGCTCAGTTCTGTTGGTGTCCTTGACGTGATGGCGTTTAATATCGATACCCATGGTGATTCTATTATGTGATTATTAATCGTGAAATACCAACAAGGAAAGGCTTAATCGGGGCAAGTCTATTATTGCTAACGGGTCCGTCTAAGATTCAGCACGAAATTTTCTTTTCGCGTCAATTTCTGTAACCGACCGAAGCGCGCTCGATGTTTGATCACTTTGCACTCTCAATGGGAATAAAGCTATACCGCGATTTGTACAAGTCTTGAGTACAAGCGTTATGATGCTTCAACACTTTAATTAATTCAATGTAATATTGTAAACTAGGTTGATGCTATGTTTATGTTATTATTCTGTGAATTATATGCAAACTGTGATTATGTTATTTAGTCATGCACCACTCTTAGACGAGACATCCGTGTCTTATGTGCTGATTATGGCAATTATGAGTTTGCAGTTTATCAAATTAGAATATTTTACTTGAATCCTATAGACGAAATGTATGCTTAACTAACCTTTTCTTTTAGTCTCCTGTTATATGATAGCCGTCCTTAGAACCATTAAAATCGACGAGTTTTCGTTTCAGTGACGCGTCGCTACTTTATTGATTTCCATTACAGAGCTCGGCGTGCCAGCTTTCTCTCTAATCTTTTAGTAACTCATTCACTTACTTACTTATTTGTTTGAGACTATCCATATCCCTTAGTAGAGTCAATTAATCTGGAGATATAAAGATAATGTCCACTGTAAATTTTGTGCAGAATCTTCTGTAAGAGTATACGTCCCTGTAGAATGAGTCTAAACGCAAGTCCCCGGAGATCAAGTCACTCTGCGACAAGGTGATTGCATTCTTGTAACAGAAGGTGGTGGGTAAGGATAAAGATGCTGCACCTGTTTCTGCTGATGAGCTGGCCAGTAATGAAGACCTGTTGAAGCCTATTTCTCAAGCATTGTCTAGCAAGTTGTTCAGATTGGAGATTATTGCTGCCAACATCATGCAGAAGTTAGCCTAGTACCGCTGTCTTCCTTAGTCTTACCCCTCGATTGTTGTGCTTCTGAATGAGCTATCTGAGAGAACCAACACTACAGATGTACATTTAAAGTTGATATAAATTGTCCTGCCTCTAGTTACTAATTACAATAGTAGTGGAGAGATTCTGTTTGAATTGATCAATATGCTCCTCCGCCTTGTGCAGACTTAAACTTCTAACGTGGTTCATGGTACTGCTGCTGCTACTCTGAGATAGTTGACAATGATTGTTTTTGATCGTTGTAAAGTTAATGCTTCTGTTGATGATACTTAATCTGGTTAATCTGAATAAAAGTCCAATTTCATGTTGAGGTATATAAAGTAGAACCAGAACCTGTCATCACTCTCTCCTGCTTAGATGGATTGTTATCTGCTGTATCATGATCTCATATCCCTTATATCTGGTATTGACACTCCTCTCTGTTTGAGATATGAATATATTGACATGGTATTCGGTCTAGACTTGGTTGAGTCTATTGTTAATCACCATCATGCTATGCTTAAATTTGAATAGCAAATGTTATGGCTCACGTAGGAACGTCTAATACCGTTCATTGCCAGTCTAATATCTAGCGGACAAGCGTATCCACTTCATTTACGTGCTTTCAGGTTTGCCAAGTTGTTTTTATCTCAATTTAGGGATCTGAGTGAGGAATTTCAGTTGATAATGACCTTATTGATTGAGATGATGGTGTCATCGCAGCCAATTTTATCGTTGGAAGTCTTGAGGGATATCTTGTTGGTGAAGCAGAGTCAGTTGGATTTCATTCAGTGTCTCGTAAAGTCTGGCTGTCTCAATAGCACTATCGAAAATGTGACTTCTTGTTACTTGAAATTGCTGCAGCCTGGTTTTGATTATCAAGTCACACAGAATCAGTTCAAGTAGTCTCTGCTTGACCAGGTTGACAAGATGTAATAGCCATAAATTTCATCGTCATATTTTTGTGCTATGGCTCTGGAGTGTTGGCTTCTACTGGTAGATTTTGTCAAGAATATGGCTTACGATCATCTAGTTCTGTAACAAGGTGACATAGTTGATGGTGAGCAAGTCATTAAGGCGTAATCTGGCATTCAGTTTGATGGAAAATCAAAATGTTAAATATCTAAGTCATTCTTATCTCAGTAATATGATTATAGTATGTATCATCAAGTTTTGGTAATGTCCTATACTAGTTTTGTTCGTATATTTGTCGATTCATAGGAAGTCAAGGTTGATGCGGATACTTTTTAGATTGTGGTATAATATATCGGTCATCTCATGGTTGCATCTGCAGTGTTGAATGATCGTAAAGTATTTAATTCACTTCTCAGTCAGATATCAAGTTCAATGAATAGTCTTGAAGTTGGCCAGCAGAGTGTAATTTGTACATTGCTAATGAAGATCTCCCATCAGTGCTGTTGCTTTCTGGATATGGATTAGTGGGAGTGCATATCTCAATTACTGTCATCTGGTGAAAACCGAGGAAATATATCCGTTCTATGTCAGTGGTCTGCTTTGCTATCGAGAAGAGAATTATCCAATATGATAAGTGGACTGATACGAGCGTGCTTGTATGGATTGCAAATATCAAATACAGACATTCTTCAGCAATTGCTTTAGCTGTAGAAAGATGTCGCTTTTATAGAAGCAGTTTATAATCCAATGGCGGCTGACACGGCATCAGCGGATGTATCCCAGATGGCGATAGATGTGTCGCCTCTCTCTGCGATCGATGACTCTAGAATTCAGTTTGCTGCAGCCAGTTCTGTGGTGCTGATTCAGTCAATCAGTGAAGTCTTGCAGGTTAATCTGACAAAATTTTTGTTTGAATCCGCGCAAGATAGCTTGGTTGTGGTATGGGATCAAGCGTTTGCCTGTCTTGTTCATATAATGAGACTCAAGATTAGTCAAGCGGACGTCAGTGCTCTCGCCAGTACCTAGATTTCCACTCTAGTGGATAATGTGGCTAATCAGTTGTAGGCCAGAGCTAGGACAAAGGAATTGGATGAACAGAGCAGTCGGAGAGTGGCCGATATGATCCTTCTGCCTTTAAAGTCTATAATTGTGCTTTCAGCTGCTAATACTGAACAATCAACTCAAGTTTAACTAGTGGGTTTAGAAGCGCTTAACAAATTGCTTCAGCTTGTCGGTGCTTACTTATAACCATCCAGTTACGCTATCGTTCTCGAAACTATTGGCGGCATATTCCAAGGTGACTAGCATTAGTTCGTACAAAAGAACATGGTGCTTCTAATTCGGTCTTCCATGTAAATATTGTAATCTGTATGCTCGGAATATTTATTACAATTGGGTATGGAAAATGTTGTGCCTTTGGTGAATCTTATTCAGAAATTTGTTTAATAAGAAGTTGAGGTCAATTGTGCTCTGGTTGGTGTCAATTTAGTTTGGTCAATCTGTGAGCATTTGAAGCAGATTGAGTCCCCGTTATAGTAGAAAATGTTTTGCTTAAAAGCTCTGCGTTCTCTCTGTTGTGATACTAATCGGTATGAAGTTAAGCTGACCGCGGCTTAAGTCCTATTTCGATGTTCATCTATGACTTTTGCCAGTGCTTTTGATGCCTCTCAGCTTGTTGGTGTTATCGAGGAGATTTTACTTCCTTCGTGTCTGCAACTGATTTAATATTCCAATGAAAGGATTAGTCAACTTTTGTCTGGAATCCTTTTATCCTCTGACCATCAGGCTGAAGGTAATAATTAGAAAACGGCTATCAAGTCTATGGATGAACTTGTAACCGTATTAAAATCTGGGAATTAGTAGGTAGAGTCTCCCTCTCCTAAAGATAATACCAGTAATAGTAGTAAGTCGAGTGAACACAAATTAGAGGCTGCCATTAAGCAGTGTTTTGAACTCAAGAACGTTGCTGCTACCAGCTTGGCGTAGATTGTTTTGACCAACAGCGAGAAGCTTGTGTCATTGGGCTCTAAGTACAATAAAGTGTTCAATAATGTAGTTGGTGTATTAGAGAATGAAGCTTGTAGCATACGCAAAGATGACGCACGTGGCTGTGTGCATATCCTTCATGAAAGTGTATCTTAGAGTCCCTCAGTGATGGAGTTGCAGCTGTTCTTGACTCAAGTCCCCAGTGTTGTTAATAAAGACGTGTAGGCGCAAGCCTTCAATCGCATTTTTGACGCGCTGATGTTCATTGTACAGCAGTTCCACAATAGGAAGGACATTTGTGTTCAGCTGCTAGAATGCTTGGACGGTTATTCACTAGCAGAGCCGCGGCTGTTTGAAGTTGATGGTATCTTCTCATATCGTTTGCGAGAGGAGCTTCTTCTTCAGATTTTGAGTTTAATTGCTCAGTGGTGGAATTTGGCGTTTGATTTAGATTTTAAAGTAAATTCACGTATCCTCAGTGCTTTGTTCAAGGCACTGGTATAAATTTTGATGATTTACGATTTGCGTTCTACTAATAGTGGTGATAACATTATCTTCGAAGTCTATACTCTGAATCGCTCTTAAAGCAACGCTAACAAAATTATCGTAAAGACTAAGGATGAGTCCAAACTGACTTTGATACAATAGACTGTTCTAAAGTTTTGCTTTGGCGATGCTCTGAGTGTTGATCAAGATATGATGCTTCCAAGTGCGTCGCGTCTCGGTGTAAATTTGAAAGTGTGCTTTAGTAGTCTTTTGGTAATGTTGAAAACTTTTGTACCTGACAAAGATGAGCAGTTGTGCGTTGTTGATGCTTGGACCGACTTTGTGACGCGTTTAGTTTCGATTGCTTCAGAGGATCTGTATCATGGCCTAAGCAATGCCTTCATTGATTAATCTTTTGGTCTTTAAATGTACTAACTGTCATCTGGTGGTCAGCAATTGTTCGATAAATAGTCTGCCCTAATCACTGTTGATGATAACTAGGCTTAAAGATTCTGGAAACGATGCAAGTATCATTCTATCGTTGATATTAAGCCTAACAGTTATGTATCATTTTAGAAAGCGTTGCTTAAGTCTATTGCTGATCAGTTTTCCGACCAGTAGTTTAGTTCATTGCTAGTAGAGACAAATTTACAGAAGTTTGAATTATTCTTATAAGCTGCAGGTAGAATAGTTGAACTCCAGTGGGATTGTGTTTATACAATGCACTCTGAGAATGCTGAAGATAATGCCAATCATGCTGTCAAATTGAATGATTTGGCATCGCAAGTTCTATCGAGTAGTATATCTGCTATCATGTTATCTCTCAATGATAGGAAGCATCGCGACAAGATTTAGACTCTGTGGAATTGCGTAGCTCAGTAATTTGCTGTCATATATGGAGCTTGTTCATAATACCCACCTCATTTTGTCTCCTTAGAATTGGTGACAGATATGGACAATCAGTTTTTGGCTTATTGTGGCTCTTTAATTAAATTGTTGGTGTCATTTGGTGATGATTGTGACAATGACAGTATCAAGCTAATTCTACAGTCTCTGTCGGATCTATCAGATCTAAGCAATTCTTCATCTTAGTAGGCCGTTTCAGTATTATCTTCAGAGAGTGGGTTTCAAACATTTGCCTGTATACCGATCAAATCCGAAAGATTGGCATACTATAGTCTGGATCTACTCTTTGATTTGTGCTCTCAAGAATCTAGCTTAAGCAAATCAGTGCCTAATAGAATTGCCGTTATAGCTTATTCTCAAGTGATTAGTCGATGCAAGTCTGCTATGAATGCCTGGATCAAGCGAAGCGGTGGCGTGAGTAAATTTCCTCAACCAAGATACAAAGTTAAGGAGATCAAGCATATTTTGCAAAAGCTACTCAAACATAAGTTGAGTATCAGTTACCAAGTTCCCGATTAGGCTCCTTCTGCGATTAAGGCTTTATACTAATAGAATGCCAAGTATCTTCACTTGTTGGAGCTGAACAAGTAGCTGTCTAAGCTGACAATGTCTAAAGACCGAGAAATATCGAAGCTTGCTCAAGATTGCAACGAAATCCTAACTGATATGATGTCCATTTAATGAAATGAATTAAATTTAATTTTAACATCAGTCTTCTACTATCACAATGGTTAGTTTTTTTTCATCGTATTATCATTAGGCAATCTTCCTTATGAGTGCTGATGAAAATTGAATAAAATCTCTGAAATTCTTATTGATCCGATCAAAGCTAAAACCAAAATAATAATAATACAATATTTTAATGAGCGATACTCTTAAATCTTTTAAAGACTTGAAATTAATAGAACAGCTTGTGGAAGCGTGTGATAAATTGGGATTTAAACAGCCAACTGAGGTGCAAGCTGAATCTATCCCATACGCGCTGGAGGGACGCGATCTGATTGCCCTCGCTCAGACTGGAAGTGGAAAAACTGCTGCATTTGCTCTGCCAATATTACAAGCTCTGATGGAGAAGCCTAGTGGTTTATTCGCTTGCGTGCTGGCCCCGACGCGTGAGTTGGCATTCTAAATATCTAAGCATTTTGAAGCATTGGGATCATTTATCGGTGTCAGATGTGCCACGATTGTCGGTGGAGTGGATATGGTTGATTAGGCTATAGCACTGAGCAAGAAGCCGCACATTGTCGTTGCCACTCCGGGAAGACTTGTAGATCATCTGGAGAATACTAAAGGTTTCCATCTGAAGACTCTTAAATTCCTCGTTATGGATGAAGCGGATCGCCTATTGACTATGGACTTTGAGAAGGAATTGGAAAATATATTAAAAGTGGTGCCATTTGAGAGATAGACGTTTTTGTTTAGTGCTACAATGACTGATAAAGTGGCAAAGTTACAGCCCGCCTCCCTGAAAGATCCAGTCAAGATTCAAGTGTCTGAGAAGTATTCCACTGTCGATAGTCTGAAGCAGTATTACCTTTTCATCCCACTGGTGCATAAGGACGCGTATTTAGCGTACACTGTCAATGAGTTGACTGGTAATTCTATAATCATATTCACCGCGACGTGCAATTCATCATAGAAACTGGCTATAATGTTAAGGAACCTTGGATTCAGTGCCGTATCGCTACATGGATAAATGTCACAACCTAAGCGTCTTGGAGCACTGTCTAGCTTTACATCCGGCAGTAGGAATATCTTGGTGGCGACTGATGTTGCATCCAGAGGTCTAGATCTACCCAAGGTTGATGTTGTGCTTAACTATGATCTTCCAACCAATAGCAAGACGTACATTCACAGAGTGGGCAGAACGGCGCGTGCGGGCAAAAGTGGAAAATCGATCAGCTTTGTCACGTAGTATGACGTGGAAATGTTTTAGAAATTGGAGACCACCATTGGTAAGAAGATGGATCTATTCGATGCTCCGAAAGAGAACGTGATGTGTCTGAATGAGCGCGTCGCCGAAGCCCAGCGATTCGCTGTGATGGAGCTCAAATATCAACACGCTTCAAGTGGTGGTGGCGGTGGTGGAGACAATGGTAAACGCCGACGCTCTTCTGGTGGTGGCAGGTCGGCTGCTAAAAAGCGCCCTCGCAAATGAAATAGATCATTAAACTGTTACTTATTAAGTATTTCTATTAACATTCAGTATTCTTATTCCCTCTTGATTGTTAAGGTATTGGAGAGAAATCTCACAAAAGCTGTGCGAAACTTCTCTTCTTCTCTTCAATCTGATTAAGCAGTATCAGTCACTCCTTTACATTAGTAGTCAAATATTAACAGGAACGATATGACAATGATGAAAGAGCCAGCGATAGAGTTTAAATAACTGTTTCCAAAGATGGAGGTGCCAGTATATAATTACATCCAATCGTACATCCAGGATATTTAAGGTGGCAAGAGCGGTGTGACTGAGGATGAGTTTATTGACTTTATATAACCATTTGTACGCGATCTTGAAGTATCTTTGGACTTGGGAGATGGTTCGCTGGTGGAATAATTTACTGAGTTTACATCCAAGTTTTATGATCAATATGATTTGAAGGATAAATAGGTGGTGGAGGAGAGGCCGCAAGAATTGGATGCTAATCTGATGGATCAACTGGATTAATTCAATCGCAGCACTCAACTATCTCTATTGACAGCACCCAAGAAGAAGACTGATATCGCCATGCTGAAGGGCAGAGAGCGTAACGTGGCAGAAATGACTGAGGCTGAGAAGAAGAAGTTGTTGAAGGCTGAGCTCAAATTGTAGAAGAAGTAAGAGTCGCGTAATGGATATGCTCAGTATCAATCGTATGTTGATATCAAAGGCGATCGCACTGATTACACCAGGTAGAATACAGCGATTGACCCAGAGCTGGCCAAAGGTAAGAGTAGGGATATCAAGCTGGATAATTTTGATATCTCGTTCGGTGGTAAGCAGATCCTGGAGAGCGCCTCGGTCACGTTTGCATTTGGGCGCCGTTATGGTCTGGTTGGTAAGAACGGTGTCGGTAAATCTACGTTGTTGAGGTTCATATCGCGGCGTCAGGTGTAGGCTGCTAGTAGTAAGGATGGTGTGCCAGAGTATTTGCGTATCCTGCATGTTGAGCAGGAGATTGAGGGAACAGATTAGAGTATTGTGGACTGTGTGCTTGAAGGTGATGTCTATCTCACCAATTTGGTCAGGCAGGAAGCGGATTTATAGGAGAGACTAAAGTAGGCCACGCTGGTTAACGATAAATTGCTGACAGAGTAACTATCCGATTAGTTAAAGATTGTATGGACAAAGATGCAGGCCGTGGAAGCAGATAAAGCTAGATCCAGAGCGTCTGTTATTCTAGCTGGTCTCGGTTTCACGGACGATTTGCAGTAACGGGCCACCAAGACATTTAGTGGTGGTAAGAGGATGGCTATTGCTCTTGCGAGAGCCCTATTCTGCAAGCCGGATGTCCTCTTCCTCGATGAGCCTTCTAACCACTTGGATTTCCCTTCGGTGCTCTGGCTTGAAAGTTATTTGAGTGAATGGCCTAACACTTTGGTGGTGGTGTCTCACGATCGAGATCTACTAGATAATGTGTGCACAGATATAGTTCATATGCACAATCATCGCGTTGACCAGTACAAGGGCAATTATACGGCTTTTCTCGGCATAAGGGATGAGCGTAGAAAAAATTAGCAGCGTGAGTATGAATCTTAATTGCAATACCGATAACACTTGTAAGATTTTATCGACAGGTGGAGATATAATGCAAAGCGTGCTGCCCAAGCTCAGAGTAAGATTAAAATACTCGAGAAACTGCCAGAACTTAATCCCCTGGAAGATGATGGTATTGATGAGGGAGAGCTGAAGTTGAGATGGCCAGATCCGTCTGATAAGCTCAGTATGCCTATTCTCCAGGCTGATAATGTTAGCTTCACTTATGATACTGCTAGAGGTGATAATTAGGTCAATGATAATGCTGCTGCAGAACAGCAACTCAGATGGATCTTACGGAATGTCAACTTTTCAGTCAATCTGGATAGTCGTGTTGCCTTGATTGGTGGTAATGGACAAGGTAAAACTACATTGTTGAAGTTGCTTATGGGACATATGGAGCCAACAAAAGGGTACGTGCATAGAAATGGAAAGTTGAGAATCGCGTACTTTGCACAGCACCACATTGATGCGCTCGAGGCTGATTAGAATGCCATGCTTGCGTCACCAGTGTAGTTTCTACATTCCAAGTATCCTGATCAGTCTGAAGAGTAATTGCGTGGTCTCTTGGGTCGATTTGGAATAACTGGTGCCACAGCTCTGTAGCCGATGAGAACATTGAGTGGTGGGCAGAAGAATCGTGTGGTGTTTGCACTTATGGCTGCCCAGAATCCTCACATTCTGATATGTGATGAGATCACGAATAATTTGGATATCGCCACGGTCGGCTCTCTGGTGAAAGCACTTAATTCAAAGACTGGATTCAAAGGAGGTGTGTTGGTGGTTAGTCACGACGCGAGATTTGTGGATGCTGTCTGTAATGAGATGTGGATAGTCGCTGAAGGTAGTGTCACTAAGTACCATCCAACGTCAACTGCTTCCATCTATGATCCTGACAAGATTGAAGGATCAAGTGGTATTATGGAATACAAGCAAAAGATTTTGGATGCAATCAACAGTAAGAAGTAGTGATCATTAAAGTAGGAAGTAATATGAACCTTTTGCATTGTCTGTTATTCGTTATTGTATATTGATATTGTTTTGGTACTTGCGCAGTTGTCTACATGATCAATCAGGCTCAATATTCTGCCATAACTGAAGGTAGCCTTACCACCTTTACGTTTCCGGAGAAACTGAAGTATGGTTACCAGTCCTTTGGCTTTTTTCAAATTATCACAGAGCTTTCGTGCAACTGTGCTAGGATTGAGCATTATAGAAGCAATGTACCTTGAGTTAATCCAAAGCTCAAGCATGACCTCAGCGCCCAGCACTTTATTGTAGTTCACATACACCGCCATTTTACGACACGTACGTGAGTCGCGAGCTGTAGATCTTTAGCACGTGGTCCAAAATGGCAAGTGGCTTTACGCCTCCTCGCCGCTCTCTCTCTCTCAGTTGTCACAAATACGCGCCACTTCTCACACTTCTCTCTTCTTCACAAAAGTTTTTATCGCTCTGAATTTTAAACATCAATATGAAGACTGCTTTTACTGTAACTGCTCTGTGTGCTGTCGCTTCTGCTATGCCTAGCTGGATGGAGATGCTGGTGTTCAAGACTGAGCTGGGTCTGAATCGTCCTCTGTCTTCCGGTGTCGCTGCTGCTGCCAAGGATGAACTGCCTATGCCAAAGCAGTACCATGCAAGCTCCATCTTTTCCATCAATACCAGCACCCCAACTTTGTATTCTGAAGAATGGGTCGATGTTGCTGCTATGAAAGGCAAAGCCAATGTTTTAAGCTAGAGCTTCAATGCCACCATGTTCTTTGTTGACAACAAGCTCTACACCTACTCTTAGAAGAACTCTGATGGTGATGTCGACTGTGTCGTTTATGAAGGCGATGGTTCAGCTCCTGAGAGACCTTACAAGTTTGAGCGTACTCAGTTCTATGCTGGTAAACTGGTCGACTCTTACAAGTACTCCGAGAACAATGGTGAAGTGGCTGATCGTTACTTTGTCGATGTCAGCACTAACGATTGGGTCGGAAAAGAATTCACTTCTCGCAATGGTGATAATAATTTCAAGTCTTCCACTCTCTACTTTGACTTTAACACTGACAAGATTGAGAAGAGCGTGTTCAATATTCCTACTAACGTTGAATGCAGACGTCAACAATTGCTGACTGCTGATATTCCGGAGGCTGTGAAAGAATACGTCAAGAGTTTCCGTTTTTGAGCTGTACAGTATTTGGCTGGTTGATTTAATGAAAAGGTTTTGGGAGTCTATTGGAATTTATGAAGAGGAATGAAATGTGAGTAATGAGAAATATCAAAAAATGTAATGTAACTGTCACCTTTACTACTTGTTTTTGTGAGTAATAGCAGCATGGACGTACAGTATAAAGTACTGCTCTAAAGACCATCAACCCCAAGCTTGTGTCAAGAAATCACACTATATATTTGTACGGATTCATGATGTGGTGAGGATCAAAAATGTTCTTGATCTGCTTCATAAAGAGGATCGATTGCGGCGTCTTGCTGTAACCGACATAGTCCCTCTTCATTACACCTAGACCATGTTCAGCGCTTATGGAGCCACCATGCTTCTGCGTCCACTCATAAACCCACGGCTCCAGGCATGATTACACCTTCTCACTGTATCCCTTGGCACTAACATTCAAGTGAAGGTTACCATCCCCAACATGACCATAACCAATAACGTCATTCACAATATTATTCTGTACATGATTAGACTAAAAGATGCCACACTATCGCAGATGTTACTTGGTATCTTCAACAAGCTTGTATAGAACAGGCACCGGCATTGAAATGTCATACTTGTACACTGCTCCGGATTTGGAACACGCCTCTGGAATTCCCTCTCGGATGGACCAAATCTGGTTGGCTTATGCACGATCCTGTGCTAGCACTCCGTCAACTATAACTTGATCATTATCGCCATCCATCATGTCACTGAGAAAAGACTATAACTTGTCCTGGTCATGTTCCATATTAGATCCTGAAGTTTCAAGTAGAACATAGAAATCCTACTAAGAATTAACATTGGTACCAACAGATGATGAGACATTCTATGAAGGCAATGGAGACCTGACATGAGGCATCTACTAGTGCACCATCTATAAGGCAGAAGAGTCGAAAAACTCAAAAGCACTTACAATCTCCGCCAGTCGTGATTTGGCCTCTAGGTAGAGTTTCTATACTTTCTCAAAAGAGTCCAGCTTGAGTAATGCCACATTAATAGACTGAGATAGAGGAGGTGTTAATATGGAAACTGCGGTAATCACACCCAAATACCCTTCACTGCCAATAAATAACCCACGTAGATCAAGGCCAGTGTTATCCTTTCGCAGGCCCTTCAAGTCACTTATAACAGTTGCATACTACATCGATGTATCCTCCGTATCTAACTTGGAATTACCACCAGCATTACTAATACCAGACGGTACGACAGCTTCAAGTCCCAACACAGTACCTCTCAAACTTCCATATCTCAGAAGTCTAAGACCACCAGCATTAGTCGCTACATTGCCTCCGATTTAACAAGATCCTTTAGCACCAAGATCCAATGGCATAACGTGTCCTCTCTCAGTCACGTAGTCATTAAGCGTCTCCAGTATACAACCAGCCTGCGCAGTGAGAACACCAGATATAGGATCAAAATTAATAATCTTGTTCATGAGTGAGGTGGACAGTATGACTTCATCATATACGGGCACGCTTCCACCAACAAGTCCAGTATTACCACCCTGAGGTACAACGGCCAACTTTTAATGAGCGCAGTAACTCAGAATCTGCTGCACTTGACGCGTACTTTCGGGCATAACAACAAGCTGACTTTCACCTCGGTACTTGTTCATCCAATCGCAGTTGAATTGCTTTAGATCATCAGAAGATGCAGCATCAGAACCTCCTTATTAGCCATCACCTAAAGAAGTTAGAACCTTAGCACCAACCACCCGACGGAAGTAATCCACATCAGCGCTTTAAAGCTACACACTCACAAGTAGTACAAAAACTTGAATAATAGGTACAAAGGCTCTAATGAAATAAAAAACCTTTTTGTAAGCGGCATTACGCGGAATTGAGTTAGAACCAAATCTCCAGCTCTACTTAAGCATCAACATTGGTCGCGTGTGATTTAAACTTTACCCGGTAACGTTTCAGGTGCTTTTATATTTACGGAATGATTGCGTAACGAGTTTTCCGATGACAGTCAGCCGAACGATATGTCTGTCGGCCTTATCAGTTAGACTGCAAATGATTAAAAGTTTTCTATCGCTTAGTTCTTTCTATCGCTTAGTTCATCATTTTGATTGATACACCTGATAGCGATGATAGATCACGCATTACTGAGGATAAAGACCCGCTTGTTCAAAACCCCTGCTGCTCATCTTCATCCTCTTGATAAGATTTATTTTAAGGAATCTGCAGAGGATATCATTGCTGATTTGAATCAGCTCATTTCCGAGTTGAGCGGACAGGAATATGTATCTTCTTTGCATCGAAAGAAACTGGTGGTTTGTGTAAGACTTGCTGCTTATTTTAGCCGTAAGATAGACAATTAGGAGGACTTAATTTCGATGTTGACTGCTCCTATCAATAAGCGCAACTCTTATATAAAAAAAGAGCACAAGGAAATTTTAATAAACTGTGTGAAAGCTCTTCGTGCAGTATTTGAAGAAATCGTCTCAGCTAAGGGCCGTTCTGAATAGAATATCTGTTAGTAATTTAATGTATTAGATCTTGGTGGAGGTGTTTTAGATTAACTTGAACTGGGCCCATTTGATAAGTTATTCGATTTGTAGTATGGTGGTATCCTTGACAGTACATGGAATGAATTGAGCAAAGCTGGTGTCTGGTAGGCATCACCGGATTATGAAAATTAAAAATTGGTTGTATGTGGCGAGCATCATGAAGATAAATTCTTTACAATGCTCTCTAATAATATTCCAAAGGAGTTTATTGAATACTATCAAGAAGACAGACCCAGTTTTAGGGTGTTTGATGACTATGGTACGTGTTCCCACGGTGGCTGTAAAGTTAAGTTTGAAGAAGCTTTCGATTTAATTCCAGATTATCGCAGTACTTTAACCGATGATGTGAAAAAATTACTCCTCTCTGTTTAAAAAAGTCGTGAAATGTAAGGTACTTTGGGTGGAACTGCTGGTATTTTTGTGCGAAGAAAAAGCCAAAATAGACATTATCTTGTCACTGCGGCACATAACTTGTTCCCTGAATGCTCCTATATGAGCAAGGAAGAATTGGAAATATTTAATAAGTAGGTGATGTTTGCTCAATACGACGAAATATCCGACGTAGCCATGATTGAAATAAAAAATGCATTCCACGATAATGGTTTAGCTGTGGCGCCAGTGGATAAATGGAATATTTCCCCAGATACGGAAGATTGTTTCAAAATTGGATAAAGAACGGGTCTTACCTTTAGTAAGAGTTTCTGTGACGATTCTAACTACAAAGTGAGCTCAGGTGTTACTTATAAAGATATGATCTAAGCTGCAGTAGATGAAGATTACTGTTTTGCGACAGCAGGAGATAGTGGCAGCATTTATTATTCCTTTAATTATTTTGGAATAGTCCCCATTGCAATTCACCGAATCTCTGACAAAAAGAACAACAAATGCTATGGAGTGCATTTTTGGAATAACTTCAAGATGGTCATAGTGAAGTTGGGATTGGATGTCGACGATTTCTAACCATGTCAAAGAGGCGCTGATAACTCTTGTGATCTGTGTCACACGGAATATTTTACTAAGAAATAAATTTCCCTAATGACTTGAACTCTGTCATAATAATATAATAAGTATTGAAAAATCATAATTGGTCGTTTCGCAAAAAATAGCACATGCGTTTTAACGCGCAGCTGTGGGCTTCGTGTCGGAATTTGAGTCGTGTTATTCAACGCAATCTGATTATTAGTGTAACAATGTAGTTAGAGAAGCCTCTTATGATAGGCTGATCACTGATAGTGACACAGATCTTGATTATCAATCTTCTCTTTCTCATCGAGGTTAAATACCAAGCCTAACAGCACTACATTCTTTACTAAGAAAATCCAACACTTTGAACATGGAATTTGACACTAAGTTCTGAGTATAGGCGTATATCTCAATCGCATGGCGTGTTAATAATTATTGCTTAGCATTGCCGGACTCACCACAAAAAATTAATAAGTCCTAACTATCAAATTATTGATGTAAATGGTTGTTTCGATAGAAAAGGTAAAATTCCAAAATTTACGTAGTCAAGACGCTTATTATGAAGCACTGTTAAAATGTAATCCTCGCATAATCCTTCAATGCGTATCACCTTCTCATACTTGTGACAGCTAGCCATTTATAGCTGCCGTTAGGCACAGACCAACTTATAAACTCCTAGCCACATACCCTACTGATGCACATATTTTACTTGATCATTTGCCTACAGAATCTAGAGGCAGTCTTCTATTACCACGCGTTGATCTAAATACTTTATGATCACGTAAATAAATATCCTTCTTAGGTATTACCAGACAAGTCAAAAGAAAGTCTGTACCAGCTATCCAACACTGCTTAAAAACTAATTTCTTCTCAAAACTCCGTAGCAGAAATCAAGCTCTGCTTCTCGATTGATTGTTAATCATTCAAACTCTTCATAATTAGTATTTGAATTGTGAGCGATTATCTCTTCTTAACTCAATTAAACTTAAACGTCCTTGATGTTCCCTAGCAGACTGAAAAGAGGGGCCATTACTGTCACATCGTTTACTCATTCACCTTCAATGGCGTCTGAAGGTAATTGAGCCACGAACATCATATTCTCCGTGTTGTTTCATTTAACAAACAAGGCTGCCGCGCGCGCGCGCCCGAGGATGTAAGAACTTTATTGGGGTTATACAATTTCATGGCACTTAATTCATAGAAAAATTGTTGTTAGTCAATCTTTATCGTGGTCTTTCGTATAAATGCATAATCAAGTTCTCGTTGGTTTTATATTTTGTCAAAGTTTTGATAGAGTGCTTGAAAGACTTCTAGTTCATTTTTTCAATAAATTGGCAGACAATGGAGTGAAATAATTTCAACATGTGCGGAGATGTGTTTAACAATGTGAAATTTGGCTGATCAGACTGCAAAAGACAGACAATAAGCTAAGTACAAAGACTAACATCACCATATCTTAAATACATTTATTCATAGCTTTCAGTCATCATCAATCATTAACGACACCACTATCAAGTTCATAATTCGTCATTGCTTTCCCTTTTTCTACCAACGCGATTTCTTGAGAGGAACCACTTCACCTTCTTGAGGCTAGTCGATATCACTCGTAAGGTCAATTGCTTCAATTTCCACCGCATCGACCAAATCAAAAGATGACTATTTATCGTTAGACGCCCCTGCCTCATTATTGGCTGTAATTGAAGATGACGCGACCATTTTGCTTGAAGATTGTTGAGCAGAGGATGAACTGAAGGATTGCATGGAAAGAGGAGTGACAGACTAAGGGGAGGAAATTTGTTCAGAATTAACGCGGCGTTTCTTATTAGTTCAAAAACTTCCAGCTTTTATGGGTGTACTCGCTGCTGGTGTCGAGCGTATTTGCTGAACGACGGACTACATGAGATTGATTTCAGTTTTTGTGATTTTGTGCAATAGACCGTGGCTAATCAAAGTGCTTCCGATTGACGCGCTAGATAAGCCTTTTCCATAACGCTTTTCCATGTACTCCGCTTTAGCAGTGAAGGTCTGCGTTTTCTTAGAAGCCGAAACATAAGTATCGACAGTAGTTGTGATGACGCTGGCCTGTTTCATAGCTATTGGCCCAAACACGGACACCATTGGCATTGGGATGTAGTCACAAAGCAGTTCGATTCGAAACATGCGTTCAACAACCACGGTAGGAATTCCAGAGTCACTAACGTGCAACTCGCCGGATACCATGTACGACTCATCAAGTTGCGGGACTTGAATTAACTTTTGATCATTTGGCCAGACAGATAGACGGATCGACTAGTCAATTTCAGCTTCGGTGGCGCAGACGCCATCCACCATCAGAGGGTACTTGTAACTCACCGAGGAACCCTGCTCGGAGACAGGAGTGCCAAGCTAGTCCTGGGCACTAATAAAGCCGACAACACCATTAAAATAAGTAAGCATGATTTCTTTTCTTGCAGTAGATTTGATTTGATTTATGATACGATTATTGACCATATAGTTATGTAAAAATGAAGGATGAACATGAGGAATCGTAGCTGAAATGCGATGGGAAGCTGTGGAAATGCTCAACTCAGCGGCTGATTGGCTGGACCAAGATATTGGAATGGCGGGCCAATCAGAAGATGATCTATTTATAAGAGTCACAATTAGTGAACGTTTGAACTTATAAGTAGACAAGTAGAAGATAGAAGAAGAAGAAGAAGATGAACTTATAAGTAGAAGTAGAAAAAGAAGATAAGTAGAAAAAAGAAATGAACGTTTGAACTTATAAGTAGAAAATAAGTAGAAGTAGAAATAGAAGAGACGAACGCGTTGAGCTCAATTCAGTGTAAAACAGTGAGAAAGGTGAATTCGCTTTGTGGAAAACTAATTTAAAATCTGAAAACAAAATTGTAATCTGCGCGTTAAATTAGCCAAGTAAATACTATTTCATGTAGTTTGAACGTCTGGGTAGAAAGTTTTCCTCGATGACGAACAGAATATCCGGAAACTCTCAACCTAGGATTTGAAACCAATCGCCCAAACAGACAATGCATTGAAACTGACTGGCTTAAAACTGTAGCGAACTCCGTGTCATTCACGTCGCTCACTACTCTTGGTTCGCAATAATGTGTGATTATGAATACATTACAAATTTTAAACAAAGGGGCTGTAAAGCGAAGGAGATTTTCATTTTCTGCGCGATTTTTTTTTAAAGACTATAGTCTGATAATAAGCTTAGTTACTTTCATCTCAGATTTCACCCACTTTACTCCTGATTATATTACCATTGAGTCATCAGCGGTTAGATTTTTGAGATTTGAAATAAATATCTAAAGCAATACCCATTATTTACACTGCATTAATGCTGTCGAAAAAGAACTGGGTGGATCTCGGTTTGCTGGTGGTTGGCTAAGTGGTGCTTTGGTACGGATTAAAGTATGCTTTGAAGGAATTGGATCCAATGCGTAAGAAGAAGGACCAGAGTGTGCTCAAGTCCAAATCAATTTTGCAGCGACTTGGTCTGAAATCATCTGCGTCCAATGATTTGAATGAATATGAGTAGATTATAGCCACGGAGATTGTACACCCGGATGATTTGAACGTGCGATTCAGTGATATTGGTGGAATTGAGCACTTGATTGAAGACATTAAAGAAACTGTACTCTACCCTCTTGTACTATGTTAATAACTACAGAATAGTTCTTAATCTACTGATATCCAATAAATCTCAAACGATAGCAATAATGTTAGAAAGTAGTAGAATTCTGGCTTGAATAATCTCATAAGTCCACCCAAGGGAGTTCTCTTCTACGGCGAACCCGGTAATGGTAAAACTATGCTTGCGAAAGCTCTGAGTAAAGAGTCTAATGCCACCTTTATTAATTTACACGTGTCGACTCTAACAGAGAAATGGTTTGGAGAGTCGCAAAAGTTGGTCCATGCTCTATTTAGCCTGGCCAAGAAGTTGTAGCCGTCAATCATCTTCATTGATGAGATTGATGCCTTCTTGAGGGAGAGGTCCCAGTCTGATCACGAGGTGACTGGGATGATGAAGGCCGAGTTCATGTCGCTATGGGATGGACTACTCAACGACAGTTAGGATGCTATTATTATTCTTGGTGCAACCAATAGAGCACAGGATATAGATAAAGCATTCTTGAGGCGTATGCCAAAGAGATGCTTGGTCCCGATGCCAGACAGGTCGGCGCGCTTGAAGATTCTTGATGTCATATTGCAGGGTGTGCCTATAGCTGACCGTGATGCTACACTGTAATATGTCGCTGATAATACTCAGGATTGTAGTGGAAGTGACTTGAAAGAGTTGTGTCGTGAAGTGGCACTGATTCCTATGCGTTAAATGCTTAAGAAGAACTTAGGTAATACTGGTGGAGTTTAACTGGGTAATGTGGCAGTCAGATAACTGACATTGCAAGACTTTAAATAATGTCTATCCAAAAGTGGTCTCTAAAGTGAATATATTGACTGACAAAAAAAAAGTCTTCCCTTCTCACTTTAAATCATTTATAATAAACATCAAGGAAAGCAACATTATTACAACTTTAATAATCAAAATCACTCTTCTTTCCCACTGCTGATACTCTCAGATGCACCAACACCTTGACCATCGCCCATCTTCTTCAGATGAGACAGGTGACCTCCAATGGCTTCCCAATACGTGTCTTTCACTCGGTAGCGGATTCCATATTCCTGACAAGTCTTCATTACGATAGGAGTAATCTCTGGATAATAATGCTGGCAAATGTTGGGGAATACGTGATGGATAACCTGATAGTTTAGAGAACCGGCAAAATTAGTCCAAAAGAATGACTTATGAGCATAATCTTGAGCAGTGACAACCTGCATCTCAGCCCAATCCATACTGATCTCATTCTAATCATTAGGCAGTGGCCACTCGACATCATCCACGACATGATTAGCCTGAAAGGTCAACGCCAACCAGTAACTAGACACCAGATCGGCAATCACAAAGTTGATCAACACCCGGGCAACAGACACCTGAGAGAATAGCAGCGGTACCACAAAGCGATATAATACAAAGAACGCCTTACCAGCAATGAACACAGTGGAATGCCATAACTCTGGTGGATTAACACGGATCGAGTCGTTCTTCTTCTCAATGAACAGCAGATTAACATCCTGTAGACGCACCTTCATTCCAAGGACTCCATACAAAAATGGTACAAAGTACTACTAATTAACATATCTAGAGTACCAACGCTGAGATGGCTTGATGCGGCGAACATCCGGATCGCTGGTGGTAATATCAGGGTCGGCATTTGCGATGTTGGTGTATGGATGATGTCCCAACATGTGCTAATAACACCAATTCAAGTAAGATGCACCATTAATGAAATCATGCAGAGCCCCGAGACATCTCCACACCCACTATCTATTAGTCATGGCACAATGCGATGCATCATGCAAAGGCAGCAGGCCCACTTGAGCACAGGCGAATCCCAGAATTGCAGCACATACACCAGACAGTAAAGGAGAGGTGGCGATAGAGTTAGCAAAGAACTGGCAGTAATAAGATAGAGCAACAGTTGCCAACACAATAGCATAGCGCGCCAACATTGACCAATGAAACTTTGGATTCTACTTGGTATCTTTAAAGTATTAGTTAATCCTAGTCTTCATGACGTTGAAGAACTCGCTGCGACGTTAAAATACTGGCAGTTCATTATTAGACACGCTGCCAATCAGAAACTTGTTCAAAGTCTTCTCAGCTTTCACTGCATTCATGTGGTAGGTGTCAAAGACTTGACTAGCATCTCGACCGGCTGCCAGCAGAATAACATCCGAACCAGCAGGATGTTTATCGATCCACTGTGTGACATCATACACCTTGCCATGAACTGTGACCCAGGCACTCTTTCGGGTGTTGTGCTCAGCGACTTCTTACCAAGTATAAGACTTTAGTGAATCTTGCACTACAACAGGCATAATATTATATACAGACAGAAGAATACAGCTGCGAAATCACAGAGCGAAAGAAATTGTAATTAAAATCTCAAGACAGAGCAGGGAAAGCGGGTAAAGAAGGCCTTTTATTCAACAACTACAACAATCGCTCGGAAGGAGAATTTCATCACGCTGCGGCCCGGCGATTGCCGATTGTTTGAAATTTTTGTTTGCAGTCCGCCGTATGATTTACAGTATCTGAAGTGTGTCTATACTGTACCATGCTTATACGTCATTTATTGTGTGAAGTCAAAAATTTAATTACTTGATTTTATGAACAGTTGTATAACTACGTTTCATAAGATTGCCTAAAAAGCTTCGTGTATCCTATATATAGTGGAAAACTAGGACAAAAACAGTCGAAATTGAGCAACTCTTCATACTTGATCTAAATGTATTTCATTTGAACAGTCTATCTCAAAAGCAGCTCTTCCTATTGTGTGAATGTGTGTCACGCAGAGTATCATTTACTGTCAAGCGAGAATTCTGAAATTGTTCGTGTCACATTAATGATTTCCACCTTCCGACGGTGTCTCAAGATCGATTAGAACCTGACTGACTGATTGGCCAGATTGCAATGTAACAATCTCTTGCGTCACCCGAATGTACCTTTGCTCTAATCAGGCGCTGTTTCAAAGCCAATCACAGCTCTGCATTGATTGATCACTAGATCTTTGTACTTCTAGGCCTGAACTTGAAGCATTTCTTTTTCTTTTATTTTTAATTTAAAACATTATATATTTTAAAATAAATATAATATATATACAAAAGTCTTAACAACCATAATAATAATAGTAAACATGCAATATTAGTTATTTACCATAATCGCGTCTCTCGCTGCTCAAATCTACTCTCAGTCCTATGCAATCAATAATCCTATCAAAGGCACCGTTTGGAAGGCTGGCGATAACGTCAAGATTGGCTGGGTCAAGGCTGGTGGCAGTGGCGGCGCTTCCACCGTATCTCTGGATCTCGTCACTGGTGATTCAAACAATCTGAAAGTTGTGGAAAGTATCGGTGCAAATATCCCTGCTGATTCAGGGTCTTTCAACTGGTAGGCTCCTAGCACTTTGCCTGCTGGTGGCGATTACTCTGTGCGTATCACGGCTGGTGGCTCTGATGTGAATTACTCTCACGCTTTCGTGCTCGAGGGTGGATCACCTACTGCTAGTAACAAAACTACTTCTGCCACTGCTACTTCCACCACCAAGAAATCCACTGCTACTCCTACCAATAAGAAGAATGGCACCAGCAGTGATAATAAGAATAACAACTCTAGCAATGACGCGTCTGAAGTCATGATGAATCTTTAGTTTGTCGCGTTTGCGATCGCTACTGCTATGGCATGTTATTCTTTCTGATCTTACTCGCTGGTAGTTGTTTACGGGCACATTAATGGCCCTTATTTAAAGCGGTTTCTAATTAAAGTTTGATTAAATGATGTTCCATTGAATAATAAGCTTCAAACATATTATTTAACTCTTTTTTTAAAACTCTGTTCATTTCATTCAATGACAAGGAGTCAGCCTGAAGCCGAGTTTTCAACCGTCGTGATCATCCTGGTCTTCCTAATCATCGTCTGAAGAGAACACTTCATCTTCAAATGCCGACTTGTCAAATACGACAACTTCAGACTCGTCATCATCTGCACCATCGCTAGTGGCCAGAGCAATATTACGTTCAAATATTTATCTTCCCGTCAACTTGTTCGAATCTGCCGCAATTTGCTGCTACTATCTTTGATGATTTTGAGCATTGCGCCAAGCATTAAACTTCTCTTTCCACGCTCTAAACGTCTCTTCTGTTATTGGAGTGCCTGCATTCCTCTTCCTCTCGGCCTCTTACTCTTCAGCCAGCCGCCTTTACTCTTCTTCATGCTTGTGATTATCAACCAGCTGCTGAATATAAGCATCAAGGCCATCCTTGAGATGTTGCGCAAGTTGAAAGACACAAGGCATCTCAGCGTATTCCTGCGCGGATTACTCCAGCTCTGTCAGCCATTGACGCGTCTAATCTTTCATCTATTTCCGCATTCTATCAGGTAAATTCTCCATCTCAATATGCATTACAGGTGCATCGGATGGGTAGTTGGGACTCAGCGAAAATGCCAGAGAAACTACTATTTCGAGACAATCCGTCAATTCTGGAGCGTCATCCATACAAATATCCTAATCTGGAGATAATTTTACTACAACGACAGTATTATCTCTAATAATCGCGTTCGAAGCGTCTTCAACTTGGAGAGCACTTAAAGCGTCAATCAATCGGTCATCTCCATCAATTTATAGCTGAGAAGCAAACTCTGGATCCATATCCAAAATGCTTTTAGATAATCGAACCACTCTCAATTCTTCAGGGTATATAGCTAAAAGAGCCTCCAACTCATCTCTTTATTCCTACGCGTAATTCATACCTCACTCCGGACAGATGGATAAATTTCTAATTAAAGAACTCGGTTATTTTAAAAGAGCTAAAAATCAAGACAAAAGAGAAAATCAATATTAAGGGAATGACATTCAATTCTACAACTATATCACTTGAAAGATTAGCTGTATATAATAGGAGCATTGTTGGACAGTTCTTCAATCGCGTCTGTGCATAAGCTCACTAGCCATTGGCGAAGATCAGCGTTAAGTTGAGGATCTGACACTGTATCATTAGTTTGACATCCAGCCTTGACATTATCAAACTCCACCTCGATCCGCTCTTTGTAGCCTTCAAAAATCGTGGATACGTTGCTTCCATCCTTCTTCAAGAAATTCATTGGAGGATAGTTTGCTTTAATAAAGTTACGCAACTGATTTATACTCTGATACAATAAGGCCAACTGATGAGCAATGTACTTGTGATTCGGCAGAGTTTACACATCATGCTTCAGATTATGAGATAGCTACAGAACAGTATTTATCAATGTTGATGCCTTCAGGTGCTCTTATAACTCAATCGCTGTACTGTCAACATCATCGCTGCTCTTATAAAGCTACGAATCAGGATATAATCTGAGTATGGTGGTGGGAAACTGCTGATACAATCGACTCTGAGCGACAAAATCCTACGGACTCAACTTGCACTTGTTCGCCAAGTTGCGAATTTGATTCTGAGTCTCTTAGCTGTACTTGTCATCCTGAAGCGTAAGTTCATACATTGTCAACTGTTTAATTAAACGTTCCACCAGAGGACTGCCAGTATTCAGCACATTACCATTCAGAATAGATTTGGACTCATTCAGGGGAGTGAATAACATGCTCCTCACCAAAGGTTCAATATTGTCGATACCGCTCAGACTGAACAAGGCTGGCGAATTTACTAGCGCATTAACCATTTTATTAAAAAGCTCCTATACCTATGGTCAGATAACTTCTGATATATAAGTCTAATACACAGCGAACTGAATTGTATAATTCTATATGCCCCACAGTGAATGAAGCGACTTGAAACCGCAAAAGGAAGAGCCGCGATGAGAGCGAGCGCGTTCTGTTTCATTTTTCAAGATTTTGATCTTTAGTTGACGATGCCTATAAGGAGTAGTTGTGGTAGAATTCAAAATTTTGAACAATATTTCATAAATTTATGAATTCAAAGGTATATTTTAATGATGCGATTAGACAGAATCATCTCCTTGAACGTATCTGCAGATTTTGAGACTCTGTGAATGTACGCCTTCAGACAGTCGTGACAGTAAACAACACCAGTCTCTTTCAGCAAAACTTCATTCTTGAACGTGTCTTGCGCGCATATTGGACACTACCTCTAAGGGAACATAAGGGTACTAGGTGGAGGCACAATTAAACTCTATTTCTGGCCCTGCTTTATTTGTTTATATCCAGTGTCAGTCCACCATTCTGAAAAGTATAGAGCCACGACAGAGAGATTAATTATAGACCGAGTCCAATCTAGTTTTCCATTCAATTGTTACTATTACTATCTAGCGTGGGAATTAATGTAACGAATACCCGTCAAAAAATGACTCAGTGACCAATATTTGCTCATGCCCACAAAGTATAACAACTTCACCGCCAAATTACACAATCGCACCACGATACTGATATTGGAATAATGTCCTTCCATCAGTTTGTAGATAAATTGTTTAGAGCGCAATAACACCAGCTTTATAAAATATATTAATCTCCCAAATAGTTAAGAATGCGACTACTCTGACAATATTAATTTCCCCCTAGCACTATACCAAGCATCTATCGTTAATCGCCGCTCCTCAAAATCTTTCAAGTCTTGCTAATAGCCGTCACACTTAGATACTATATAAGGTAAGATAATACTCTGTATGATATATATAAACAAGACGCGCCTAGAACTAAAGCTTTTACGCGACAAGCTCCTCTCAACTCCATACAAATGTTCAAGCATCGTGGCATTGTCTTGCATCAACGATCTAGCTTCAACCAATAACTAAAACATTAAATACAGCTCATCAAACCATAAATTGACTTGTGGTGGAATTTTAAATGGCAGCGACGAAGAGGATGCAGAAGCCATAATAATATTATTAACGACAGTCTTAACCGCCGGTCTAACTAGAGACGTTATGTGCTAATGTGCCATTAGAAGTAGAGGTGACGCCAGATCGGAATCTCCAACATCATCCTCTGACTAAGAGTCGCCCTGTGTCAGAACTCTATGGTATAACTAATTCAGCAGTGATGTCATTCTTAATGTATACTGACAATTTTAGAGTAGGCGAAAATATTGCCAGCGATTAAATAAAAGACTAGATTAATTACAAATATTGTTTCGCTCCTATAAATCTTGTAGTAAGGATTGAGCGAGCGCGAATGTACGCTTTTCAGTAAAACGAAGAAAAGAACAAAACATCATTGATCAATTGTTTTGAAGAGGAAGTGAAAAATTGACTGAATTGGGATTGAGTCAAAATTGTAATCTTATGTAGCGGATATCTAAATATGCTGGCGCTGGTTTACGTACAGATGGCTACTAAATGCGTTTGGCAAAACTATATACTACATCCGCTGTAAATTTGAGAAATACGCGATAGATTCATTAATCAAGCACCAGGTACACTGATATAGATTTAGTGAAAAATGGTTAAATCATTACTAATGCTGAAGATATTAAAAATCTTGATCAACAGTCTTTTGTAAAACAAGTCGAGACTAATAAGATATCTAATGAATACGCGTCTGTAGCGCTAAATCGATTGCATCAGCTCACCTTCTCAAAGAGCATATCAGACAAGTATTGCCCGTCATTGGAAATTGTTACGCGCGTGTTCAATGATATACCAAAGAAGGATATAGTTTCATACAATCAGCTGTTGGACTTTATGGTACTTTATGAGAGACCACATTCCGAATTATTCTCCGTGTTTAAGCGATTGAGGGATGATGGCATGGTTGTTGATAAAAAGACTGTATTCGCTCTGACCAAGGGCCTGTGTAACCAGTAAAGATTTGATATGGCTACTCAGATATTTGATCTGGTTCATAAGGATTAGAATATTGTCTCAGTTGGTGCAGCAGATTATTTGATTAAATCGCTCATGGACAAGGCATCTGATGACTTTGTCAAGCGTGAATTCCGTATGGACCTGAGTAAGAATCCGCATATCATATCAGCTAATCGGATTCTGGAATCTGTACTGAAAAGTTAAAATATAAGTCTTGATTTACAGTTACTTCATACTATAATCTATGGTCATGCTCGGTTACGTGATCCTCAAGGATGTATCAAGTGGTTGAAAATTGCTCACAATTTGGTACAGAGTTAGTAGATTAGATAGTCGTCCACCCGCAAATATCATTCAGAGTCTGCATTAACTCATCTGTATAATTCACTTCTGGACTGTTACCGAATGTCTGGAGATAAATTGGCTATGCTCAACTTGTTGGCTATAATGAAAGATAGTAAGTAGATGAGGCCTAATGCGTACTCTTATGGTGTGATTTTGAAGTATTTGGCGCAGTCTCATGACCGGGATGCGAATTTGAACAGTATCACAATGGAGATGTAGTCGCTGAAAATTAAGCCCACTATACATTTATATAATGTATTGTTATGGAATTTTGCCATACGTGGACGCGTCGAAAAAGTTGAAGCCTTGATCGAGAGGTTGAAGAGTGACGGCCACGAGCCTGATGAGAAGAGCTTCAACTCGCTGATTGTGGCACGGTGTGCTCGTGCTGGTATCAACGGGACATCTTATCGAGATGTGATAAGAGTTCTGAAGTAAAGTGACAAATCGACTAAACATTAAGCACTCCTGATGAAGAACGCCGAGACTTATTACTAGATGCTTGACAAATCAATGAATCCCGCATCGAAAAGTTTGAACTATGCGTTACTCTCCATGATCAGGTGTAAATAGTTCCAAGATGCTGATAGTTTAATGTCCCAGGCTCTCAGTCGTCACGAATAATAGCAATAGCTGTCGCGTCATAATGTCAAGTCTTCTGATGACGAACAGGTTGCCGACACCAACACGTTCAATATGGCGATACTGCTTCGTTAGCATTAATCACAGTCTATGCATGTGTATGAACTGTATTAGACTGTGCGATAGCTGATTAAGCCAGACGATGGCACGTACTATCTGATTTTGAAATAGCTTCATAATGACAGCAGGCACGAAGAAATTGGGAACGTGATTATGGATATGGTCAACTTGCGGTAGAAGTACGGTCTTTATGGATCAGTTGTTAAAGATGGCTCCGATTTAGATTATATTCTCCAGGTGATTCGCCGCAAATATCACGCGAAGTTGCTTAATCCGGCTCTGGTCGAGGATATTGACTGGCTCAGAAGTGGTAAAGTATTAGCCTAGGATAAGTGGAAGCCTTCTGGTGACGCATCTGACAGTGATCAAGAGTCTTTAATCAGTCCTCCTAAAAGATGATGTTTTATACAGTATATACATTATAGACTTAAAAATAATAAAATACTAATTTATAAATGCTATTCATCAATATTACACATTTCATTTCTTGATTTTAGGGAGCTGAGGTCCTATGAGAGGTTTGTCGTTGTATAAATGTCCATCTAAGCCTTATTGTAACTAAACTGCGATCGCTGTCTTTGTAGTAATGCTAATAGATTCTGTAGTACCATCCCAGAGCACAGGCTTTCTTTTCTGCGCGTTGCTATAACCATCACTAGAATTAATAGAGCTTAAAGTGGATGCAGATTATGATTATGCAGCGGATTCATAATTGCTATCATCACCAGATTAAAGATGAGATAGAAATTAATGCACCTACGCGCCATCATCAAGCAAATTACTGGACCGTCCACCTCGCCTATCCAATTCAATCTTCTTTTATTATGCCCATTTAGGATCGAGAAGTTCTATTCTAAGATGCTTATTAAATTCAGATTCTTTAATGTTTTATTAGCAGTTTGGGCATTTCACAAAGATGATGCGTTGACTCGCATTAGTATCTTTCGATTTCCGATCACTCAAAAGCTGTCCAGCATTTCTCTTAGCCTTTGGTACGTATTTTTATTTGATTTTCATAATTCTATCTTATTTAAGTAAGTGATCCCAAAAATATGATATTGCTAAAAGTGGCGACTCAAAAGATCACTATCTGGCGGTAAAAATGAAGAAAAGGCGAAGAAAGCTTTAATCTACATGCTGAAATGGAACATGCACGTAATAAAAATTGATCATGCTCTGTAAGTGCAGTAAAGATGTTACACAGTTAAGATTAGCAGAAAGAAAACGGTACAAAGTTTCAATATTGTTCATTGCGACAAATCTTCTTTATAATGACGAATCATCATCGTGGTGATGAAACGACAGCGCCAGATCGGTGAGTCAAATTGCAGATTCAATTAAGATCAGCGAAATCTCGTTAAGAGTCGGCTCTACGGCGCAATTTGATTGATCTCTCTCTCGTTACGTTAAGTACCACGAACATCTTTAATCTTGTCGTAATTATACACAAACAGAACAATTGTGCGATAATAATCAGAAGCGAATAAGTATGACAATTCTCAAAACTAATTTAAATGATCCTCTGCTGTCTACGAACGATTTTGGCGATAAGCACAAGTATTACGATTTGGTGAAGGCTGCATATGCACGCTTGTAACAGTACTATGGTGAGTCAGTGGATTGGAAAGTTGAGAGTGATGGTAAGTAGACCAAGATCTATACGGCGCAGTTGAATGATTAGCCCAGTCCGGCGTTGAATCGTGTCATAAGAGCGGAGATTGATTTGTCTGGATATTAGCAGCTGTCCGCCCTAGATTTGATCTCCACTCTAGTTTATCCATCTGTTAAATGCTAGTGGGATCCTGTATTTGAAGACTCGAGATTCCATGAGATTCTAAACACTAAGTCCGTGCTGGGAACTGCTCTAGTCAAAGGCATCTGGCCTATCACGAGCCGCGTGTTTCCCGGTCTTGCTACAGTGATGTACAATCCTCAGTATGGTGTAGATGGTAGTGGAGAATCTGCGCTGTGTTTCATATGCTCTGTGGATGATTTTCAGTATGGTCCATAGGTGGCAAATACACTGACACCGCAGGAGTTGAGTAAGCGAACGATTGCCACTATCAGATTGGCCAGTTTTTACGTGACTCGTCTTGGAGATAAGTTGAAACTGAGTATGATGATGTAGATGGATCCTAAAGGTATGGTCTCTTATGTTATGCCACTAGCCACCAAGGTTATACCTCGATCAATGATTGACGCAGCAGATTTTGCGGCGAAGAATGGTGGCCCTCCGATGCTTCTCGATTTGTCATGGTCTTCTCTTGATTAGTAATTGTAAGAAGACTTAGCTCTATCAAGTATTATAAAATACATCGACTACATCCAGTAGGAAGGATAGTTATTGATAAACTTTAATTCTGGCATAAATGGTAAGATGACATTGATAATTCGTGTTGATTTCAACTGGGCTTAGAATAGAGAGTCCCTGTTCATTCACTCTAATGCTAGAGTTGATAATGATAATGAAGGTGGTCCCATTTAAATTACGCTTACGAAGGATCAGCATAATTGCTTAGTTTAGCTTGATGTCCAGTTGAGTAGTGATATAAAAGATGAGCTGCATTTATCCTTGTCCAAGTATGAAAAGGGATTGACCAACTTTGCACATCATCTGTAGATCAAGAAGTAATTCTTTGATCAAGTAACGCCAAAGGTTAATAACAAGACCTCTTAAGATAATTTAGCTTTGTGGTCTGAATAATGAAGTTTGATTTGTGAGTTAATGTTGTGGTGTTTCTTCAATAGCTCTTGTGTTCTCCTGTACCATCTCCGAACTGTGGTTCATGGACTTTTGATGGTTAGTCTGTGAGCTTCGTTTGAATGAATAGAATGAATATTAAGACTATAAATATATTTGCGAACATTCTTGTCAAAAAAATACTTATAATGATAGTATTCAATCAGGCTTTCACTATTTGATCCCGGCGACCCGTTTAAGCCACAGCGTGCCAGACTCGTCTCTTGTTGCAATAACACTTCACTACAAAATCAGTTAAATCTCAGCGATTAAATGTCAATCTCAGATAGTAATGATGACCGTGTGATCGAGAAGAGTATACTGGACAGAGCTCACGCTATATTTTAACAATATATCCAATTGAGACAGGAGATGATGGCTCAGTAACATGTTCGCATCATTGATGGTGCGGTGAAAGTGTACAAGAAAGCTATTGCTAATCACCCCACTGGCATTGTCCTTGGTGTCGCTGAGTATCCTCTATACAATTCTGCTTAGCAATCGGATGCTGCAGCGAAAAGTTCTGAAAGTAATTGCATACATAACATGGACGATTTTATGGCAATATTTTAATCATCCGGTAGTCGCATGATCTGGGATGAAATGTTTAATGGAGCTGATCTGATTGAAGCCTTCTCTCTTGACTGTAAAATAGCACTTTCCAAGTCCAAGGCTGTCTGGCCTGTTAGTCCACGCGATCTGCTGGTAGGTGCTGTATCTTTTGAAGTTTCATTCGATGAAGGTGATTATAATACTGCAGAACCCGGTAGTTCTCATGGTGTCAACTTAGTCGCTGTTGGTTTCTCTCTACCTGAGTAATAAGATCAACAATCCACCGGCCCTATAGTAGTGAAGGATGAATGGCGTCAGTTGAAGGCTGATTCTAGACATGTGAGAGCCTGTCTTGATATGGGTGTTATGCATTTGGAGGATTTGAAGAATGGGTGCATGCGCGTCTCCTATATGATCTAGACTAATCCTAATGGTAGTATTCCCGCCTGGATCATGGATACCGTGAGCTCTTCGTTTCCGAGTTCAGTTAGTAATATTGCTTCATACTATCATAAATACGGATTTCCGCCGTATGTCAAGAGTATGGGTAGTGGATTTAAAGTGCTGACAATGGAGTATGTTCATAGCACTAAAGTCTTTGAGTGCAGTTTCAAGGTGTTATTGGTTGACGAGTGCTGGTTCATATTACGCGTTGATTGTGTCAAATACGTGCCATAATCTACAATTGACATTTAGATTTCAACTGGCCATACTTGCCAGATTGGTCGTACTGACAAGGTTGGTAAAGAGCTTAAAGTCACTTTTGATGATGGTATTAACTTTGGAGATTCTGTGAAAATTCAAGTATCACCTTCTCCTGTGACTAGAAAAAGTAATCTCGAATCATCAATGCAATCTACAACTATAATGGTTAATGGTAAAGAGATAAACGCGTAAGATTGAGAAAACATTATTGTTCATATCGCGATTCATACCAATTCAGATACGTAAAGATCTTCCTTCTCACTTTTTGGTGGCATTAGTCTTGACTCCAAGTAGCTAATTGATCTCATTCAAGCGAGTTACCATAGACTCCTCTTGCTGGAGACGACTTTCCAAATCTTTAATTTCATTCTCGACTGTAGTCTTTGCCTTGTCGTTGTTCAACTCTGTCCACTCCCAACTCTTATCTTCACCTTTCAAAGTGAGAAGATACTTGTGGTACTTGAACAGTGATGGCTTATGACTTATGGTGATTAGCGTAATACCGAAGTCTTACGCTCTCTAATACATAAGGCCCTCGACATCTGTACTGACAGCAGACGTTGCCTCATCAAGGATGGCGAATGGTGGACGATGATAGAACAATCTGGCCAAGTTCATTCTCTGCTTCTCTCCACCACTCAACACATCTTTCCATTCCCTCACAGCATCCCATCCACCTTCACGCTCAGGCAGATAGTCGAGATGCACAATTTCTAGGATTCTCATCAAATCTTCATCAGTCCTACCAGAAAGCTGCATATTCGTATGATTATGAGGATAGATCACCTAATCTCTCAAAGAGCCAATGGACAGGTACGGCCTCTAAGGAATTGCTACTACATCTACATCAAGTGGTCGGTTCAGTTTTCCTTTAAAGACTGGCCACAATCCGCAAATAAGTCTCATTACTGCACTCTTACCAACACCATTAGATCCACTGATCATCAAATGCATTCCTGGCCAGATGTCAAAATTAACATTCTTCACCAATAGATCACCAGACGGAGTGACAACTGGCACCTACTACAACAAGACGCCATTATAACCCAATTCAACGGTGCCTTCAATACGATCAATAGAAAACTTTTCTTCATCTAATAGAGTACCATTCTCCTAAGAAGACTGTGATGAGGCATTAAGAGCCTTCTTCTGGTATCTTTACGCTTTCAAGTCATTCAAAACAGTCATCAGTTCATATACACGGCTAGTGAAGCCAGCAAGTTCAGCCATTTCCTTATAAGAATACATTATTCTACCACCTGCATCTGCTAGAGATATCATCAACCGCTTGTTGGTAATAAATCCTTACGTCCTAGAGCCATGACTACTATTAGACGCATCTCCACTAGCAGCTATACCGGCCAGAGAAGGGAAGAACACGGGCACAGAGCAGATTAAAAGTCCCACGGCACTCCATGCATACTTAATTATAAAATCTTCAAACATGTTGTAGAATATTCTGATTCTAAAAATACGATTAACGTGACGAATCAAAGTCTTATAAGTCTTGTCCAAGATGCCATGTTCCCTCTTGCCTCCATCATAAAACGCGATCTCTTCAGCATTAGTAATCAATCGACCATGAGCTCCTCTAAAATCTCCTTCTAACTTGGCCTCCACAGCAGCCAATTTACCAAATCCAGGAGTAGCTTTCCTCAGTAACCACGCCGTAAACTGGTAGTTGACAAATATAAACGCCATACCAACAGAGCCAATCGATCTGTTTAACTAATAAGTAAAGATGGCAGTGTCCAGGATAGGCTTGGCAAGATTTGAATACAGCGAGGCAAGAGCATCACAAAACCGGGCGACATCATTACAAATCAGCTAGTCAGGACCAGTAATACGATTATCCAAATTGAGCAGCTTGTAGTATATTAAATCCTCAAAGTACAAATTGTGAAAATAGGTGGTCAGCCGAGTTCTGAAAGCAATAGCCATCTTGCTCTACAAATAACGAATCATGGAGTTGGTGTAGGTAGCAGGCACAGCGATGGCAAACCAGTAGCCAAGTCCTACAAGGAACTACTTTCCATTTCCAGACACAATATCCTTTACAATTCTACCATCAATATTAGCAACGACAACACTGAGCCAAGTCCTCAACACCAAAAACAGCCCTTATACGGCAATAAATGCAGCCTCTTTGGATCTCCAGCGTGGAACGATAATTTTTAGAAGCAACTGCAACTTATGATAAAACTGCTTGTCAACAGATTACTTCTTCTTTTTGGTCATCTTTTCCACTTGAGCAGCTTTATTCAAATTGTCCATGCTCTCCTCTGCAGCCACCGGATCATCCTCGTTCTGAGTCAGTTTAGAGGCATCCACAGCCAACTGGACCTCCTCTTCCTGATACTCCATCAACTCTGCAGCATTCAAATGATGAGCAAAACTCTCCAAACGCTTCCTTCTCTCACTATAAAATCCAGTCTTCTCATACCTGCTCTTGATGTAACGATATATCCAAGGACTGGAAAGAAGAACCACCAACAGAGCAAAGTTCTTCTTTCTATTCTACCGAATGGAAGCGAGAAACGCAGCATATGATGGTGGCCCAGCCGGTTATGAAGCAGCTGTAGCTCTCAGAAACGATTAAATGACTTACGGTAACTCATTCATAGTTTTTAGAATTTCAAATACTAGTTTAAGTAAAGGGAATTCAGCAAGCCGAGACTCCAAATACTAAACTACAAGATAAGAGACAAAGAACGAATCCAAGACGTGCGAGTGACGAAGAACAAACGAGAGATCGAGATATTCTCGGGTGAAACGGAACAATCGAGAAAATTCAACATCTCACTGACTCACTGACTCACATAACTGTTCATTTAGTATTTATGCAGGATCACTTTTGTGCGTTGAAACGCGCCATATTATCGCACAGTGTCTGCAACTATTCTGCAATGGTATTATCATTATCAACACTAAAGTCTCCAATAGATTTCAGCAAGCCTGCATTCAAATGCTCGTCAATCCACTTCAGACACGCGTCACTGTGCGTCATTAGAGTCCATATGTGTATGACCTTCACCACTGGTGGTTTTAACACCTTCGACTTTGCATTATCTGCATTACAAATTGAAAGACAATTTTATACCAGGTTTAAAAGCAATTGATTCCCGCCACTCAGAGTAAACAGCTCTTGGCCTTCTGCATTATTGCTCAGCATACTGGACACAAAGAACAGGTACTTCTTCACAACTGGAAGCTCCTCATCTTTCAGTTCTCCGACGAATTAAAGTTATAGTAGTTAATAAGAGTGAACCAAAGTTGTCAATCGAGGCAGAATGTTGTCAATCAGAAACTTCTTCTTGATGGAAAATTCATTACTACACAGACACCCAAAGGTCCAAACGACATACGCCAGAAATTCTTAATTGCTCTCCGATAAACAGTCAAGTAGCTTCAAATGCAGACCAGCTTTGACAAAGTTCTTTGCATTGTCAACAGACTCTGTCATCTCTTACAGGTTTGCACACGCGTCGACGCGCGCATTCATAGACTTGGAGCTATCGATCACCGTGTCCAAGTACTCTTTCATCTAAACAAAACTCGATTTGCCCATCAAAATCTCGACCCACTTGGTGTCTAACTAAGGTCGCGGCGTTGGGTAGCGATTGATCTCCTGTCCACTCTACTGCTACTATCTTGAGGCAGGATCATCATCGCGGCCCAGCTACTAAATAGCAGTGCTCCACTACAGCAATTAAGTCATGTCCAATTTTCTATGACTCAGCGATTCCCACTACTGCTCGGCCTCCACTCTATCCATATGCTATTCGATAATATTTAATGAGATTTGATTAACGCGAAAGTATTAAAATCTCTTGGAATTTATACTTGATCTGAATTCCTAAACGAATGGGAAAACTAAGTGGGATTTAGTTAAAGAAGCGCTATCGATGATTAAAGGCGCATTGTTTGACGAACCGTTTCAGTATTGATTGATCACTCAAAAATCGTCTCTTTCTTCTCTTTCAACAATTGAATTTTATTTTATCTCCAAACCGATAGCAGATTAAGTATGATGGAAAGAGAAGAAGTTAGTAATGAGGTGGAAGAATTTTCAAATATTGGTGAAGTGGAGATCAAGGAGCAGGATAGATTGTTGCCTATTGCTAATATCATCAGATTGATGAAACAGGCACTGCCTCAGACAGGAAAGATATCAAAAGATGCAAAAGACACCGTTTCAGAATGTGTTTCAGAATTTATAATGTTCGTCACTAGCGAGGCTGCTGATCGTTGCGTGCAAGAAAAGAGAAAGACTATCAATGGTGAGGATTTGCTGTGGGCTATGTAGACTCTTGGGTTTGAATTCTACGTTGAGCCGCTCAAAGTGTATCTATCCAAGATCAGGGAAGCTCAACGGTCTACCAACATTAGAGAATGAATGATTTGACGATTAATGAATGTATTTTTCGAACTTCGTTTTACTTCACATTTCATTTCAAGAGTTTTAATCAGATCAGACTTTTCCTCAGCCGCAAAATTCTTCTTCCCCCAAATGAAGTTTAGTTCTAATTTCATCGAGTGTCATCTTTTATTTATCTTTACACTGATTAGATAAAATGAACTAAAATTAAAAGGGTGGAATATTCGCAGAAAAAGTTGGAAAGCTGTTGGAGAGTTACAAGCCATCGACTGAAGAGAAGGAGTAGCTGTAAAAGTTGGCCAGAAATGTTGCATTGTGGGGATTTGGTGGTACGTTGACCGGTTTCGCTGCAATACTATTCCTGACTAGGCAGCCTAAATTCATGCAGTTAAATCCACTTGTAAGACTCGGTACTTTAGTTACAGTGCCAACAGTAGCTACCAGTTTCGCGATTACATACTCCACTAACAAAAATCTGGACAAGTTTTTGCATATGCCACGAGAGCAGAGTCGTCTTGCGTATGAGTTTAGGAAGATTGTTGACCAGACGCGGCGTGAAGGTGGATTTGTACCGTATCGGTTCAGAGGTGTTACCTTTGAAGGCGATAGCTTTGCGGATGAGACTAATGCGAGTGAATATGATATTGTTGGTTAGGAAATGGCTCAATTTGACAAATATAGTGATGGAGATGACTTGAGAGATCAAGAGAATGATTACAGTCGTGCCAACAATACACGTTCCTTACAGAGTAAAAGCAGTTTTGATCAACCTAGCGGGAGAAGTAAATGGGACGAGATAAGAAGACAAGCGTAATAGCAATAAAATGGTCAAGATTAATTAAAAACTGCCGATGATGATGAAGATTAAGAGTCCAAGTAGCGCTTACATGATTTGTTTGGAGTTTCCTCTTAGAGAATTGAAAATGATCAAGAAGTTGGCGGGTAGTCTAAAAGTGGCTCGCGTAAAGTCAAGTCTTTATAATAGTAAGATGCTTTAGATAGAAACATCAAGCGTAATAAATACGGTGATCCCATCATCGAGGAATAGTGATATCTTGTATCTACAAAGTTCCTTACTTAGCAGATAAGTTTTGTTTAATAGCAATTGATTGTTAATGGGTATTTTCTTCCATTGAAACTATAGGTTGGGGTCATGTGTCATTTTTGTGACTAGCACTACCCTTGGTCTGGGACCGCAATTGGAAAAGTTAGACCGGTCTCATAGTGAAGCCAGCTCAATAATTCAATTTTGTATCAGCCTTTCATAGATCTAATCAAGATTTTGAAAGCTCCCCCATTGTTTCATTATCAAATTCTTAGCGTGGCGCAAGATAATCATCTACTCGTGTTGAGCGTCAGCACGAACCAACAATGGCGTCATTCGTTTTAAGTGTATTAAGCTCTTCATAATCGTTCTAGTTGCATTCAACCTTGTATTAGTAGCAAATACCAACAACTTTCAATATTGAATGAAGCGAAGTTACGGTACTTTATAATCGATTTTAAGCGTTAAGTCATCGATTCAATGGCCGCGCTGATATATCTCTTGAACCGGTCTGTCTGCGGTCCCGACCAACGGTTCAATATATGCACGGTCCTGGACCGAATGGTCAGATTACGGACCGGTCCCGTACCAAAAAGGCGGTATGCTCTGGACCGTGAGGAGTGCTAAAATCTTTTGTTTAAACAAAACAACACTCGCTCTTTAATTCTTTCCACTAAAACAACTACAAAGAATTTGACGCGCGTATTATGAGGGCAGTCTTAGCCATCATATTAAGTCTCCTTGTCGGTGTGGTAGTTGCCATATTCCAAGATCAAGTTGGTGTTATTGACTGGTAAGTAAATATATTCACCGTTGATGCAATTTCTTCATGTACGTGATTGTGAGTAGGCGTCAGAGGTTCCTCAATGACTATGTCCATGGAGAGAGAGGCAAGGATGAAGTGTAGTTAACTGCCGAGCTGGTTCCTCTCCCTAAACCGGCATACTTGGAGAGGCATTATTAAGCTGTGCCAGGTGTTGGTTTGATCGAGAATATTGTACAGAGATGGAAGTTTCATTGGGATCAGTTAATGATCAGTTCACATTTGATGGGCACCGGAAAGCTAAACGCAAACAGTACGTCTCCTAAGCAAGTTGACAGCGGCACTAGTGGTGATAGATTTGGACTTCATCAAATGATTATTGCTGTGTCGAATAGTGGTAAAGTTCGCGGTGTTCACTCTGAGACTTCCAACGTCCAATGGATGGTCTAAATGTTCCCGACGTCCATTAAAGATGCTTGGATATGCCCGCAGTAGGACAATGAAAGCAGTCGTCACCGGGTTCGAATTGTCATGAAGGGTTCTGATAAAGAGGCATTTACAAGTATTATTGACTATGTCAGTGGGGAGATGTTTGATTAACGAAGCTTTAATCTGAATGTTAACAAGGTTGTATGCTCTTAGAACGGATTAAGAATTATCACTGAAGATGGCAAGGTGGAAGTTGTTGGAATAGAAGCTCCATAGTCTGTTCCTGTTAACACTTTTTACTTGCATAATCAGAGTAGTACTTTATAGGGAGTGCGTATCGAAGGCAATAAGGACTTGGTAAAAACTTGGAAGTATCAACTTCCGTCAGACAATGTTGTTGCCCAAGTGACGACGCGTAAGTTTGATGAAGCAATTTCATCAATTGGTTTAGTTCTGGGTAATCGCAGTGTATTGTACAAGTACTTGAACCCAAATATTGTTGCTGTGTTATCTCATGACAAAAAGTAGAGGTTGAGTGTGGATATTCTGGATGGTGTATCCGGACGCTTGCTTCATCAAGCCGTACATGACAACTTTGTACCTCTTGGAAACTCTGTGCACGTTGCACTGTCGGAGAATTGGATTGTCTACTCGTACGCTGGCAATGTGGGCAATTAGAATTGTATGACACTGATCAACGTGTTGGAGCTGTATGAATCGGACAAGGTGGACGTGAAGATGTCAGAAAGTGGGCAATTCTCTCCATATTGTGCACCTCTACCACATGTAAAGAGCGAGAGTTTTGTTTTCGAACAGTTTGTGAGTGCTCTCGGTATCACATAGACCAAGTCAGGCATTACTCTGCGCGATATCATCGTTGCTACCAATGGCGGCCAGGTGATAACTCTTCCCAAACTGATTGTAAATGCCAGACGTCCTCATAAATTGGCGTCATTGCTGACTGCTGAGGAGAAGGAAGAAGGTCTGACTGTGTACGCTCCTCTAATTCCGGATAATCCTTAGAACTACTTGAGTCACAACTTGCGCCTAGAAGGTATAAGAAAGATTGTGTGTGGCCATACTGATTTGGAGTCCACCTCCATAATTGTCGCCTATGGTACTGACATGTTCAAAACTCTTGTGACTCCATCGAAAGCATTTGATGTACTTGGACCAGAGTTTTCTAAATCTAGCCTTTTGCTCACTATGCTGGTACTTGCCGTGGGAACTGTGGCTGCAAAGTAGTATGCTAGCAGGAAAAAGTTGTATTAAGAATGGAGATGAACCATATGAACTATAAGAGATTGCGATTGCTCACATTTATATAAGACTTTCATCTAAAAAAAAATATAATAAAACTCATAGTTACCAAGTATAGAAAGGATTGTACAGTTGATATGTTTTGGTTAAGAAGCGCGCATCCTAACATGTATTGACGCGCTTCATCAGTTAACCGAAATTTAACTCGCATATCAAAGAATTATTATCTATTACGGGACAGAAAATAATGATCACGCAGAATCTCCTCCACTCTAGTCCTCCTTCTTGCTAGCCTTACGTCTGCGCTATGCACGAGTTTACTTGAGCCTCTTCTTGTACTTGTGCTTGTTCATCTTCTTTCGTCTCTTCTTCAGGACACTATCAGCCCTGTAGACTACACTTTAATCTGACGGGTATTAATAGCTCAGTCTTTCACCATCTTCAGCATTATCATAAGACTCGGACAGCCACGATCCGTTCTATTTCTCAACATTCCACTTGGACAACTCGTAATTCTCCAATAACAGTTTGCATGATGGAGCGTTCGCAAGGGAAGATGCACCCAGAGATAATCTCTTCAACGATTGATCTGCGTTATTATTATTTGACGCCGTGAAATCCAGCTGATTATCAGAAGATTATTATAATTTTTCGAATAAATTCATAGATACTTCCATCAATTTATCCTCATCCTCAGCATCCAATTGCACAAACGCATCATCGCCATGATGTCCATCAGCGGCGTCGATCATTACATACTCTTCATCGTCATCATCGACAGAGACCGCCTAACTGCCAGGCTGCCCATCATCTCCATGAATAACTTCAACCTGCACTGCAGCAGGTACTTATTACTGAAAGCTTTTAGCCATAGAGAGAACGATGGCATTTCTTGGCCTCATGGCAGGGAGTGGGCGGAACTAGGAGAACAATATGTCACTAGCTAAATCCTGCTATTAAGGTCGACCAGACACAGTTCGCTGCATTGCAAAAGCATTTCTCCTCGATGACAGCTGAGATGCATATCGCCTCTAAGCTAACGACAAAATACAAGATAATCTAGATTATATCATCTCAATCACAGAGTACTGTCGTTAATGATGTTGATGCTTTCCAACCTCAATCAATCTGGGCGAAAGAGAGAAGAAGGAAAGAAAGATCATGTGAACCAACCACTAAAGCAATCCTGAGGACTTCCACTGGATTGAAAATTGTTTGAGTACATGCGTATCTACTTAGAAGAGCATTATAAACACTCAATTGAAGCATACTTAGGAGATTTATGGTCACTATGTGAGAACGAGTTACCATTACTGTAGTTTTTGAAATCTAAACGCATTTAGATATTAGAAGCTAAACTCAAGATGACTCATATATCATACACGCCGTGTAAACAGAGAGAAACAAGTCGCGTGCTACTATCTCATGTCATGTTGACGGTGAAATACTGAATGGTACTAAGACAACGACATGGTGATATGAAATTCTCAAAACAAATCTTTGACGCGTGAGTCTTGGCCGTCCGTCGCCGAGTGATTCCATCAAACAAATCTCATCACCCGGTTGCGATATATAATTGTTTCAACTGTCAGTTCACTCTCTCTTCTTATCTATTACGATATCTGAAAATCTGATACATTTATAAACTGGTTTGCTGTTTTCATATCTATTCTATGATGAATTATAAAGTAGTATTGGTTGCTTTTGTGGGCTTATTTGGCGTGGCTGAGGCTGGTGTTTATGGTATCTCTACTCCTAACACGGTAACTCAGGGCGACAATCTGTTCCTGAGCTGGCGTTATCAAGAGCAGGATGGTGCGTCTGATACGATTTAGTTTCAGATTGTGAGCGGTCCTGCAGAGAACATTGATGTGGTAGGTTAGCTGTGTGAGGATCAAGAAATCTTTGTCAGTGATCTGCAAGTGTCATGCACATTCCCTTTCATTGAACCAAAGTCTGGATACGCTATTCGCTCTGTGCAACAAGTTAATGGTTAGAATCTGTATGCCTATTCTGGTCGTTTTGCTGTCAGTGCTGGCTCCACTACTTCCACGTCAACTAGTACCTCATCTGACGCTTCTTCCTCTACCAGTAGCTCTTCTGAAACTGTCACCACGTCAACTTCAGAGGCGAGTGAAACGGTTTCAGACACGTCCTTCACCTCCACGCCATACTTCACGTCTGTGATCATGACTACAAGCGTCATGTCCGATTCTACCAAGGTGAAGACTGTCATGACTACTGGAACTACTGTAACTCCTACTCCTTCTGGAAATGCTACTGCCGAAGGTAATGACGTAAACAGTTCTTCTGGTTCTATTAGCGCGTTCCTGTCTATAACTTTGGTGGCTCTGTCCACTGCTTGGATGTTGCTGCTATGAGATGCAACTTTTTGATACGATAACCAACATTGCATGAATATGAGATGAGATGAATTGAGTAATGAAAATTGACATTTTAATCCTAATTGTACTATTCTGGATGAAACTTGCAGAAACAGCAACTGAGTGAACATCAAAATGACATTAAGCAGAACAGAAAATTTCAGAATCTCTTCCATTACTTGAATTTTAAAGAATTATGCGCTTTTAGGTACAATTTCATACGGACACTTCTCCTAGACTTTGAGCTGATTGACAATCGCCTTCAAATTTTAATTGCCACGATTATGGATGTTTGAAATAATTCGATATGGCCGGTGGCTTATATAGTAATTGAGCCGAAAAACTAATTGGTAATGAACTTGGGTCATAACAGTTTCAATATCTTCATTGATAAAATACAAATTCAACATTGTCGCGTTCGTCAATACTATCATCCAGTAAAATGTCAACATTCTCATTTTCCTTGACACACTTTACAACATCAGCTGCCCACTCCTTTGAACTACGATAAAATTCAGACATGGTATCGAGGCCAAAAGGCAACGAATCTTCGCAAATATGATCGACCATTTGCTGCAAGCTTTGTGGACATAATATCCAGCATTTCTCAATAAGAGCAATGAAAAGCCATTTCAGTCTTGTCATATCGTCAAGTCCAGTTAACCCAAATTCATACGACTAACCACTTTCGAAAGCCCAATTGAGAAAATTTGGATTGACCAGAAGATCAGATCCAAAAGACTCGGTAATCATATATCTTGCGCCAAATTTCTAACTGATAGCGATCAGCTGCTAACAAAGGACGGTGAACATATGCTTTATTCTATACATTGAACGAGTCCAACTGTCCGGGTATGACGACTCTTCAGATGCTAATTTTTCAAATTAATTCACCAAGATGACGAGCTATGCGGAGTTGACTTAAACACTTGCATCAGGCTATGTGGGTGAATTACCAGCTATTACACCAAACAAAGTCTAAATCTCAAGATCAGATGATGATGCGATATCAATGATATCATCTGAGCGAAGCTTTTTCAGCTAATTCATAGCAAGTTCAACAGGCAAGTCATAATGCTACATAGCACGTAAAAATGCGGCCATCCTTTCAGGCTGTGGAAAGCAATTGCTTAATACAGACACAACAGCTTTCTCTAATTCTTTCGGAAGATATAATTAAAGTTTCTTCAAGCTCTGACACAAAACGCATGGTGACAAGTACTTCACAACTTCTGCATCAAGACATTAAACAATGTATTTAAAACCATGCGCACCGTCGAACAGAAATTCACCAACTTTACCGTGATCTCCAAAGACTAAACATGTACTATCCATACAATTGCATGTACTTCTGCCATCAAAATAGACAGATCCAGCCAACATCAAATCCTGTCTTAGGTAGGATCCATATTCCGGCATCAAACTTAAGAAAACATCATGAAATTGATTCAGGATAACGTTCCCCATATCAAATTCCTAGAACTGTATGACTAAAGCAATCACCTCTCTCAGCACATCATAGCACTAATCATCGTCTGAAAAAAGGTTCAAATCAAACTATTCCAAGCCAACACTAGATTTGTCTATTTCTTCCTGATAACACTTGTACAGAACTGAAAAGAACTAATACATAACATCGGCATTAGTGACATAAATTCTCTAAGAGTCATCACAACTGACACATTATCCCAAAAGACGCACAAGATATGAATCGCCAGCATATAACTTACCATAATGATGAAGAATCGAGACGATGACGTTTATTCGCGACTCAACCTGCATTAAATCAGCAGTGTCAACTTACCAAGCCTATCGATCAAACTGTTCATACGTAACATCCTTCAAAGCATCTTTAAAGCGCGGATGTAGCGGAGCAATAAACTTGCGCGCCTTAACAAATCTCTAGTTCCGTTCATCTTCGCTCAATTCTCTACCACGACGGGATCTGTACCACTCTGAGCGTTCATTCTAAAGGATCTGATATCGCGCATAACTATAGTCATAATTTGAGTGGCTGATCATTGCTTTGGCTAGCTTGAAGGGGAGTTCATTTCGCTCAATTGCAGGAAGAGAATCTTCACCATCGAACAAGTCTTCATAATGAGGTGAGTTAAAATTGTCTGGTTCAAACAATTCAACAACCAAGTCGTGTCCTTTCCATGACGCGTTCTTCAGCATTGCTTCGATGCATTTCTCTTTCAGTGAACCTTTGCGATACAATGAGCACACTTATTCACTAAAAACTTCACTAGCTGCCGTCAACGAGATGTAAAACGTTCTTACACCTTCAATTTCAATATCAGCTGCAGCATTTCTCTAAATCAACTCGCCCACCATTACTTCCAAACCATGCTCATACAAAACATCCTGAATAAACCCGTACGAGAGATCTTTATAGGAGACATTCGGGTCCGCTCCATCATAAATAAATTCCATGAAATGCTAAATCAAACAGCGAGAATAATCAAGAGATTTACATATGATGAGCTCATTATACTATCCATCGTCGTATTAGCTCCAGAATCCATTTTAAAATAAAGTTATTAGCTCCCTATTCTGCCGGCCATCATCAACATCGTCATCATCGTCATCTCTGTCATCTCTGTAACCTTCAGGAATGAAATTCTAATCAATGTCAAAAGTTTCATATAGAACGTCAACCGGACCGGGGCATTCTTCAAATTCATATTCTTCCTTCAATATATTATCACATAGATACTTTCTAAAGACTTGATGATTCTTAATACTTGCATCTACAAAGAACTTGTAATCATCGTGCGTCTAAAGTTGCAGCCAGCCATGATCTTTAACCAAGTACGCAGTGAGTGCAGGTCCATAGTAGGCGTAATAACTGGCTCTGACAGACACCTTATCTTAATGCAGGTATTGCTGTAAATATTTCTGAGTAAGGGAAAGTTCAAACATGTCTATAGGACGCATGAAACGCGTCAATTCAGATCCCAACAGTTCAAGTAATTTGTCAATCATCATGATTTGCAGCACAGAGTTTCAAACTGGACGGGACGAAAACAAAAAATGAGACTGAAAATAAGACACATTAAAAAAACATTGATAATTGATCATTTAACATATAGGGACAGACAGTGGCTCAGTTGCAACGTTGTTTCTTATTTTCTTGATTAGAGTCGTCCATTTCACGGTCGCGGTGATGGTTCAGCTTTTTGACAGCACGGAGAAGGTTAACGAAGGCATCCTTGTCCATGTCCATGTCATATTCAGACAAGTAGTCAACAGTCAAGTCATAGGCTTTTGCAAACGACACGCCAAATTAATAAGCATCTTATTCGTTCAGTTCTTGCGCAAATATATATGCACTTTCAATCAACTTGTCGAATCCGGACACGAAAGGATAGATGCCACGTTTTATCGCCTTGATCCAGGCCAACATTGTCCATTACAGAAAGACAGGGTCCTTTGCAACAGTAATATTGATGTCTTGAAAGAAATGTACAGACTTCCCATATTGAAATTCCAGCTTAAGAACATCCATGAAGGCCTTTTTCAGTCCCACAAAGACGTCAGATAGACAACCATATGCGGTAATGAGAGAAGCAAGACAATCAGAGAGTTTACTCAGCTTTCTTCCCTTATGCTTCAAGAACGCGACAGAACGTACAAATTTATCCGCATCTTTGTCGAATATAACGTTATCAATTGATAGCAGCTAGTGCACATATTCATTTTACTCGCGATTCGACGAGTTGCCCATAGCTTTCTCCAACACCCAGTCGACCAGACTTTCGCTTAAGCAATAATAGTTGGAAAGTTATTCGACCAACTCAATCGTTTTTTTCATAGACAAGCAACAGGAAGCATAATTCTTCATCGTGACATTCGAGAACTGGCCAAACAGTTTTAAAGTAATCTTTGAAATATCAGCTTCATAATCAGCAGCTTCATCTTAAATTCCAGAGATTAATTTAGCCAAGACCTCAGGAGGAAACTTTTGAATCACAGAGGAATCAAACTGCATACAGTAAGCTCGCACCTAATCCATAGTAAATACATGCTCATATAAAAACTACAGAATGGTTAACAACATTTCCGTCTTCTGATCCATATATCTTTCGGAAGATGAATAATGATAACTCGATACACGTCGGGAATGCTCAACTGATACCAAATAGAAGCTCGACAACTTATTAAGGCAACATTCAAAGAGCCATCCAACATCACCATCAAACGTTTCAATAGCAGAACTGACAATTCCTATCAGATATTCCAAAGGATAACTGGCAATTAAATTTTCAAAACCAGCCTTAATTAAATCAGATTACTTTGTACCAGAAACATATGGCTTCAGAAAACTCAAGTTTACAGAATGCTCACGCGCAACCTTCAAATCGTTGACACATTGATCAAACACAATACTCGTCATTGGGGTGTCCGATTACATGACATTGAAGAATCCCTCAATCAAGATAGAAGTGTCTTTCGCATTTCCATGTTCCAAGGCCTATTTCAGTAACTGATCAAAGTAGTTTCCAGATACACTCAACTGATTATAGAAAAGCAATAGCAAAACCAACAAACGAGAACGCCCCCTATCAATTTCCAGTGTGAACAAAGGCAGCACCTCTTGCTGGATTTTTTCAAAAGGTACACAACGTAAGACGCGTTTAAACGCATTTCCTAGCCTATATTTGTCATATTATCTAGCGATTGTCCTCGAAAACACGCTATTAAGATCATCTAGGCCAGAGGTCCCATTTTTAATTTCTTACAACCACAAATCAAAGCAAAAACTTCCTGAAATATAGTCTTCTTGCAGCATAATGTCATAAAGACTACTTCTTGCCTACCAGCTTAATTTATCCAATCGTTCTACATACCATTATAATAACTAGGGGTTATAGACAGAACCATACTCGGCAACAAATTTAGCAATGAATGAACTAAAACTCGCTTCAGGATTATTATTCAATGACTTATTAGAGTTATACAGTTCAAGTAAAGACAGAAAGCTGTATCTGCGGATAGCATCATGATAAAAGCCATAATTCTAATCTAGAAACTGATCAAGCTCGAGAGCTTTTGACTCTTCTTCTTCTTCTTCTTCATCTTCTTCATCTTCATCTTCTTCACGGAAATTTTATGGCGTTCCAAACAGACACTGTTTGTAATAAAGAGCCATACATTCCGCGTACTCTTTATTCGTTTCACTCAGCACATTGTAAGATGAAACGTTCATCTCGCATAATTCATGATAGTACTCGAACCTATATTCGTAATATGAAGCCCAGCCATCAACATTTCTTACCGGAAACATAAAATTGTCATCCAGCTCAGGCCAAGGGTTTACTTCTTTGATTTCAAATAGGGAATTTATAGCTTCCAACCAATCTTTAAACTTGTTCTTGTGTAAACTGTGCTGTGAAACCATTTACGCGTCAACCCATTCGTCCTTCACGTATTACATCAAAGACTCACTTTACACAATGCACTTGTCCATAAAATACAGATAATCTTAAGTGGTCTTTAACTGCAAATACTTGTGGTTCTTCACACGCAATGCTGTCATCACAGGACCATAATAATGCATATACACAGACTTGACAAACTGACGATCATGCAGCAGCATCCCTTGCAAACTTTTGCATGTCAAGCACAATTCAAACAAGTCACGTGCACTCAAATACTATGACAAAGTAATGTCAGGTAAATTCAGCAACTGTGTCAGATACTCAGATTACATGATACCACAGAGTTTAGCTGTAACAAAGTTGATGAGATTGAAGAAGACGCGTGAAGAGTAGTTTCAGCCGAGACTCGTTCTATTCAGAGTGAAACGCGATCAGTTAGCTGTGGAAGAATTGACATTGGTTACTGCAACGTCAAAGGCGAGTGAAACTGTTTCAGACGCGTCCATCACATCCACGCCATACTTTAATTCTGTGATCATCTTTACAAGCATCATGCCCGCTTCTACCAAGGTGAAGACTGTCGTGACTACTGGAACTACTGTAACTCCTACTCCTTCTGGAAATGCTACTGCCGAAGGTAATGACGTAAACAGTTCTTCCGGTTCTATTAGCGCGTTCCTGTCTATAACGAAAATGTGAGACACGCGTTAGGCGCCTGCGATCTCTGGCTTCTTCACCGAGAATGTTAATTGCGCCAGAACGAATCAAATTGGTGGAAGCTTAATAAACACGAGTGAAGCTAAGAAACGGAGCGTATTTATACTAACAGACAGAAAGTGAATATATTACATTGCGACCACATATTTCAACACAAAATCAGGCAGACTCAGTTTTCACCAAACGTAACGCTTTTTGGTCTGATGACGTTGCAACAATTGTTATAAAGACGATAATAGACTTTAATTAAATTTGAGTTAACCACTCGAATAAAGTCTATTCGCTCATGATTTCATTATTAATACTCACGTTGCGCCTCCTCAGGTTTAAGCTAGGAGGCGCTTTGTCATCTTCATGCTAGTCGCCTACTGCGACTTTATGACAACAATGCCAAATCAGGGTTTTTAGGATTGCCATAAATGTCATTGGTCGTTGGATCAGCCTCAGCTCCAACTAAGGCCATTTTGTCCAAGATTTCACCGCTCCAATTGGTGTGCTTCTCTAGATACGCCTTCATTTCAGCAAAATTTGTTCTCTCAGAATACAGCTCCAGAGTACGACGAGGAAGAGCGCACCAATCCGCAAAGCATTCATCTTCGACTTCTTTCCAACGATCAGACGGCTTATTGATAAAGCGTTTAGCATAACAGCGTATGTAATTAGAAACAACTTCAATTTACTCATGTTCGACACGTCTAACCAAACTGCGCACATGCGCCAGGAGTCGATCGCGAAACACTACAAAAAAGCTAAATCGACCAAGTCTTGTCCCTTGATTTCAATAATGGCATCCTTGACATTCTTGTCAACAGCATTGTTTTACCATCCATCTCTCAATTAGTTGCACCAAAATTTATATTTTTGACGCGCCAATGGACCATGTTACTCATTCATCTCAGCTCGGTCAGCAGGCACATGTACATAATCTTCGGCTTCCACTTATGGAACCACCGGTTGTAATAAGCTTTCTGTTGGAATTTGAGTTGAGTTAATCTACGCAATCTGATTAGTAGTGTAACAATTTAGTCAGAGAAGCCTCTTATGATAGGCTGATCACTGATAGTGACACAGATCTTGATTATCAATCTTCTCTTTCTCATTGAGGTTGAATATCAAGCTTAACAGCACTACATTCTTTACTAAGAAAATCCAACACCACCTGTTAACCAAGCCAGTTCCTCTAAATGTGCTAGACAGGCATTTAGAAGTATTTGGAATGAGAAGGTTGCAGTATACGAGTTTCGCCGAAATGCGCTAGTCTGAGTGATTGAACAGGACGTTCTGAACAGGGGGTGCATGTTGGAATTGACGTCCAGAACGTCGCCCCTGAACCGAAGCGGAAAAGTTTTTTCACATGGATCAAGACGCCACAATCATTAACTTCTGATCCTTGAATGATAGACATCAGCCACACGGCATATACTATTGATATTTCTCTGTTTTATTTACTTCATTGATTTATATTTTATGAATCTTTTACATGCATCTTATAGACATCCAGTGGCTCGTGAGTGGTAGAAGCAGTACGCTTTTAAAGCTGAGAATATGATGTACCCAGTGTTTGTGTTGGACTAACGCGATGTTAAATAAGAGATCGAGTCAATGCCTGGTCAATATCGCTACGGAATAGATGATGTTGTGGCTGCACTCGAACCTCTGATTAACAATGGCCTGTCTTCAATCATCCTCTTCCCTGTGGTGAGTGATAGTTCTATCAAGAGATCAGACCCGTCCGCTGCTATAAATTCCAATCATCTATGTGATGTGATACCTTTGATCAAAAAGGCATATCCTAAACTATTTATCGCTTGCGACGTGTGTCTCTGCGCGTGGACTGACCATGGCCATTGCGGCGTACTGGATAAATACGGTCATATGGATAATATAAAAACCACATAGACTCTCGCCTTAATGGCTTCTAGACTTGCCAGCGCTGGAGCAGATTGTATTGCTCCATCTGATATGTCAGACGGACGCGTCAAGTCTATTAAAGATCAGTTGATCGCTGATGGATTTGGAAGTTCTGTATTGTTGATGAGCTACAGCGCTAAATTTGCCAGTGCTTTCTATGGTCCTTTCCGAGATGCTGCCAAATCAAGCCCCGCCGAGGGAGATCGGAAATGCTATCAACTGCCGGCAGGTGCGAAAGGACTTGCCAAGCGTGCAATACATAGAGATGTACAAGAAGGCGCGGATATTGTCATGGTTAAGCCTGGATATCCGTATCTAGATGTAGTGTCTGATGCCAAACATATGGCTCCTAACCATGCCATAGCTGTTTACCAAGTGTCGGGGGAGTATTCAATGCTGTATCATGCTGCTAATACACTTGGCCTTGTGGATTACCAGTAGGGAGTTATGGAAGCTATTGAAGCGTACGCTAGAGCTGGTGCCACAGTCATCATTAGTTATTTTACTCCTCAGGTATTGTTATGGCTGAAGCAATTATAAAAGTGATGATGTGTATTATAAGCAATAGCTATCCGTATACGTTACGTCCGTCAAGTTCTAAGTGGCAAAGAAATGTAAAATCTGTTTTTTGATACATTTGATCTTGTATGAAACTCAATGTAACTTAAATTAATACATTTATACACAGCACCACCATCAACACATCACTTTCCACTTTATCTAGTCAACCACCCTTCAAATGGTTTTGCCAACTTTGAATCTGCTTTAATCACATTGAAGACGCGTTTAAAGCTGTCCAATACCACACGTTAATCTTCACCCAAATTATCACTCACAAAGGAGAAGACCTCCTCCCAACTCATGCGTCTAAAACGCTGTGTCAGGCCAGGATGCCCTTACTTAACTCTGTAGCGTTTGATATATAATTAGCCTCCGGTAGAATCCCCAGAGTCTACAACTTTGGGCAGGATTGCTTCTCCTTAATGAGGCCCCGATGTCTAAATATGACATCCGCAGCCACCTGTGTTACATTTTAATTGGTGGGATTAGTATATGCTGGGTAGAAATTAAATTTCCCATTTGAGATTCCAAAGCAAAATAAGCATTTACAATACATTTTATGATTTAAAGCCGTAACTCTGGGCAACTTAAACTGCAGAAATATATGCATACTCTACCAACGGTAAAAAATACATCCCAAATATTCATCTCATAGTTAACGTAATGGCGCAGCATTTCTTCCAAAGTGTCAATATTGCGTTCAGATTAACCATCAGTCTAATGATGATTAGTAGACGCCAAACTTAGCTTAATTCCCAACATATTCGATGTTTAACACTGAAGACGCGTTCAAAGCTGGCCTACACCTCACGCTGATCTTCTATAACGTTAACAGTTATGATTGCAAGCAAACACGTCATATCAAATCACAACTATGAAACCATCGGTCAAGCCAGAATGCCCTTATTTCACTCGTGAGTATTACACTCGTGAGTATTAAATATACATAATTGCACCAGTATGGATTAATCCACACAATTTCAAGTGTCGACTATATCCAATAGCCGGCAAGAACACCGAGATTTATCAATTTTGGATCAGGTTGTTTCTCTCTACTCAGATAATGATATCTAAGCACAATAGCAGCGGTAACTACTCACGATTTTTCAAATGCCCTGTACTTTTTTATAAGTTGCGTGTTTTCATGTTCTAATGAGCATCCTTCTAAATTTTACACGAGGTTCAGTATTCAAGTCAGAAAGAAACTTGCAAAGGACTATATATTGATGCCAACTTTAAAGATGTTATTCCCACCACAGATTTTCAAGGCAGTACGACAATTATTCCAAACTCTTAACAAACTACCTCAGTACCTATTAAGTTACTCGAAATGTAATTCTCACTAGGATGGCGTGCATACCTTCCTTTGCATTCGCCTGATCTGAACACCGAGTACCTTAGTATAATAGCCATTTTAACGTTTATAAATCTGTAACCACCAATACCGATATATTCTTGTTCAGTGAGCAGAGACAGAATGGAGCATTTTAGTGCGTTATTGCGAGCATAGAGCCATGTCAACAAAAGGCGTTATTCTTGTCAAAATTGAACTAACACACGTCGAATAAATCCTCAAATTACCTTATTTCTTCGTAAGAAGCGTAGCCCCTCGGTATCTTAAAAGAGGCGCCGAGAGAAATTGAACTGAAATGAAATTGAAATGAAAGCTGGGCGGTCAAAGTCTCTGAGCAGTGTTAGCAGTAAGCACGAAAAATACCTTTGAAACAATATTCAAAGTGATGGTTGAGGAGATAAACATTATAATGTGCTTGACGCGTCCATTGTAATGATTGTCCTGCCACTATTTGTGAACTATCCTGCTGCTTCAATAAACGTCAGTTCTCTTTAATGCGCGATTGCTGCTAATGGGTTTAACCCCTAATGTATATTGACTACAAATTTATTAGATGATTTGGGTGAGAAGCATCTATAAAGATTTCATTTGATCGGATAATCAGATGTATACTCATGTTCTGTTGACAAAGTTGAAGCAAGTGGTTTATCAAAATTTCGAACGGAATGCAGCTCCATGGGCTTTAATCAGTTTGTAAGAGTTACCGTAGCCAGGCTTCAACATTTCGAGCAAGGAGTGATATAAGCCGTAGAAGCTAACGCCAGAGCAGATGCTACGAGTCATTACAAGTAGCATTACTCCTCGACTCATAAAATGACTATAAGTGACATAATGGATATGCTGTAAATCAAATATTAGCCATCCATATGCGTTCTAAGTGGGGAAGAAATACAGAGATTATTACTGATACATCTGTTCTCTTATATATATAGATAACTCAATTCAGTATAATAATAACATCAGAACAAGATGCAACCACCAGACTTCTTTTTACCTTTACCAGCTCCAGCGCCAGCCTTGGACTTGATCTTCCAGATTTCTCTAATCAGCTAATGGAATGACTCGCTCACATTGATGTTGCTCTACAAATGAAATCATAATCACAACATGATCACATACAATTCATAAAATTAAAAACTTACTTTAGCTGAAGTTTCAATGTACGGACACTTGACACCGGTGCACCACTCCTTGGCCTGCTCCTTGTCCACCTCTCTCTTATCCTCCATATCGCATTTGTTACCGGCAACAACAAACGGCACCTTTGTGGTATTCCTCATGTTCACAATGGATTCACGCAACTGTTTAGTCTCCTAGAAAGAGTTCTTATCATTGATAGCAAATACCAACAGAAAGGCTTCTCCAGACATCAAATGCTAATCTCTAAGAGCAGTGTACTCTTGCTGACCAGCAGTATCCACAATGTTTATCGTGACCGGCACATCATCCACAGTGATATTCTTGCGGTAATTCTCTTCAATAGTTGGATCGTACTCATTACTAAACTCATCCTTCAAAAATCTGATACTCAGACAAGACTTTCCAACACCACCACTGCCCACAACCACGACACTATGAGACTCTGCTTATGCTTTCACTGGAGGAGCCATTTATTATCACAACACTATCTACTAGCTCTCTGTAGTACAGCTTTCAAAATGAATAAAAAATGAACAATAATATTACTCAAAGAACCAACTGAATACAAATGTACAATATTCTTCTTAAACTTTACACAGTAATTCGACACTATGTACTACTAGCTCTAGAATCAAGTCAAAATACAGTAGAGCCAGATGCCACTCTGTTATTCTGAAATATGTTTCGAAGTAGTTGAACAAGGAAAGAGTTTCGAGCCGTCGCCGTCGTTGAGTGTTTCTCTCCTCTTTGCCGCTCTCTCTCTTTGTGTCTCTCTCTCTCGCTTTGGTTTGAATTTACGAAAGTCCGATTGGTAAAGTTTCAACGCCCGTTGTCAAGAAACACCCAGGTGCTTTGCTAAGCGCACTGTGATGGAGATAACATACTATTACCTTGGAGTCCGCAATTTTTATATAATAAATTCTTATGTTCCCAATATCACACTTGACTGTATTTTAATTTATTTCCTCTGAAATTATTCTATCATACGCGAGTCATTGCATATGAATTGTTCACACGTACAAGCAATTTGCTTAGATCATTCTTTTCATGTTTGACTCGTTTCCTTTAAATTGTTCGCTGCTGCGCCATTTGTGCTAAAACTCGTTTGATTGAACTTTAGAAAGACTCGGTATACTCGCGTTCTAATTGAACATTTATAAATAAGTCATATCTTCAATCATACAATGTCTACTGAAAAGATCAAGTGTGGTATTTTAGGGGCGACTGGAATGGTGGGTCAAAGATTCATCCAATTGCTGGAATCCCATCCTTGGTTCGAAGTGGGAGCTGTTGGTGCATCGTCCAAGTCTGCTGGAGTGCCTTATATCGAAGCGTGTAAGCAGTGGAAGTTGGACACTGGTATTCCGCCTCAGGTCGCCAGTTTTCAAGTCCAGCTTTGTGAGCCTTAGAACTTCACTGGGTGTCGCGTCATATTCTCCGGTCTGGACAGTGATGTTGCCGGCGAGATTGAAGAGGAGTTTAGACGGAGCGGATTCGCAGTGTTTAGCAACGCCAAGAACCACCGCATGGATGAGTTGGTACCTCTTGCCGTGCCGTTGGTCAATCCTTAGCATATGCAGATGGTTAAACATTAGTAGTCAGTGTTACAACTTTAGAATGGTGGTTTTATCGTGACAAATGCCAACTGTTCGTCCACAGGCTTGGTGGTTCCCTTGAAGGCTCTTCATGACGCCTATGGATTACAGCAAGTTCATGTATGTACAATGCAAGCAATCAGTGGCGCAGGATATCCTGGTGTTAGTGCTATGGACATTGTTGGTAATGTGATTCCATATATTGGAGATGAAGAGCATAAGATTGAGACCGAGCCCCTCAAGATTTTAGGTGAGTTGAGTGGGAACAAGTTCATTGATCAGAATATCATGATTGATGCCGTGTGTCATCGAGTACCCGTAATAGATGGTCATACTGAGACGGTCTCAATCAAGTTCTCTAGACCGCCCAAAGATATTAACGAAGTTGCAAAGGTTCTTAAGGAGTACAAGTGTGAAGCCTAAAGTTTAAATCTTCCGTCTGCACCTGAGAAATGTATGATAGTAAGAGACGAAAGCAATAGACCTCAACCACGACTGGATCTGATGAATGAACGTGGATTTGCGGTCACTGTTGGTAGATTGAGAAAGGGAAATTATTGGGATTTGACATTTACGCTCCTGTCGCACAATACTATTCTAGGTGCCGCTGGAAGTGCCATTATGAATGCCGAGTATGCACAAAAGAAGGGTCTTTTATGACGATATATTGTATTATGAGAAACATTCCTTTTAAAAGTTCACTGTTGTTGAATGCGACACATTTGTACATCAATCTTTACTTTGTTCGGCACATTAAACTAGTTTAGCAACGCGTCGCGCAATAACCAGTTTTTCAATTGACGCTCATTAACTAGAAAATTTTAGTAAAACTTACCAACTCTTATCTGTTACAACTTTAAAAAAATAGGTAAGATGAGCAAGGCTGTTAAAGTTAGAGTCCCTGCTTCATCTGCTAATATTGGATGTGCGTTCGATACAGCTGGCATTGCGTTGAACCTTTTCCTTACTGTTGAAGTCAGAACTGTCACCACTGCCGGATGTTTGATAGAATTCACTGGCACTGAGTCTGCAGGCATCAGTCATGGCGAAGACAATCTAATTCTACAGGCGTTCCTATACCTATACTCTAGAGTTGCTTTGAAGTAGGCAGACTTGTGGACAGGTGGTCAGTACTCTGTCAATATATTACCAAGCGGACTTCGCATGAAGATTGACAACCAGATTCCTCTATCTCGTGGTCTTGGATCGTCTGCATCTGCAATAGTAGCAGGTATGATGGCTTGTAATGAAATTTACAATCTCAAGTTGGATCGGCACACGCTGTTTGATTATATTCTAGAAGTTGAAAGTCATCCTGATAATGTGGGCGCCTGTCTATTTGGCGGCCTTGTTATTGGATATAATCGCCGTGAGGAGGAGAGATAGTAAACAAGTAATAATGGTACGATTAGACATCGCTGTGGATTTTAAAAGCTCTCATGGAACTCTAATATTAAGTTGGTGGTGGTCATACCGGAATATTAACTCAGTACTTCTGAAGCGCGTAGAGTCTTGCCAGAGTTTTATTCGCGTGCTGACACTGTACAGAACTTGCAACGGATGGCGGTCTTTGTCGCAATGTTATCACGGAAAGAGCACAGTACTATTGACCGTGACTTGGCATTGGACATGTATGAACTTCTTAAAGACAAGATACATTAGCCGTATCGATCGCCCCTCGTTCCGGGCCTCACTGATATGCTGTCTAACATGAATCCTATAAACACGCCGGGGCTTATTGGCATCGTATTAAGTGGTGCTGGACCTTCCATACTCGCGCTCTGCTACGACAACTCTGAAGATGCAATTGGATCCAAAATGGTGGAGATTGTGCAGTCATAGGATGCATCTAAATTTGGAGGAGCAAGCGGAATTAAAGCTAGGTTCGTATAGTTGCAGGTGGTTGACGAAGGCGCTGTAGTTCTACATGATGATTGAGAAAAGTTGAGCCAAGATTTCATACCTTTATGATACTCGCTTTAAAAATATAGCATGCCCCAACTAATCACCCAGATGAAATTTCGCGGCGCGTGTTGTTTCGTTTCAGGCCTTTGACTTGGCTGTTCGATACTTCTTACATCTTTCTACTTCAAACGCTAACTCATTACCGGAACCTTGACTATAATTTTCCAAGATGACTCTAAAGTATGATATCGTATGCCAACGCAGTCTTACTATAATTGGCTGTTAATGTAGCTAATTGGATTCATTGCAAGAGTAAGCTGAAGCTGTCTATGGTAAAGTGGATGACATACAGCGGGACTTGGAGAGTGTGAAAGACAAGAAACTATTGCTCAAGGTAACATCAATTAATGAGCATAAAGTGTATCTGCAATATCTCGAATACGGTGTAGGAATAATTTTTAAAAGCTCAAGAAAAGTATATAAAGTCTTAAACTATGAAATTATTCTTGGAGGAGTTAATGAAGGTTGATCCCTCAAAGTCTACTGAGCAGTTTGACACGCTATAAAGCAGTATGGTTTCAGAATATATTATTGTTGACACCATCAATCAATTTTATTAAATGTAGGTGCTGACGTAAAGAAATTGTCCGAGGCGTATCAAGAAATTATTAATAAGATGGCAAGCTCACGTAAAGAAGTTAACGACGGGTTAGATAAGATATAAATTACGCGCGACGAGATCAACCGGCGCATGGCTGAAACAAATCATATTCTAGCTGATAATCTTCATAAGGTATTAATCGCAATCATTATCATCAGTTCATTTTAATTATACTCTGGTAGAGCAATGAAGTTAAACACCTGGTTAAGGTGGAAAAGATTTTCGAAAGGCCAACTTTGCAGCAGGTTGAACAGGAGGTTGAGTAACAGGTATTTTTTACATCTAGCAGTCCATTGTCAATCAAAATCATAATCTTTCGCGTAGAACACGGAAAGAATGGCACTGGAAGAGCAATTGAACGACATGACGGGAGAGCTGTACGAGAGCAGCGCGAAGAAGGAAGAATTGGAATCTGAAATTCAAGTTTTGAAACAGAATTTACTGACAAAGCAGGAAGCTTTAAACGATTAGCGCATGTAGAATGAAAAGCTCAAGCAAAAGTCTGAATCTTTGCGTGTAAAGTATGAGAGCTGTTTGCAATTTCTGGAGAGACATCTTGGGTATCAGTTGGCTATTGATTCTGAACAGAATGTGATGACTGTTTAGTTTGAGAGCGGTACATAAAGAGCGACTACTGCTATAATTGAATTCGCTCAGGATTTGTCCGTCGATAAAGTCAAGGTATGTATTTCAAATTAGCGCCAGTCTTTAAATTAATATGATATTGTAGTGGAACTCCAACTTTCCTCTGGATGATATAATTGCAAATGTAAAGCAGGACAGTCTGCATATGCTGATCATTCAACTGCAATCACGTCTACGCACGTTTGAGAGACGTCTGCACGAGGTGGAGAATTTGAAGAAACAATATCGCGTGGATTATAACGTTGCCAAACATCCAGACACTATGATTGTGCAGAAGAAGGACGTGATTCTGGCATTGAAATTGGATCGCTGGTATCCTATGGACCTCTCCGTAGTCACAGACGGCGTAAGAAATAGCGGATTTGAGTTGATTAATGTATAGCCAACGTCAATTGCTGATAAAGTTCAGGTAAGCTTCGTTTTAGCGTTAAAAGTCTTAATCTCGTATTGTTACGCAAGGTGTATGGTAGGACGTTCAAAATTCTAATAACTTCAGCACGGTCACCGAGATGGTGAATGCTATTATGAAAGCTTTATGAATGAACTCTTGTACAAGGATAAGCGGATATTGAACATGTTTATATTAAGTCAAAATGCATTTCCCTCATAGTTTGGAATCAGAACGGAAACTGACGCGCCATTTAGCAGCATTTCAGGGCATTTTCTAATAGAACTTTAACCATCAGATTTAATCTCCTTCTCTTGTACGTCACTTAAAACTATGTTTACGAATTCATCAAATCCCACCAGGTTCCCAATGATTTCACTCTAATCTTTTAGTACTATCCACAATCTCTTCCCGATTGACTTGTCCATAAGTTCTACATTAGATGCATCACTCAAAAATTGTAAAGCTATCACTAAATCTTGTAATATAAATATACCTAAAGGCAATACTATGTTGTCCATATTTAACAAGAGGCTTGGCGCGATATGTATTTAGCACTTTAGTGGAGTATGAATTGAGAAAGGGAAAAGAGAATATAACCGCGTCTGGGTTGAGAAATCAATAATTATAAAACTTTACAAACCACGCGGGAATTTGTAAACTGAAGTCCTTGGAATACCTTCTTTTACTACTTCATAACAGGAATACTGACTTAAGAGTGTAGAATGAATGGTAAGTATATTGTTTCTATCAAGTTCGCCAGTGATCTTTACCGTTCTGCGCGGGTTTGGGAGAGCTCCGGTTGAGCATTGATAGTCTCTTCCGCGCAGATTGTTTTATCAAATTTATTACTCGCGTCATATTTACTGTTATTGATATCAATAATGTTGCGCGTAATTAGAAACTAGTAATTATCAAAAGGAAAGAAGCTATTACTCCATAGTCCATAATTGAACATTGCTAGACATTTCGCGGTTGGTAAATAGGGATTTAGACTGAGAACTGATTAGAATGCGGGTGGCAAGTTCCCTGCGCTATCGCAATATGCGGCAGATTTGACAGAGCTGGCATAGTAAGGTAAGCTGGATCCCGTCATTGGGAGAGAGGAAGAGATTAGAAGGACCATTTAAGTTTTATCACGTCGCACCAAGAACAATCCAGTGTTGATCGGCGAGGCGGGTGTCGGTAAAACTGCCATCATTGAAGGCTTAGCTCAGCGTATTGCCAAAGGTGAGGTGCCAGACTCAATTAAAGATAAGAAGGTGTTTGCTCTTGATTTAGGATCCCTCATTGCAGGTGCCAAGTATCGCGGTGAGTTTGAGGATAGATTGAAGGCTGTACTGAAGGATATCACTGACTCAGAGGGATAGGTGATTTTGTTTGTTGACGAGATGCACATGCTCTTAGGCTTGGGCAAGGCAGAAGGCTCTATGGATGCTGGTAATATGCTGAAGCCAATGTTGGCGCGCGGCAAGTTTTATTGCTGTGGAGCCACTACGATTGATGAATATCGAAAATACATCGAGAAGGACGCTGCCTTGGCGCGTAGATTTTAAGCAATCATGGTCGATGAGCCGACTGTAGAAGATACTATCACTATTCTCCGTGGCTTGCGCGATAAGTATGAAGTACATCATGGAGTTTAAATTGCTGATAATGCATTAGTATCTGCTGCTGTTAATTCAAAGCGATATATCGCGGATAGATTCCTTCCAGATAAAGCGGTTGATCTAGTTGATGAAGCCTGTAGTAAACTGCGAATGGAGCAGGAATCAAAACCGGAATCTATTGAACAGCTGGATAGATCTATTATTACAATGCAGATTGAACTGGAATCTTTGAAAAAGGAAACCGATCCTGCCAGTGTGTAGCGACGTGAATTACTTGCAGAGTAGATTAGGGAGAAGTAGGGTCAATCCAGAGAGCTCAGCGAGAAGTGGCAGCAGTAGAAGGAGAGATTGGATGTGATCAAAGAGAAGAAGATGGAACTGGAGCGTGCACGTCATGATTTGGAACTCGCATCTAGAAGTGGAGATCTTGGCCGTGCAAGTGAACTCCGTTATGGTGTAATTCCGCAGTTGGAGGCTTCTATTCCAAAGGTTGATACATTGGATGAGGATGCTGTGGATGAAAGAGAAGATTTGATGGTAAGAGAGAAAGTGACCAGTCGAGACATTGCCAATGTTGTCAGTCGAGCCACAGGTATTCCCGTGTCTAATTTGATGCGAGGTGAGAGGGAGAAACTGATCCATATGGAGGAAGCTCTTACGCGTCGAGTAGTTGGTCAAGACGAGGCTATCAGAGCCGTGGCTCAGGCTGTTCGTTTATCTCGTGCTGGACTTCATGCTGGCAATCGACCTATCGCATCATTCATGTTCCTGGGTGGTACTGGAGTTGGTAAGACTGAGCTTTGTAAGGCTCTAGCGGAATTCTTATTCAATACCGAGAATGCCATTACAAGGATTGATATGAGTGAGTACATGGAAAAGCATTCTGTAAGTATGCTCATAGGTGCTCCTGCCGGATATGTGGGATATGAAGAATCTGGACAGCTGACTGAAGCTATGCGTAGAAAACCATACTCCATCTTGATGTTGGATGAATTTGAGAAGGCTCATAGAGATGTTTCCAACCTGCTTCTTCAGGTATTGGACGAGGGGCACTTGACTGATAACAAAGGACGCAAGATTGATTTCCGGAACGCCATGATTATAATGACTAGTAATTTGGGATCGGAAGTGCTGGCAGAGTAAACCACATCCAACTCCGACAGTGGTATAGTCCCTGACTTTCAAAAATAGGAAGTATTGGAAGTTGTTAGACGTCATTACTCTCCAGAGTTTATAAACAGAATTGATGACCTGATTGTGTTCAACAGACTAGATCGCTAAGTGCTTAGAGATATTCTTGAACTGCGTCTGGGTGACGTGTCCAAGAGACTAGAGAGCCGTCAGCTGAAGATGGAAGTGTCTGAGCAGGCCAAAAAATGGCTAGCTGATCAAGGATATGATCCGGTGTATGGTGCAAGGCCTTTGAATCGTCTTATCTAGAAGTAGTTGCTCAATCCAATGTCTATGCTGATACTGGAGGGAAACATTAAGAATGGCGATACTTTTATGGTTGACACTGATAAGGATGACGGTATCAAGATAAGTAAAAAGATTTGATGACTGTGGGGTAATGCTGTTTGTGGAATGGACCAAATGATTATTATTTAGAATATTACTGAAGTTTAAATAAAGAGAAATTGTATCGCATTTTTATGAATCAATCATCTCATTTATCAATCGTAATCTCTTCCACATTATACAGGGCATTGTTAATATCGTCCTAAGCATCATCACTGTTAATATCAGATTCAAGCTCTAAAGAATCATCCATCAGATCTTCATCATTTTTACATTGATAGTTCTGACCATGAACGAGACCACCATTTCTAAATAGGCCATTTAAAGCTTTATTCATGAACAGTAGACGCTTGGTGGAGAATTTTGACTCGTAAGTCAAATTCACTATCTCAGGATGCATTGTGGAGCATAGAGCGGACATAAAATTCACAGTTCCAGCAGAGTATTTAGGCAACGTATAGCTAAATTAATAATTGAGATCAATTAAGTTGCTATTAGATTTGACAGCTTTAATTAGACAGGAAAAGGCATTCTAGACAATTACGCGAATATTATCTACACCCAATCCAAACAGATTACTTTTCAACACATATAAAAGTTAACTCAGTACCAACAACAGGCCAAGCTTATTGATCTTCTCAGTTAGTGACGACGTGTTAAAGAACTGATTCAACTCATACTAAGAGAGCAGTTTTTGAGCAATAAATATATGTTACAGATCAGCCCATAATTTATTATAACCAATTTCAATGAAGAGTTGTAATGATGGCGACACTTCAACGTCTTCCGAAGGCTCCTACAACCAGTAATCAAACTAAGATGAGAGATTAGATTGCTTCTCTTGCAAATCAACAATATGACGATCACTGTGTAGATAATTGCTTTCGCTAATCAACTAAGACAACTACGTATCATTGTTCTTTCTCAGTGCGGGAAGCAAAGTTCCAGACTCGAGAGAATCAGCAATAGCATTCATCACTTGCACATAATCTGTCTAGTTTACCGTTTACTAGCAGAAAGTCCACAGAAAGTCACAGAAATCCTAATCCTAACGGAACATCTTCTAATCTAAATCACTGTCAAGGATATCTTCCTAATCTTCAATGTCGTGCTATTGCAAATGTTGAAAATACTCGACAGCTCTACCTTGAACATAATATTCCAAGAAATTATCGACTTACATACTAGCACTCACTTTATTCCTCAGACCACTCCAAAGATCTACGCCTTGATCAGCATTTCTAATCTTATTCAAATTGACCAACGCCAAGTATTGAGATTTAATCTACTACAACTGGGACGAACCTTCAAACGACATTGGACATAATTTCACATTCAATGAGGCTTCAAAATTCTACGGTAATTTATTAAAGGAGAATTCAGAACCAACTTAATTCAGAGCGTAGCTTAGACGGACATTGATCTAATTCTGCGAGTCAGACTAAGAGAAGTAATCATTATTCATCAGATTGTAGTCGCAATTCACGCGGCAACTATTTCTAGCAGTGACATCTAAAAACGGGATACAAGCTTTAACAGTAGAACGACTACGACTTTCACTATCAATAAGCTGAGCCTGTCCATTTGCAATCTAAATGCCGTAATACCCAGTAGTTCCATTCTCAAACTCGCATAATACTAAAATACAGTGAGTATCTCTTTCACTAATCGCCAGAGATCCGTTCTGAAACGCGATTGAAACAAGCGAGCAGAAATAACGCGCGACATGTACAGAGACAGGCACACAGTTGGCACCAGGCATCTATAACGGGTTCAAATTAACAGCAATTTGAGTGTTCAAATCTATGTCCAGAATTCTAGTATCATATGTCCCCTGATGGTTATTCATCTGAGATTACGAGGAGACGATCAAATGAAAGTCATCAACTCCAAACGCGGTAGACATTAAATCCCCATTTCGAGCACTACATCTGACAATACTACAAGTTTCATCCAATTCAAACACCTACAAAAAAATTAAAACTAATACATAAAATATTGGTACTAAGAACCACCAAAATGAAATACCTTATGCAAGTCTGTAGAGGACTACTACAAGGCAGAATTGAGATTATCTATATGCTGTTACTTGAATAAATCCATAATTGCAAGCTAGCGTGTTCAACGAGAAAGAGCTCACTGGTTCTTCCGACTTATCATAGTGAAACGAAATACGTCTCTCTGAAACGGGAAGCCTGAAAATGGATTAAATCTCATCACACAAAAGACAGCTAAAGAGTGAGAAACACTGAGCACTTACTCTCTATGAGTGATGCAGTGCGTCAATTTCAAAATATAGCAATCAAACAAAAATTAGGCTAGTAAATTATTTCCAACAGTTCATACGATCGATATACACCGCTCCGACACACACATACTACGACGACAATCACTTGGTACTCTTCTCATTCAACTTGGCAGCCAACTCCTTTTGCACATTGTCCACCTTGGACTTCTCACTTAATGGAACGACACTGCGCAAATCATTGACAATATCCTTCGTCTTGCCAAAGTAGATATCTTGAAGTGAGTGTCTCATCTTAAACTCCATATCCTCAATCAATCTGCCAATATTGGCAATATGGGATGCATGATTGTCCTTCTCTTTTCCACTTGGGCCGGAAGATACCAACTCAAGAGGCAGATCAGACTCCACCTGTCTCGTCATTGAGCCAGACAAGTTGACATCGCCAGTCTGAGGCTTATTAGTCAACATATACAACATGACTGTGGATGTCAGTTTGTAGTGAGCATTAGTCTTCTTGGTCTCATGCACCTCCACTACATGAATAGAGTCCCAACTGCCTTTCACCTTCTTTCCACCATCAGCGCCTACAATGATGATCATCAAACGATGTTTTAATCAAGTAAATTAGGGCATTATAATATGAAAATCTTACTCTTCTTGATAAGAACAACAGCTGCAAATCCATCATCAAGATCCCACATATAAACTGAAGACACACCACCTTCAAAGTAAAGATCGCGATAGGTATCAAATGCCTCATTAGCAGCAACTTCCATCTTTCTAAGAGAGTCAGACGGTACAGCTCCATCAGGTAACGACGGCTCATACTGGTTAGACCATGGACTTCTACATACATAACAGAGTATATAATAAGAGATTTAAAAGAGTCTTTAAAAAGCGGCTAACGCACCTGTAAGAATCGCCGTCTCTGTTATAATCACATAACAAGTACTCTCTGTTGGTCTTCTTGCAGAGCTAAACTTTCAAAGGCTGATCCACAGCAGATAGCAGGTCCTCAGTAAGATCTGGCTAGATATCAATCAATGCTGCCAAATTCTCCTCCACTTTCTGAGGTGGCAGTCTCCTCATAAGATCCAATGCACAATCCAACGAATCAGCCTACATATTTAAAAATGAAAGATGAATGTTACAATACTAACCATATAAGATGAGCATACCATTTCTTAGAGTACAGAGTATAATTTCAGTTGTTCAAAATATAAGAGCTATGTACAGATAGTCAGAAAATGTCTTATTATACCCACTCACACACACAATAATAGGTAAAAGGAACCAAAAGACAAGAAACAAAGAATTCCCCAAAGCACAAACGGGCGAAACGAAGCGACGGCAAAACGCCAAATTTAACGTTTAGTCGAGCAAGCGAGATTCATCTAAAGGCTACTATATGAGAGTTCAGCACTATCTCCCATCGATATAAAGTATAAAAAGTATAACATTTAAATTAGAAAGAAATGAATTAAAAATTCTATTGAGTCAAATGTGATATTAATTCAACGGGACAATCAAATCAACAGCTTCTCGATGGACAGCTTGATGGCCTGAATCTGATTGCGCAATTCAGACGCGTCGTTGCTGGTCACGGAGCAAGAGATTACTGGGCGAGTGACGCCGCATGCTCTGCCCAGAGCAGTCTTGCTAGGCACAAACACGTACGGAACATTCTTATCTTCACACAGCAGAGGCAGATGCAAAATGATTTCAATAGGAGAGGCATCGGCAGCCATCACGATAAACTCAGAGATACCGCGATTCAGAGTCTTGGTGGCCTCATTGGCTCCCTTCTTCAGCTGCTTGTAGTGAGAAGCCTGCTGTACCAGATCCAAGATTTTCTGACTCAACTCAGAGTCTGCCAGTGGGTATGCTTTAGGATTAACACTCATTATTATTGTTATTGTATGCAATTAGATATCTATCACTTCCTCTATTTTAATATCAAAAGGATCAAGTTTGATTGATTTTCAGTGAGAAATAGAGAGAGACAAACTACGAGGCAAATTTTTCGTTTTCTCCAGCTATTTTAGGGGCCGTTTGCTTTTAGCATTTACCAGAAAATTGCAACGTTTTAAGCTCTTAAGCCGCCTCTTTATTTCCATCACAGTTACAGTAGGGAGAGCCTGATTGACTTTTATCGAAATTTACTTACAAAATTATGGAGTCGATGAGGAAGGAATGTACGGAATTGAAGTAGAACTATGAGGATTGTTTTAATTAGTGGTATGCTGACGTGTTTTTGCAGTAGACTAAAGATAATCGCCTGCAGGTTGATGAGAACAATAATGAGCCATGTAAAGAGCTATTTGACGAATATCGCGCCTGTATCATTATTGCTCTTAAAGAGAAGAAGCTGGATCAGGCTATAGACAAGGCCAAGAAGCAGTAATCTAACAGCAACTAATGAATGAATATATTCTGTTAAATTACAAAACTTGAGAGTTGATCATATTTCCTTGAGATTTAGGCCGGACAGAACGTGATCAAGTAGCGTTCCGTGATGCGCAGACTAATATTACTCCAAATGTACTCAGTCTTTTAATGGACTTTTGAGACCACCTTTGAGTGGCTTCTTAACATTGCCAGAACCGAAGGAGAATTTGGCGCGCAGATCAAGATTATGCTGAGTCAGTTATTGTATGCTAGCCTCCAGTTTAGCTACCTACTTCTCATGAGCCATCTAATTTGAGGCCAACTTCTAGTTGAACTCCTGGAACAACTTTTCTAAATCAGCAATCCTAGCATCTCTGTTAGAAATCTTGCGCTATGCTATGTCAAAATTGGTTTTAAGAGCCAGATTTTGATCAACCAACTGCTTCTAAACTGTTGTCAGTTGATCAATTGATTTCTCCAAAACTTGCATTTTCCGCTGATACTCTCTCTAATTCTGAGAGTTTTATAGCTATCGATTCTTGTCTTATGCCTCATCCAACTGAACTTATAAATCCACCACTTTCTGACACCTGTCCTGCAAGTCCACCATGAGCGATTTAAGCTATTCATCTACAGGTTTCTCGCTAGCATTAAATTAAGATAACCTCAATTGCTCCAGTTCCTACTCTTTACGCGACAAGCTCTACTGAAGTAATTCAATTTCTTGATTATATTCATCTTGGTTATGACTCTCTGAGCCGACTTTCTCAGAGGTATCAGCATTCTAGTCATCTCCTTGAGAGGACCTTTAAGATTCTTCAAGAGTCTTTTAGAGCAAAATGTTTTACTCTTTCAATGCTTCAAACGTGATCACTAAGTCTTAATGCTCTAAATTTTACTTCTCCAATTACAATTTCAAGTCAGAATACTTAGCGGTGAGTTCATGATTATCAACTTCAAATTGAGAACATTAAGCCTTAGCGGTGGTCAATTCATCGCTGAGAGAAGCAATTAGATTGCGATGATCGTCCAACTCCTTCTCTTTCTGTGCCAATTAATCATTCAACTCATTCTCTCGATCCATAAATTCTTGTCGTTCATCAATGGTGAGTGTAAGAGGAGAGCCAGAGCGCGCAATCTTGGCAGATTATTATGCTGATGAAGATGCTTCTCTCGTAGGAGTGATATTGCCATTTAGTTGAGAGCTTGAGACCAGGGATGCTCTCTTTTCCTCACTGACTTGCCCACCTGAACGCCATACTTACAGTTCCGCTTCCAAACTTTAAATGTATTATTGCATGTTGACCACGCTCATATTCAATTTTTTCACTTACACCTTCAGTTCACTATTCGACAACTCCACATTGACTACAGCCTTATTCTTTATAGTTTTAGCTCGAGTACCAAAGCGAAGAGTCGACACCGTCTCTGCTTCATTGAATGATGATGGCGAACAGTTGATAATCAGAGTTGTCTTTGAATTACCTCCCAGCGATTCTTATAGGATTCGAGTAAGTTTAGAGTCTCTATATGGAATGTGAGTCGATTTACCATCGGTCAAATTATTAATAACCATACCAAGTGCACTCAGCGATTTATTGATCTTCTTGGCTTCCTCTAGCGTCTATCCCGTGGCTCCAGTCTTGCCAACCTTTTCACTTCCAGCTAGATCTGTGAGATATAATCGCCCACTTTTGATTGTACCAGTCGCAGTATCTTTCTAATTAATAGTGATGATAAAGATTGAATGAGACCGAGAACTTTGTTCATTCATATTAGTTGCAGACACTTGTCGATAACTTTCCCCCGTTCTTAGCACCTCATAAACTTCATCCACATTACTGACATAAACTTCCTACAATCCCTTGATGTAAACACCCCGCGATTTGTCTTCATGAATAGGAAGATTATCATTCTATGGGCACAAAAGATCCCGAATCTTCTCCATATAAATCTCGATAAAAGATGTCTGCACAGTGAATTCAAATTACGGAGGGGCATCCTCAATCCGCTTAAATATAGCTTCAGCAAGTCTTGGTGTGAGACCTTTACGGGATTCATCATCAATATCACTGCCCATCATTGTATACGATTTACCACTGGACGTCTAACCATAACAAAACAGTGTCGAATTGAATCCATCGAAACATTGATCAATAAGAGGGAGACCACAAAGCTAAAAGACTTGCCTCTACTCAGAGCTACCATCAAATACGTGGTCAAAAGTAAAGTTACCAGAAAATTCATTCCCAATAATCTTGACGGATGTACAGTCACCGCTAACTTCCATTATCTCTTGGCCATCCTAACTCTTCTCCAGCTGATTCTGAGGCCGAAATCTACACTTATACAAATCGAAATATTGCAGATCAAGTGAATACTTAAACTCTTACCTACACACTACCTTGATATTAGAGCTCTACTAGCTCTATGACTGCTAACTTGGAGACCTCTGCTCATCCATAATTTTGAATTTCTAAATCGTTTCAAAACGCCCGAGGAAAGAGAAAGTTGTTGATCGCCGCGCCGTCTTTGAATGTTCTAACGGCGTTTTGACATACACGCGTGTCCTGTTACATGTGACTTTGCCATCGTTATACCATTATAGATAATCTATGCAAGTGATACCAAGTTTAAATAATCTAGTCATCGTATTTAAACATAAACTTTATTTGGAAAATCAAAAGTTTCGTCAAAATTCTGATCATCTCTTGCGTTTGGATTTAGATTTCAACTGAGTACTATCTTCTTGCGATTCATCAGCCTGTTTAGCAGAAGATTAAGAAATAAGCCTTGAGTGAGCCAGAGCATTAACATTACCATCTGGTTTAAGCAATACCATCTTACAATCTTCGTCCTTTGTTACCACAATTCGCTCCTCATTCGCCAGATGCAGTGTGGAGATGAACCATCGCGATACATTCCATCCGGGCAATCTCTGGACTAGCTGTGAGAAATCCAATCGCTTCTCCTCTTACACCTTGTCTTAAAAAGTCTCAAGCACACTTTCACGCACAATATCCACATCGAATACACCGCGGATGTGTTATTCATGCAAAAGAGGCTACAATCTGTTCTCCCATGACTTTACATTTTTGGACAGATTAGACTCTATCCTTCGCTCGTAGTCATTGGCTAATTGCATGTAGTTCTTAATTTTCAATCGGCAAAGATCTTCAAATGACTAGATTGGCTTCTCAACTACAACTTGGTCAACTATGAAACCAGCTGAGGAATTAGATGGCTCTATGTCCATATCTGTGCCTTGTGAGTAAGTACTTTGCCTATTACTCTCGCCATTCAGAGAATCATGAAGATCTGCAGACAGAATATCAGCATCAGTGTCGAATTCATCATTATCTTCAACATCATGGGCACCAGGGCCATGATTTTCATTATGATTAGTCATACTATCGTCGTCTCCGCCCATCGAGCCTTAGTCAAGGTAATTTTCAAACGATGGCATCTCAAGCACACTAGCATCCTGCTCCTCAGTCACTTCAATTTCTTTATACAGTTTCTCAGGTTTAGGCTTCATTATCTTGTCTCTTCTCTCTTTTTCTTTCACATATAAATACTCGAATTGAGGATCAATGTTATGAAATAAATCCTTGGGAATGCGCGACTTTACTTTGGCCTATTGCACTTCTTTTATGAATACAGGCAGAGGCTTGAGTTTCGGTTTGTGCTCCATATTGGCCGAAATCACCTTCTCTACAATCTTGAATTACCTGTTGACAGCTCCCTTCTTGAACGGTTTTGACGTCTAGTCTTCCTCATGAGGATCCATAAATTGCCAAAATGTAAGATGATTTTATAATCTTTTAGCGCGCTTAGGAGGAGTAGCTTCAACTGTCACTTTCCTGGTAACAAGCTTCTTTGGTGGAGTCTTTAATTTCTACAAATTCCGGATATCTAAAGAACTCTTCCTGGGATTCGATATATCTTCCACCGTGGAGTAATGAGGATGAACAATGTTCTCAATACCTTCATCATCATCGCCATCGCTATCTTCATTCTACATGTCACTATTAGAATTGTCATTCTGTAAATCAGGCACAGAGTCACCAGCCTTAGACAAAGATTTTCCGCCATTAGATTCATGCATGTGCGCCAACTAGCTAGAACTCTGCGGCTCTCCACTGAATCCAAAATCGTAAGGCTGATTATTGTTACCATTATTATCAAAGTTTCTATCATCAATCTATGCCACATCAATATCTGGAATAGTGAGATCAGCAACATTGAAAGCAAAGCTAGAGCGACGAGCTGAATACTCATCTGAATGATCAATTTGAGAGAGCACAGCTTTAGAGAAGAACATTCCATTGGCAGCTATGAAAGCTTAATTGATCTCAAAATCTGATTTAGAACCAATCGATTCACCGTCTGCAGTCAAAATCTCAAAATTACCACTACCAGAGCCGCCAATAGACTTTAAGCTAGAATTGGAGGATCCGTAGAATACGAGTACATTTTCACACTTGAAACTGTCCATACAAATAGGCTCTTCATTAGCATTAAAGTCCTTTTTCTACAAGGCTGAATCCAAACAATCAAAAGAGTCGAAAATCCCATTAGCATTACGCTGCCGACCTTTCAGCTTGCCGTTCATATTGCCTTCACCATCCTGTGCTTGACCATCATCCGAATTATCATCATTATCGTCATCATCTCCGCCAACTTATTTTTTACGATCACCAGATGAAGAGCCCCTATTGAAAATATAATCATGAGCCTCCTGAGTCATGGAATACAGATACTAGACTTTCTTTGAGTAAATATTTGCACTATTCTAAATCAATAAGGCAGCCTACGCAAAGTTGACTCCATTTCCGCCATCTGCATCTGAATTTTATTACTAAAGAGTCTATGTCATTTTGTCCATTTCATCGACATACTCGGTCAGCTCCTATGCCAGATCAATATCCCAATTATCCGCAAGAACTCTACATGACCACTCAAAATAAAGATTTTAGTAACTTAATACATGACAATTTACCTGAGTGGCTTCAGTAACTAGAGATACTTGACACTGTCCATTATATGTGGTCGACTAATGTCCCCTCTGATAGATATCCAGTATAATGCTGAATGGATATGTCAAGTTGGTGAGTTGTTTCAAGCCAATACAATATTCTTTGGCGTTTCAAGAAAGAAGAAGAAGAAATTCAGAACGCGCGTTTCATCGTTTCAACTTTAACGGTTCATTCATTCATTCTTATACTGAACCGTTCGTGTCACTTATCACCTGCAGTACTCTCAGCTTGTCCACTATTTGCACATTTATAGCCTCCACTTACCTTCAGATAATAACGCAATGGAAAATTTACCGCAGTAGACTGCAGAAAAATCTGTGACTCAAGCTTCATCGCCATTTTTGGATTGTAAGAAGGGCGGATACGCTTTGAGAAATGCCACCAGTCCATTGGCTACGGCAGATGGTACGTAGAAAGAGTCTAAAGCTGCATCTGTCCCAGTATAGAAGCAAAGACCATTAAAGCCTATTTCCAAGAAGATTAATCACACCGTGATGTAAGATTTATTTTTTGGTGTTAGGCAATTCTAAAGATCGCTTTATGAAATGGCTCGTCATTTAAACGTGTAGGTCATCTCCCAGTGATAAGATTTAATCTCCCACTACAAAGCAGTTGGAGGCGATGAAGAAAAAGTCTAAAGTTGGTGGTGGTAGTGGATTACGTGGAAAACTGCTGGCTGACGTGTTCAAGAAGGAGATGGCTGCGAAAACAGCAGCTGCAACTACTGGAATGTAGAAGATGGAGCTGAGACGTAAATCAGAAGATTCCACTTAAAGCAATAATGGCGGTGATACCGACACGAAGAGTGAAGAATGACAATGTTCTAACATGGCATCAATATCATGACTACACAATCTCATTATTATCAATATCTTTGGAGTGAAAAATGAATCTTCACATCATATTTACATTCTACTACTTGGCGTAGGATGTGACAGTATCCAAATTGATCATACTTCCATCAGAATTGATCTCTCGACTTTATCGATGGCGTTTGTTTTTCTCATATGATGCCTTAAGCTAGGTGTATGTCTATGGAGTATCATCAGACTTTAGCAACCTCTATGAATTCAAAACTGCGCCAACTTATGGTGGGTTCTTGCGTTCTACATTACTCAATTTTAGTATCGCATGTTGTATAAACTGCCGCCAATTCTATGATATACTTACTCCTGTTGGAATCATTCAGACTACTTTAGGATAATGTAATCTCATCAGCGTATAGAGACTGTTGTTACTTGCGTATACCATTACTCCTAGCCGTGCGTCCATTGACGAATCCAAGACACTTTTCCAAATGCTGTGCAAATCGCTGTGATGGAAAGTTCTTATTGCAGGATAGACACTCTGACATACTCATACTATTCATCACCGACTGCTCGGTATTCCCAAAAATATCGTATCCATCAGAATTCTAATTTAACAAGAGACAACTACAGAACTGATTATAATGATACAAAATCACTCACTCAATTCCACTATAACAAGCCAGTGTCATAACTTACGTGGATTTGCAGTCTTTGCATTAGCTGTGTGAGATCTTATAGTCTTTGTGAACATCAAATACAACATCCATCATCTCTCGCCTAAGCATATCATCTAGAATATTTGATACAACAGCTTCTCTGACTTGCTGAACTTTTTAGCTTGCACGTTTAGACTATGGCATTGCAAACAATGATGTAGTCGCGGGGTTGATGTAAGAAATTCTGATAATAGGGAAAAAGGAAATAAGAGATGAACAGAGTCCTGCTGTATAGTCCAAGAGTAAGATGGCAAACCTCTAATAATGAGAATGATATATTACTTAATTATATATGAACTGTATGAGCATAGGATTGTAATTTCCTGTTATTACGGCGAGCAATGTCAAGCGTCCTGTGTCATTATTGATCTACCGTAGACGCGTACGCTGTCAGTTTCTTCATTGCTCGATAAGTTTCGGATTTTCTTCTTCTTGATCAAGAAGGTATTACCAGTTATTAAAGTGAAGATTACCATTATATTATACTCTCACTTAGTTACTTATCTACTCTTTTATATTGAAGGATGAAACGACCTCCGGGAGACTTGATATTGAATGTGGAGATTAATGGCGATGTGTAGTCAATTCATTTGAAAGGATGCGAGACTGTAGAGCAGGCTGCAATGCGTTTAATCATCTCCAAGCCTGCTTGCTTTAACAGCTCTATGCATTCCGAATTGGTATAATTGTTAACTGCGGCTGCGGAGAAGAAGCTATTGGATTTTAATCAATAATACTAGTAGTAATAGGCCGCAACAGAGCCAGACTATGACTTAATACAGTTGTGGTGGTAGAAAAAAATTTAGACATCCTATCGAAAGTATTATTAGCCAAGTGAAAGTGCCAATGTCTTGACATGCTTAGCTGAGTTATATAATGATACTGCGGCATTTGATTGTATAATGAAGTTTATGGGAGATTCATCTAGGCGGATAGATTCGATGATTGCGCAGCATTCCAAGTAGATTCAAGAGTTTAGAGCATAATACTCCGCCGCCGACTTGAAATCATCAAGTGCCATGTAGAGATTTACAGAGGACAAGGAGATTCTATAGGCTACTCTTAAAAGTGAACTTGATGATTTACATCGACAGTAGAAGGAGACTTTTATGAAGCTTTTGAATAGTTTGAAAGAAGGCGGATAAGTTTCTAGTAGTCTGATTCAGGATACTACCAAGGTGTCAGTAAAAGATCCGGTTGTATCTAAACGCAATTCTATACAATAGACTGAATAGTATGTGGATGCGGGAAGTGTTTAAAAGTTGCAAGATATGGGTTTCGATCCCAAAGTTTCCAGAAAGGCTTTAGTATTGTCGAAAGGGGATGTAAATCAAGCTCTTACTCTTCTGTTAGACGGTGCAGTACGTGTGGATGACGACTCTTCTACTACCGGTAAAACATCTGATGAGTATGTCATTGTTGAGCAAAATTAGGCACCGTAAAGTAATAACTCATTTTTGAATTAAGGATAGGGAATGGCTGCATAGAATTTTAAAAAGTTGGGATCATGGTTTGAAAAGGCCAGATCATAGATTGATAGACTCTCCGACAGTCAGGTTAGTAGTCAGATGCATGAATAACCGCCTCAGACTGAGAGCTTTACTATAACACTAGGTACTCACATTTAGCATACGCAGAATGTACGTCTTACTGTGTAGAAGTATTCTGATTTCGTTCGCCACCCAATGTCTGCTTTAGAACGCGACGCTTTACGTGCATAAACTCTTGTCACTTTGCTGACGAATAAAGCTGTCGCGTTAGTAAATATTCTACCTATTCAATAGTGGGAAAGCTTCAAGGCTGGCAAGTTTAACGATATCTTTCATCGGGCGTGTAATTATGAAACTGAGTATGTATTTGATCCGTTGGACGTATAGCTTCGAAGTATTGAGGATGAGTATACAGATCGTATTAGCGGAAAACTTGAATTTTGTGAAGGAGACATTCTAGTTACGAAGCATTCTAATCTGCCTTAGGTGTCCACGGTATTCCATTTGATTTGCGATGAATTCACATTGGAAGCTGAATTGAATTCTAAATCAAACGTCATTGCTGGTCTTCGGAACTTATTTGGGATTGCGAACAAGTATGGTATCCATGAACTCATAGTACCAGTGCTTGCATATCCGGACCAGTACACTCCATCGGCCGGAGCATCTGGAAAAGTATAGCAGTTGCAATCTAATAGCAAGAGTTTCTCTCTAACGCGATCAGGATCATTTGGCGCGCTCGCGTAGCTTGTTTCCCAGTCAGGCAACTCATCAGGACAAGATCTTCCTCTGGACTCTTCTCACCTTCTCAAAAGAAGCGAGTGTATACTCAAAATGCTCAAATCTTGTTGGATGGAGTCGTTAATGACCAGGGGTGGCGAGGATTCAGTTCAAGATGGAAACTCTGGGTTGGAAGTGATATAGCTAGTTATCCCACCCAAGTTGCTACAGCTGAAGGAGAATTCTGGCCTATTCGCAGGCGTGTCCTCCCAAATCAGGAATATTTTTAAAGCCATCTGAATTAATCAATATCTCAATTTAATCTAATATGCTTTTGACGGCAGAAGTGAACGCTTACATGTTATTATCATCATTTTTGGTGTACTCTGACTTTTAAAGTTCGCGTGTATCAGGCATATTCTTGCGTAAAAAAGACATGTTAAGATTGTAATCTTGTGCAACTCTTACGCATCTATCGGGAGCCGCGTACCTGATTGGCCAAGATATATTTAAACAATTTTTGTAGCAATCCAGAGTGCTTAGTCTTCTCTTAAAAAGTTTACTCTACCATTTTATAATCGTGCTAGCTCATTTCTATGGTTAAAGTATCCGATATATTGCGTTATACTGCTCCGCCTAGAGAGCATGTTGATTAGTTTAACAGAAGCGCTGAAGAACCAACCAGGCTAAAGAATCCTCTTGTTATTGATAATGATCACATTTGCCAACGGTGGACCCATTTTAATGAAGACATTATGGCGCCATTTAATGATTTTATTCAGGATAAATTGGATCTTGATTGTAGAATCCCATTGAAAACGGATAATCCCGCAATAGTCGGTGAATAATCATTGTATGGAATATTGAATCGGTATTATTGTACTCCTATTGACGAGTTGTTTTCAGCACTTGGACATGACATCCGCATTGAATTAGGCTCTCAGAATGTGATACTTGATCCTGATTTTGCTGTTAATTACTAGAAGGATCCCTCTCTGCAATCAACGTACATTCTTCCTATCGAGGTTAAAACAGATTGGGACTTTAATGTCTAAGGTGAATTGTACGATGAACATAATCTGTAAGGGACCAAAGTTGTCGATGCACTATAGTAAATATATGGTTACATGGCAGTCAATCATTTCAGATATGGAATTCTGTGCACTTATGAGCGTTTTTATTTCTTGAGACGTGGTGGGTCTAATGGCTAGGAGAAGAGAATGCTTGAGATTAGCGATGTGGTTCACTATCAGTAATCATAGCCTTTTACTGCAATGAAGGCGTTGTGTGCCATCATTCACCTGGCTAAGACTGATTTTTTCTTGTAGTCTCCTTTTGGCAATTCACATGTTATTAGGGAGTCCTTTCCTGGGGGTCCGAAAGTATTATATGCCAAGTAGTAGATCAAGTTTCATGATATATGCTTTGGACAACGCGTCGCTCGCTCTAGTGCTGGATCTATAGTCAAGTATGGATAAGATTCTGAGTTTTTGATGAAAATTGTGGATCGTCTCAGGCACAAGAATGAAGATCAGATTGAGTAGCTTTAAACAGAGGTGAAAGCTTACCAAATATTGGCAGATTTATAAGGAACGTGTATTCCAACCTTCCATGGCTATTTCTGCGGCAGTGGCTGGGTTGACTTTATCGTCATGAAGAATGTGGGTACTTCTATAAGAAGACAACTATGGAATGATGTTGTATAAGCCACGCTACCGTTCTAAGAAGAAGTTATATTTTAGGTGGCAATTTTCCTACAAGAATTGCACAGACGTGGAGTTGCGCATGGCGATGTCAGACTGCCCAATGTTGTGCGTGATGATCAAGGTTAACTGTCTATGATTGATTTTTCGGATGCTGTCTTTAAATGTGACGATGAGTTGAAGTTCAACCCCGAATGTAAGAGAGATTGGGAGTTTTTGGCCAATTTATTCAATGTAAACTATTGATCAACTGGTTTATTTGCATTACTGCTGGAATAATAAATTTAATTTAAATTGCTTACAAAAAACGGCAGTTATTGGTGACAATCTTAGAGAACTTTGACTCTTTGCAAGCCGGTCTTTCAGTATAAAGTACATTGTGAAAGTCATCTGAAAAAAGCAATTCACATTATTGATCTTACCGAATTAAGTGAGACCTAAGCTCTTAACGATGAAAAGGGAGAAACTTACATTGATATTCTTAGAAACATTCAAAGATACGAAGATCTCATCACGCCTTCGATTAATTTGTGTTACTTTCGCGATGAACTGATTAGAAGGGATCACTTGCACATCTAATTTCATCAAATTTCTGATTGGTCAATGTTTTATCAGTCTGAAACATTTCAATTTCTTTTCCAAAAGGTTACGTGTTTAAGCTGTGTTTAATAAATCTTATGGTCAAAGTATCCGAGATATTGCATTATACCGCTCCTCCTAGAAAGCATGTCGATAGGGATGATGGAAGCTCTAAGAAAACAACCACTTCAAAGAATTCGCGTTATATTGAAAATGATCACACTTGCCAAAGATGGACTGGTTTTGATTAAGACATTATTGTGCCATTTAACGAGTTTATTTAGGGTAAGCTGGAAGTTGATTGTGATACCACATTGGAAACGGATAATCCCGTAATTGTTGGAGAATAGTCATTGTACGGAGTATTAGTGTCGTATTATTGTTCTCCTATCAGGAAATTGTTTAAAGCACTTGGAAATGATATCCTCATTGAATAAGGCTCTCAGAATGTGATACTTGATCCTGATTTTGTTGTTAATTACTAGAAGAATCCCTCTCTGCAATCAACGTACATTCTTCCTATTGAAGTCAAAACTGATTGGGCATTTGATGTGTAAGGTCAGTTGTACGATTTGAATATTCTCAATAAGTCGAAGGTCAAGGATGCAGTCTAGTAGATTTATGGGTATATGACGGCTAATCATTTCAGATATGGGATATTGTGTACTTATGAACGTTTTTATTTTATGAGACGTGGTGGGCCTAATGGTTAAGACAGAAAGCTGCTTGAGATTAGCGATGTGGTGCATTATCAGTAATTAGATCCTTTTACTGCAATGAAGGCGTTGTGCGCGATAATCCATATGGCTAAGACTGATTTCTTCATGACATCACCTTTTAGTACTCCTGATGTAACTAGGAAATCATTGGCAGTTACAAGGGGCAATCTCTATATATAGCAGTAGATCATGTTTCATGATATATAGTTTGGAGAGCGTATTACACGCTCCAGCGTTGGATCTATCGTAACCGTTGGGAGAAATTTGGAGTTATTGATGAAAATCGTCGACTGCTGGAAGGAGAGTAATTAAGGTCAAATTGAGAAACTGAAGAAAGAGGTGAAAGCCTACCAATTATTAGCAGAATTATAAGGAATCTGTATTCCTACCTTCCATGGCTATTTCTGCGGCAGTGGCTGGGCAGATTTTATTCTAATGTAAAATGTCGGGACTCCTGTGAGTATGACGATTCCTGATGGTACTGTTTAAGATAGGTTATTGTTGGAAGGTAAGATTAAAAGCTCCGTTCATAAGATTTTAGTACAATTGCACCAACTCGGCGTTGCGCATGGCGATGTTAGACTGCCAAATGTTGTGCGAGATAATCAAGATGAACTGTATCTGATTGATTTCACGGAGGCTGTCTTTAAATGTGACGGTGAGGAGGAGTTCACCGCCGAATGTAAGAGTGATTTGAAATGCTTGGACTATTTGTTTAATTGTGGGCAGTGATCGATTGTTTTATCAATCCCTAAAATCACTGATGTACTTGGAAATCTATTTAGAATTGATCACAAAAATGGCACTTATTAGTACTGTATGACTCTTTGCACGCGTGTTTCTATCGCGATTATTCAGAATATCATTGAAAGGCATCTGAAACGGATAATTGAAATCTATAATTGCAAACTCGTTTCACATTTTTGTTTCAGCTTCTCCTCTTTGATCTCTCGCATTCGATTTTATCACTTGCTTTAGAACTTCCATCTATTGATCTAACCAAAGCAATGACTGTTCAAGAAGCATTTTCTTAGGATGACTAGTAGTCCTTTATCCACGGTAAGAATTAAAGTGGTAATCAGAATAATACGATCATGACTAATTTGTAGTTGAGGTGTGTGTAAAAGAAGACTCAACTGTGAGTCTGGACGCGTTAAAGATGCAAGTGCGTGGCGTCCTCAAGTCTCTGAACAAGCTGATACTTTGCCCTTCCAATATCACGTCTCTTGTAAAGATTCCTGTAGTCCATTCTGTAATGCTATATGATGACTCTGTGTGTGAGATCCACTACATTAATCTGTCCAAAGTGTCCAGCTTCAACATTCACATCTACGAGCTCAATCTGGAGTCGGCGCTGGACGTTCGCGCGGATGAAACGGCCGATCCGCAAGATCAAATCACCACTTTCACCGAGGATATTGTTCCGAACAAAGCATTCGACGGACTTTGGGAGTCACTTGTATTCAAGGATGGAACTCCTGAAAAGCTGCTGAAGTACATAAGTGCTACTCTTAAGTTGTCAGACCGCAGTGTTAGTGAGAAAATTATTTCTTACAATCGCGTTATCCTTCTACATGGCGAACCAGGCAGTGGTAAGACTACCTTGTGCAAGGCGCTGGCTTAAAAGTTAGCTATCAGATTTGGTGAAAGGTATTACAGTACATACATATTTTCGGTGATAGAGTTTGATACTATTCTGTGTAGATATTCTTATGGAAAGTTTATCGAGATCAATGCTCACTCACTATTCTCAAAGTGGTTTAGTGAGAGTGGAAAGCTGGTGATGAAGATGTTTGAATGTATCAAAAAGTCTTTGGCAGATCCACACGCTTTCGTCACCGTGCTGATTGATGAAGTCGAGTCTCTGGCTGCGGTAAGAAATAGTGGGAGTGAGCCATCTGATGCATTGCGCGTGGTCAATGCTCTTCTGACTCAACTCGATGGTATCAAAAGTTATCCAAACGTGTTGATAATGGCAACCTCCAATTTATCTCATTCAATTGATATGGCATTTATTGACCGTGCAGACATAAAGCTGCATATCGGGAAGCCGTGTCATGAAGCAATATATCAGATTCTACGTTCTGCTGTCATTGAGCTCGCAAGAACTGGCATTATTTCGTTGGGAGGTCAAACCATTATGGATTTGTACGAAATTCAAGTCTTTCTCAAGTACAATGATAAGCCGGTTCGTTAATCAGTGGAAAGCAGTATTTAATTGTGGAATATCTCGATCAGCGCCACCGGTCTAAGTGGAAGAACTTTGCGCAAGTTGCCCGTGTTGACCATCGCCAATTGTCCCAGCGAGGCACCGATATCAATTGAAGACTATTTGAATCAGTTGCACAAGCAGACTACTATGGAATTTCAACAGAGAAAGCACTTTGAATGAGATTATACCGTAATTGGTTATTTATCGGTACCTCTCGTACATGAACGTATTCGTAAGAATGTTTTATCATTTGATCAATCTTTTCCTTCAGCGCCCTTTTGAAATTCTCTTTTTGTCTCGTTCAGCTTATACAGTACTATTTACCGTATTTAAGCCTGGTTAATACGCTTAAAGTTAAAATTATTCTTTAATAAATTCTATGAATTAATAAAAGAAGGAAGCTTAGTAAGTCGATTAAGAGTTTGACCGTCCTATTCCATTCTTTATTGAGGGTCAGGATGATCCGTTCGGTGGATTTGGTCAGTAGCCGTCATCTACTGTTACTGCGGACTTTGGCAATAGCTAGACTGCGAGTGTCAACTATTAGACTGCTGGTCAACAGGTAAATGGCTATGGAAACGATTTTTCAATGTCTGGTTCTTAGTACTAACCATATGATGCTCCGATGGCGCAGCAGTTCAGTTCTAACTAGAATGCCGATGTTGCTTCATTCCACTTTGAATCTAATGGTGTTCCATAATAGTAGCAGTAAGTTCCGTAGAGTGATCCGTTTGGCTAGAATTATTCATCTTCGAACGATCCATTGCCTTATGACTAGTAGTAGAATTTTGACTTTACTGATTAATTTTAAGCTTAGTAGTATCAGTAGAATGGCGATGCTGATGGTGGTACTCAAGACTAGGATGATGATTTTGGGTATTTAGACGACTTTGAGGTTGAGCAGTTGTTAAAAGCGGACTATGATCGTCACCAAGACATCGATCTGAATGATAGTAATACTGAGAATGTGGTCATTGGAGCACAATAGGTGCAAAGTCTTAGTGGTCAGTAGAATCAGTTTAAAGGCGATCCGGTTGATGCAATGACCGATGACTTGGATCAACTAGTGTTGTCGCATACTCCACAAAGGACTGTCACTGCGTAAAAGCCTGATGTGTCCCAACCTGTTAAGGCAAGCGAAGTATTTCAGGCTGTTCAAGGGTAGCATGTTCCTGCCACTAATGGCGATCATTTTGAATAGGATAATAAAGCAGAGCAGTTGTTCGAGGAGGATAAATTTGATGAGCAGTAGTATGAGCCGTCTACATCTTTCGACTTTAAGGCTGGCGATGGTGACTAGTTAGCTAATGAAGCGCCGCCCGGATATATGGCTGGTGACTATGCTTAGTCTGAATATGGAGACTAATCTCAAAATGCTCAATAACAGCAAGAGTTTGAGCCTAATCATTTTAATTAGTAGAATGTGTCTGGATACTAGTCTGATGCTAGCCATGCTGTGAACAACTAAGGTTATTAATCGGACACTTTTCAACGGGATTTGTCTCCTTAGAAAAGCGTCAAGTCTCCTCCCGGCGGCAGTACAGTTAAACAGGCTTTGTCTGTTACTTCTTAATATAGTGGTACGTATAGCCACAATTAGTCGGTAGATTAGGCGTATGGTGGTTATGATTACAATGCTCCAAATGGTTCTTACCAGTATGCCTCTGACTCTTCTTACAACTATTAGTATCAGCAGCAGCCTCAAAGCCAATCTTATGATCATTAGTAGTATTCTTATGGCTAGTAATCGCAATCGGTGTTATCAGATGGTCACAATTAGCAGAAATCATTTCCGCAGTCTGAAGATGATATTTAGAGTTCAGTATCACACCGTGCCACTACCGTTGATTCAAAGCCGTGTGGTAAATGTAAGAAGATGAATGACAAGGAGGCGAATTTCTGCAGCAAGTGTGGCTCTGCTTTAGCGTCTGTGATGAGCCCAGATGAGGCGGTTTAACCGTAGAATGGTCCTAGTGCGCTGCCGTAGAGATTACTCTCCCCGCCGAATAGAAGCAGTTTTGGCTCATTGGACTCCAAGTTTAGTCGTTATAGCGCTCCCACTTATTATAATATTGATTAGAATTCTTATTCTGAAATGCCATAGGGTGATTACGCAAATGGATATGCGAATGATCAAGGTTATACTGCTGGAGCCGGTGCTTACACCGGAGTTCACACCTAAGGGAACGAACAACAGCAAAATTAAGAGATTCCTTAGCAGTCCCTTACCCCTCAACCACCTACCGATGATAGATCATGGAGAAAAGGATGTGCTTTATTATCTTTTGGCTTTGGAGGTAAAATGATGTGTATGTTCCCCAAGTAGTCTACCAGATACATGTCTGTGAATGGTCGTATGCAGTAAGTGTCCAAATTATATCCAGGAATGGTGGCGGTGCATAATATGTCAAAGTTGGTTGATTCAGCATTCACCCAGATTATTACACTTAACGGACCTGTTGGCAAATTGAAGAAGAAAGATCTGCTAAAGTTCATTAGTGATCATTAGTCCGCTTCATTTTAAGATGATCATGTGTTATGGAGTCTGTTAAAGGTTGTAGCAGAAAGTGATGGTAAAGTTTTGGCGTCTGGATTATCTCAAGCCGTGCTTAGCAAAGTTTTAGAATCTGACAAGCTGTAAAGTTTAGATTTGTAAATGTCCACTCCAACTCCTCACTTAGATGCTCTTAATGAAGTGAGGGCTCTCTTGATGTAAGGTAAAAGAAGCGATTGCATTCCGTTGTTATTGCGCGCGCACTTGTATGATCATGCCTTGATCATTGCTGCTCATTGCTCTAAAGAAGTGTATAATGATGTTTTGGTCGCAGTTGCTGCTTAGTCTGCGGATGGTGATCCTCTGAAGGTTCTATATCAGTCATTCACTGGGCATATTCAGGTGTCGCCCGATGTTGACTACTCACAAAGCTGGCGGCAGATCGTGACTACAATCTTGGCGAATAAACCTGCCCAGGAAAGTATATGCCTTATGCAGCTTGGTGATATTCTAGCTAGGTAAAACATTCATACGTCGCATCTGTGCTACTTACTGGCATCTTCATCTCAGGATGCTCTGGCTCTGAAGATTCAGATGCTTGGTGTGCGCAGATTGTAACTTATCCATGGTATTAAGCCCGGCGACTTGGCGATGAGTGAGGTGTTTGAACATTATTAACAACTAGCATTTGGAAGTGTTAGTCCTTACCTTGTGGGGTGTAAATTATGGATGGCTGCTCTGCTGATCGATGCCGGTCACAGTGCCATTGCGGGGAAGTATTGCGAGGCTGTGGTGTCCTAAATCAAATAATTCAATAAGCCATCTCCGTACGTGAATCCGTAAGTGATGAAGCTGCTGCAATCCATGTCTGAATAGTTATCATCATCTGGAACTGCTATATAAAGTGGCGGAGATGGTTCATGGTTGGCTAAGATGCCGTAAGGTATTTTCGATGCCTTTGATCGTGGTTTGACCAAGATTATTGGTGTTGAGAGTGAGCAGTAATAGTAGCAGTAGTCGTAGATATAATAATAGAAGCGTGCTGATACTTTGACGATGAAGAAAGATACTACTATGTAGTCTTCCACTATGTCTGCATCTGGCGGTGGCATTTCACCTAGTAGCAAGAGTGAGCAAAGTTAGAATTTGTACTCCTCTTCTGCCACATCGTAGTAGGTTCCATAAGCGTACGGATATTCTGATCAGTTGTATGGTGGATATGGGTATGACGCGCAATCGCTAGCTTCCACTGGTAATTAGTAAATGCCCTAGTAGAGCACGTTTACCGCACAGTCTATGTCCAATTCCATGTACGATAGCCAGAAGAATCCAGTCAAGACTTATTAAGAGTAGTAGTTGCCTCCTCAGTAGCTACAGCAAGAGCCGTCATAATCTGGCACGGTGTCTGATCCGTACTAGTCATAGTAAAGTTATGGTGTTTATTCCTATCAGCAGTAGCAAGTGGTGACAACTGTAAATCAAGGCCAAGAAATGTATAGTGGTTCTTAAACTTATCAGCAGTATGGACAGTTCCAATAGTAGTATTCTGGATATAAATCTTTTGATGAACAGGGCTAATTTTAGAAACCGACTGGCGAAAGTAATACTGATGATTAGACATAGTATGGTTATTAATAGTAGTAGGATTTAAATGCTGGCAATGTTAGTTAGGCCTAGAACATTGATTAGGTGCCCAAGTAACCATAAAGTGCCGCTCCTTAAACGCTGAAGGCTGAACATAAAGGCGAAGATACCTCGGTTTATTAGTAGTTTTCTGATCCGCAGCCATTACAAGATCAGTCAGTTATTCAAAGTGAATTTGAATAGGCTCCTAATCAGTATTAGGAATAGTAGTAACACACTGCACCTTAGACCGCTTATAATCAAGGCTAGTAGTATCAGGAGTAGTAGAAATCTGATGGTGACAGTTATTTAGATGATCTCGGTTTTGGTAATAACAGTTTGTCCAAGAATAAGCCTGATAATCAGCGAGATGGTGGTACACAGTAGAAGAGTGAATAGACTGGTGGGGCTTCGACTTAAAGTGATGCTCAGAGTGGAGGAGATTCGGCCAAGTAGGAAACGAATGCTGATGGATCCATCATCACAACTCTGTCCAGGGCACTATCATTTTTGAGACGGGACAAGTCTAATGCGTCGAATACAAGTCAATCCTCGGCAGGTGGTGGTACTGGATCTTCCGCTGGTGGACCCAAGTAAGTGAATCTTGGTGAGAAGAGTAAATTCTACTATGACCCCGTTTTGAAGAAGTGGGTTAATGAAGCAGCACCTAAAGATAATGATGATAAAGATAAGCAGCCAATAGCGCCTCCACCAAAAATGTCCATGACTCGTCCGCCATCTGCATAGCCACCTCTGCAGTCTTATAGCACTGGTAGTTTGGTGAGTCAATCAACTCCAAACTCGAGAATGACAACACCAGTTCCACCCTCATCATTAGTTGGTGCAGCTGGCGGTAATAATAGTGGCTCTGAAAGTAATATGTAATTCCCGCAGTCTAGAAAGATGGGCACGTTGAGAAGAAATGCAAGATCTCGGTATGTTGACACGTTCAATCCATCCTCTAATGATGGATCATCCGTGGCATCTTCTGCTAGAAACTCCTCCTCATCCTTTCTACCTCCCACAGCCTCTGCAATGGTTAGTGATTAAGGAGACAGTGCAGAGCAGTCATGATATGATAATAATAAAAAGAAGATTGATTGTGAGAATATGGCACTTTAACTTCAACATTCTCACGTTATGGTTCTCTATTTCATATCCATAGTGAACATAGTTGCAAACTACAAAAGTGTAGTAATCAAAGCATATTACATGTAAAGATCCAAGCCAGTAGAAAGGTTGACATTCCAGGCATGATGTGAGTCTTGAGCGCGTCTTCATAATTGTACTGATCTGCACCAAAAACACTTCGCAGAGCATACTTGGACAACATTGATGATCCTGAGAAATATCTACACATGATCGCTTTAATTTTATAATCATTTTAATTAAAAAATACTTAGATGCATTGCATAATAATAATATTCTTACATTGCGAATCCAGTGTAACCAGAACTTTTACTGATGGCGGCCATCAATCCGAGAGCGATCGCGATAACTTGATGAACTACAAAGACATTAAATACGCTCTACAATCACAAGTTTACTTGAGTAGGTAGATAAAGTACGGTTAAATTGTATTAAATATATAACTGAAATTACCTATTAGCTTTAAGAGGATGGCGACGACATTTCTGATGCAAAAGACTTGATCAACTTTAGATAGCAAAAACAAGGGGAATTAAGTAAAGAGACTATAAATTCTAAATGTTAAATCTTACTGAATAACACAGTGATATAGTCATAAAAGTAAATTATTCATAGAGATAATGGTTCAAAGACTTCACGCGGTCCATCTCCAACTCGAGTGGATATAACGCGTTTAATAGATCCATTATCGAGTAGAGTTGGATGAACGGCACGCAACTGTTACAAGATGGACAGGCTACTTTAAGGTATGTCCTTCATAATCGAACTGACATCAGGTCGAGAGCTTTATTCTAAGAAAGACAAGTCGAACAATGTACTGAGAGCTGACAGAACCAGGTCATAATCTTGATCCAGAAAGTACAGGACAGCATTTGGACCAGCGTCAAAAGTGTACGCCAACATCATTCTACCTGCCGCTTGATTAAACATATGCACCCACGCAATCACCTGCTTTGAAGTGTCATTCAAGTAGAATATTGGAGGATAGGTGTCCATGCAGACGGCATGGAAGCTGTTTGAATCCTGCATGGTGAGATGAGCGAAAGTGGCAAAGTCTTTAGAGATGATGGCACGCTCCATTTACTCCATTCTACCTGACACAACTTCGCGTACTCTGTGCTAGAACAGAGGAGAAGTTTACACAGTCTACTGCATCCCAGCGGTAGAGCTGACATCCTTCTTGGCATCATTCACCACTAGGATAAAGGCTCTCATCTCTGGCCAGTGCTACTTGGAAGCCACTTGGACCGCTACGCTATCACGGCCACCCTCGGCGGTACCCATCTCCCATTTGACATAGCCACCGAATAGACTTCTGCATGCACTTCCACTGCCTTATCTCGCTAGACGGCTCAACTGAGTTAAAGACTCATCGCTCAAGTCAGTCAGACCGTACACACTAGCAAGAGTAACAACAAAGCACGCCAGTCCACTGGCAGATGAAGCTAGACCGGCAGCGGTGGGGAAATTATTTTCGCTAATGATTCGCAATGGCCACTGAGACAATGGAAGGCATTTGGAGGCGGTGGTAGTATCCTTCTGCTCCTACTCCAACTAGGCTCGCTAAGCACGCAGCTGTTTCACAATCTTGATCATGCGTTTACTCAGCGGCTCTTTAACTCCATTCAACCAAAACTCGACAGCGTCGCTACTTTCGCTTGACTATTAACTCCCACGTTGAGGACAATAGACGCGTACAGTAGTCTTGGAGTGCAGGTCTTCAGTGTCCAATGTGACTGAGAGCGAACTATTAGTGGGTAGAATTAGTTCAGTGTCGCGCTTCCCCCAATACTTTACCACCGCAATATTAACTGGCGCAATGAATGTCTTTTCAACAAATTCAACTTCTTAAGTCATATTCTGTTATAAGCGACTTTTAAATGAGACTAAACTAAGATCTTTCAAGAGCTTTAGACTTGGATTTCGCGAATTGGAAAGAGAACAGCATCAAGACTGCGCCTTCATATAAAACAACTTAAAGTCAGCGTTTCTATTGTGGCGGCATCGAGTCCTGGATATCATTGTTAATAGAATGTCCTTATGACTGATCAAATAATCCATCATAAGAATAAGTCGCGTCTTTAACTCTTATCAGATGCATTCATTGTATCTAAAGCTCAGTCAAAATCCCTCATGGTCAGATTAAACCGCGTGGCGACAAAACCCTTTACGATTTGACTTGATGAAAGCGGAGAAGAGGGAATTGATTTTTTTCAATCTCCACCTATGTTGTTAACCTTACACATATCATACTATGTTCGCGCGTAGATAACAAAGGATTATATTGCTCGAATTTCTAATTATATGCGCCTCGATCAATTCTGTATGGTCAATGAATCGTCAGAAAGTCAGGAATCTGTACTAAGAAGCGGCATCACAGTAGAGATAGGCTCAACCTTCTCGGCCGATTAGCAGGTGGGCTCCATCATTGGAAAGTGTCAGCGAATATCACGAGAATTATGCATACCATCAGCCTCATCGGCCTCTGATAGATGATATTAGCGATATTGGCGATCATGAAAATCTTGCTAATCCATTAACTCTTGCAGCGGCTGATATCTATTATCCTCTGCCGGATGAACAACCTAAAGTATCGCCACCCGCATCTGTATCTCAAGTTGGATCAGTCTTGCGATAATCATAATCTATTGTGCCCCACGCGTAATCGCGCTCTAAGTCCAGATTGGGGCTCTTTATGTCGCGGCTCCCTGGTGTTAAGTAATATGAATCTATCATTAACAAAGGTTTGATGGGGATGCAGACTTTAAATCTACGGCTTATCGCAGAGTCTTACCTGGAAGCAAAGTACTACACTCGACACCGGAATGAGGCACGATTATCCTGTATATTCAGCTTCTGTAATGGTTTAATTGCCCGTAGTAGAGATCATCCTCTTGGAATTCCGCTGGCAGTAGCGAGTGGTGTCTCTGCCATTGGAATGGAAATTGTGCTCAATCGTTTGCGGAGGTTGCAGCGTGATATTAATCAGTTTCTATGCGATCACGATAGCGGATGCTTCTTGATGGATTAGATTGAGTAGCTGTAGTGTAATACTCCTCGTTCCATTTCAATGAACGTTTAGCGGTTGTTAAATGAGTTACGTGTCCATAATGAACTCCCTCTGCTCGGATAATGATGATTTACTACTAGAATATAGTCAGCAGATGGAAGTAAGATTTAAGTTTTATATTCATTGGCATCATGCAATATCCAACATTAATTTCACTAAATTTTGGTTCTCTTAGATTAAGACTTCTAAGCTGTCGAAGTAGAGAGCATACCGAGACCTTCAAATTCATCATTTACTAGAATTTCATCTTCAGCAACACCGAAAGCCATTCTATTCTAAGCCTTCCTCAACGCCGTGGCTTCAAATCGCTCCTTCTACCGCCGAGCCCGCTTACCACCCCTCTTCTTACGTGGCTCATTGATGGGAGCTTTAAGAACTTTGGCATCCTAATGTTCAGGCGGTGTGAGCATCTAATCGATCTTCTGCACCACCTCTTCCCTGAACCGCTGCCCCTCACCTCCATCTATATTACTCTTGACGAGATCTAGACGCGCCGCGAGGGTGACCTTGTTGGAAATCAGCTTTACACACTTTTACTTCATGTCAGACGGTACATTATCCAGCAGATCACACTCCCATACATGACCATTCTTGTAGCCATCCAATCGCGTACTATATCCTGCTAGTGGTTTATTAGACTTGCCAACATTCGGTAGATTACAAGCGGGAATCTTGCACAGGGCAGAGAGACCACCCGTAGTGGATATCAATTACGCGGCAATACGAGTACCAACCAGAGCCGTGGTGTTTGGAGCAATATAGTGCATTTGTGTGGCTATGAACTAGATGATCTACCGCTTAATCCTGTCCATTTCAATAAGATCCTGACTAAATCGGATCACTCGATCATATTACTCATCTGATAGCTACTACATTGGAGATATTGCCGCAGCAGTGATGTTGATTATCATTGCCTACTGCTGAGATACAACTGCCCGGATACGGTCCAAGAGTCCATCTTCTTTCGTGATATCCACGCAATTTCCAAGTATTTAAATGACTCTAGCATATTCCACAGGATTCATCACTATAGTTTCCAATTCCTGGAATCGACCTTCATACAGTCGCCGTAATTCCGAATGTGCTTACAGCTGATCACTCTCCAACTATAACGTGATTTAATTAGCCTCAACCACTGTATCATACTAAGCAGTATCTATTGCAGTATTTATCTTTCTTAGTAACGATTCTACTTTTGCCGACTAGTAAGCTATATATTTCGATAATGTATTGGATTCTAGACTTTCTTATTCTTATTACTCCATCTTGTCGTCTCAAAGTAATTAAGCTGAAAAGCTGAAGAAACAAATGATCGCGAAGAAACTCTCATTCAAAAAATCAACGTTGTATAGCATGGATCAATGTAATACGACACAAGAAGTATTACGTTACATTTACAAACAGTTTTAAATTTTAAAGAACGTTGAAATGAATAAGAAGTTGCAATTAAAGCTCGCAAATCTAAATCGAGAAAAGTACATCTACAAAATTCATCATGTTACAGATCGACACACTTCATAGCATACAACGCATCAAGGAGCGTTAAAGTTGAATTTGAATTCAGATGAGCAATCCAATTAAACTCGATAATGTAAAAGGAGTTCAAGTGAAATGATGACGCGTAGAGTAGAAGGAGAGAGAGATACGCGATCATCAATAAAGTGAATCACACCGACTGCTTGAGCCGTAGTAACAGATCGCTCTGTGTGTGGTGACTCAATCACCGTTTCGTTAAAATGAATGGAGCACTCGTCTTCTTCAGAGAGATCGTCACTTGAAATCTGTAGTAAAAGCTCTCTCACTTTCTTCTCGCGCGTATTTTTGTTAACCCACCATCTAAGTGTCGTTCTCATTACATTTTAAGAATCTTCTATTTTGTGAGGTTTTCTTTTTAAATCTATATCGTCAGATTTAAATTTCACTGATACTGAAGAATAATAGTAATAACAAGTATAGAAAGCATTATGCCAGAAAAGACTGCTGTACCGCCAACTGTTGGCACTGCGAATATCGATCCACGTAAGCCTGGTGTTGCTCATCGCCTGGAGGAAGCTGCCCTCAAAGCTGAGAACGCAATCAAGAGTGAGGCACAGGCTGTCAAGGGTGAGGCTAAGCATTTGAAGAATAAGGCAAAGGGAGCTGCGAAGGAGGTTGCCGCTGAGACCAGAGGTTGGGTGGCTGCGTACAATAACTGGCGCAAGTCTTGGGGTCTTCCTAATCCTGGAAAGTTTGAGGGAATGACTAATGAGGTGCGTGGTGTGTTTGCCAATCAGATGCTGTTCGATGGAGCTAAATTTGATTTTGGCAAGGTGCTGTCTCCTAACTTTCAGGTTATGCACTCCTTTATGCTCGGTTCTTAAGTTGCTCCTCAGCAGTACTCGTTCGGCACTTTCTTTACTAGTTAGTAATGGTTCCTGAGAGGTGTTATGGATAATGATTAGAATTTGAACGCGTCCGTATCCTACTCTCCGTTGAGTAATCTGGCTTTGAAATTGTCTCCAAGTATGGGCCCTCAGGTGCCAACATCTGTTGGATTTGAGGTTGATTATACTGGACTGGATTATTCCACTTATGCTAGAGTTGCTCATGCTGCTGCTGGTAACTAAATTGTGTCTCTATCTCATCTGCAATCCGTGACCAAAGGCCTGGCTGTCGGTGTTGAAGCGGCACTGTAAAAGTTGCCTGAAGCTCAATTCACTGAGCCTCAGTTGACCTACGTGGCCAAGTATCAGGCTCCAGATTACAAGGCTACCGTGAGCTATTGCCAGCTGGGAATCATGCAGGCTACGTACTTTTAGAAGATTTCTGAGCAGGTGGAGTTGGGTGCTGATCTGCAGGTGGTCAATCTGAATGAGTAATAACGTGAGTCTGTGTGCACTCTGGGTGCCAAGTGGGATTTCCGAGCTGCTTCTGTTAGAGCTCAGGTTGACACTACTGGACGTGTGGCCACCTTTATGGAATAGCGTCTTGGACCTGGATTCAGTTTCCTCATGTCTGCAGATTTGAATCACTCGAAAGGAACTAGCAAGTTTGGTCTTGGACTGCAACTGGAGAACTGATTATCCTTCTGGATTGACACTATACCTTACTTTTTGCTGTTAAAGACTAACGAGAAAAAGTATTGTATTACGCGTGAATTGGTTACTATAAAATATTTAGGAATAGATAAGCATTTTACTAGCAATCATCATTATCGTCAAGTCTTCTAACTATTATCATATCAACACTTTAAATGATCAATCATCAATACTAGCTTTGTTGCATAAATATAAACATTGGGACAAGGAAGAGTCCTGCAAGAGCGGCCTTTTTCATGGCTGAACTAAATTTAATTTCCAGTTCAGGCGTCGATGGTAGACCATAACAGATTGTGGCCACAATGACAAGCGATGCTCCCATAAAGAATGTGGCACTCATCACCGAGTTGAACATAAAATATGATCCAATACAACCAAGCAGAATAGCGATTGATGTAGCGAATCCTTTGGATATACTATCAGCATACTTGACCACTACGGCAGTCAAAAGACCACCCCACGCGTTCAAGAATACGGCTCCAATCGCTGCCATATTATTGGAGTATCCATACAGAATTCCGTACTCCGACACTTATTTATAGTCCAAGATGTAAACGCCAAAAATTAGCGATAACACCGAGCCACAGACTCCCATCTGCACATTACGAATCCAAAGGGAGGTGCTGCTTTTCTACTTCAAAATCTTCTCCGTATACACACCAGCCATACCAGACAGAACAGATGCAGTAAAAGAGGCAGCGAATCCAATAACATTAGAGGAAGACTTGGATTAAGCAGATCCGGTAGATTATAATTGCACTATGGCAACACCGACAATCAACATTCCAATAGATACCCATTAGCGCTGAACCAAAGCACGCTGTAAGAACAGCACAGAAAATATCGCCGTGGTAAAAATCTTCAATTACGCCAGCACCTGATACGTACCAACATCCAGATGACTAATAGCGACGTACTAAAGATTGTTCTAGATTGTGTACAAAACGGATGGCACTAGAATTTAAATAAAGTCACTGTCTCGCCCAAAACAATCATTGATAAACTTTTAGATGGAATTGACACTATAACCACCTTTGCTACTATTTCCAGTTTGAAGATTATTAGATACTAGAACATCTTTATCAACATTCTGAATGCCAGCGTTGGTGTAAAAATGACAAAATACAGCAGTGAAGACCTTCAGGCACTCACCAAAGAACACCGCAGTGGATGTAGCATATGATGGTCCACTGACCAACCGTGATAGTCTTGTAACAAGTATGAGCGAACAATTTTGTAAAGTCAAAATCACAAGCGATGCATACTTGAGAGTATTCTTATTACTACCGCTTAGTCCACCTCCAAAAATACTAGCTGCAGCATCTAGAGCAGAACTTGATCTCTTATCCAACTTGGTGCTAACAACCATTTCTAGCTTCTATTTTTTAGTAGAGCGATGCGATCGATTTAGAAATTTGGAGATGTAATAGGGTGAGTAAATAAGAAGCAAAGCAAGCAAGGTACAATAGCTGAGCAATTGCGGTGCCGAAACAATACTAAAAAATCAACAATAACAATACCGCTTAGTTGGGGAAACGGTCTCGATCAGTCTAGAATTTGAACGGACGGCCGCTGCTAAGTTGGCTCAGTGTCTACGCAACGATGGAATGATTAAAGCTGTGTGTTTGATCATCAACCGTTTTGAAATTATTATCCAATTTCGCTTTGGCTTGCTGCATCACTAAGCTGTTGCGGGTGTGTGTGTACATCGTCTGAATGTTCAATTTAGTTAATTCCCTGGATAGGCGACCTTCTACTGGTAATACATAGCAGCGACTCGAATACAAGTAATAAAACGGCAATGGTAAAGAATCTGAGCGGCGTAAAGTAATCGAAACTGCAAAGATACACGAGGTTGGCATGGACGATTTAGAGTCAAACGACCGGCTGGTAAATCAGTATTTACTGCAAGAAGTCCTTGGAGAGGGATCATATTCAGTCGTTTACAAGGCTTTTGATACTAATTCTAACCAAGTGTTTGCTGTTAAAGAAATTTCAAAATCTAAAGTGAGGAGACGCAATAGGACGTTGCGCCGTAGTCACAATCATCAATCACAACCATCACACAGCTCCTCAATTACGTCCAACAGTTCTGCGGAGGATTGTGTAGTAGATTAGAATCCGATTAACCATAATAAGAGTGTATCGCTTGATCGAAATGATCCACTAATGTGCATTTATACAGAGATTGAAATTCTCAAAAGATCTAATCATCCCAACATTGTGCAGTTGTATGAAGTTCTTAACGACCCGGATCAGGATTGCTTGTACATTGTGTTTGAATACTGCAGCGGTGGCCACACTATGAAAATGTCAATGGAGGAGCGATAGACGCCATTGAGTGAAGATAGGTGTCGATAGTACTTCTCGCAACTGCTGTATGGTGTAGAGTATCTTCATGGTATGCATATAGTGCACCGCGATCTGAAGCCTGATAATCTTCTCATTTCTAACAATGGCGATATGCTAAAGATTTCCGATTTCGGTGTATCTGTCATATTAGATGATGCCACACTGACTCCAGAGGGCCAGTTGACGCGTATCAAGTCAGCCGGGAGTCCTGCATTTATGGCCCCAGAATTGATTGATCATTAGCAACACTTTCAGGATCATGATGATGTTGGTATAGATTACAAGAAGGCTGACATTTGGGCTATGGGAGTTACTCTCTATTGCTGGCTCACAGGAAGTGTTCCTTTCCACGGCGAAACTTTATTTGAACTCAACAAGAACATTTTAAAGACTGATGTACTAATGCTTCTTAATACCAGATCCGATATACCAGAATCTGCTAAAGAGCTACTGAATTAAATGCTTCAAAAGGATTCATCAGCGCGGGCGTCCATCAGTGAATTGAAGGCAAATCCGTGGGTACTAAGCCTTGACCAGCTTAAGTAAAGTCAAAACAGTATTGCTGTAGGTGATTAATAGACAAAGACACCACCAAAGTTGAAATGGTTCTAAAAGGTGGTGAATGTATTTAGACGCTCTTGATCTCCCTCATAATTCGAATAGAAAACTAGATTGTAATAGAAACAGTATATTGTAGATGTTAATAGATACTGTAGTCATGATATAACCCACCGCATTAATTACAATCATTACACGTTTAAATCTTTCAATATCATAGTAGCGATAAACTTAGCACTACTTTAACTACACTGAACCAACTACTGCGCTTTATCACCATAACCAAGCGTACTAAGCAGCTTTTCTACCACAGCGATACGTTTACCAACCACCACACCGTGAGAGCATACGCGCGCAATAAAGTCAGACTCTGGAATGTCATAGCTAAATAACACTTTTCTAAAATCTACATCTTACAATGAACAATACACATTATTATTATACAAGAGCTCAACACCATCACGCCACTCTGATTATCGATTCTATTCTTATTGCACTGCTTGCTTTGACTATTCAATTGATGATAACTTTTTCTGCGCAATGTCAGTAGAATCTACCAGATCAACTGCAATGTCACAGACTTCAGTTTATTCTATAAAGACATCTGTCAAGTTTTACTGCCACACAATTTTACATTAATATTAACTCTTCTATGCTTGACGCGATTAAGATTCGCTCTACTATTATTGAGACTCGTCCTACTTAGACTTCTACTACTACTATTATTTTTATAACTATACTGAAGACAAGGGATGATCAGGCCAAATGAGTGATGAACTCAAGGGAACGGTAACATCTTGCAAATGACCAAAGAGTGTTCGCTGGGGAAACTTCAACAAGGCTTTCATGAACTGGGAATCCGCTTAAGACATGTACTCAAGCAGGGCATAACTACTACCACTTTCAGTATACTCATCTCCCATGAAAAGCTCACGGCCAGTCCTTCCAACCAGATATTTCAAGTACAGACCAGCCGCTGTACCCATCCATCCACCACCGCGTCTACTGCCCAAATGCGGACTTGACACTGCATAATACCCCACTGGAACGAATTCAATGTCACTCAATATCCCATCTTGATTATCATCATCTTCATCACTAGTATTTCCACCACGTAACAACATTGGCAGAACGTATCTCGCAATCAATCCACCCAGCGAATGACCAAGTACACTCAACTAGATCTCCTTATAGCTCTACATATTCTACTTTACAAACTGGCCAACTTCCTGTAAGAGCGCTTATCCCATAGCCTATAATCCTAGATGTGTCTTCAAGAACCCGTTACACTCTGAGGCTAGAATGAACACATCTTCCCTGTCCGCAGTCTGCTCCTTCAGATACTCCACCATATAATCAAAGTCATGATGCGTTCCATGCAACCCATGCACAAGTACTATCAGCGACATATTGTGATACAACTGATACTTTTTAAAGAATCAATCGCTTTCGCCGGTAACAGAATCTAAACGATAATCTGCCGAATAAGAGATTGACTTACGAAAGTTGATCGATTTCCTCCGTCTCGCGTCAACGCGTCATTAAGAGACAGACAGAGAGAGAGAAGGGGTTAGTTGCAACTCCCTATACAACATTTTAATATTAACGCTGCTTGTAGAGAAATACAGTTTTGAGTTAAGCATTAAAATTAAAAGAACGACAATGCTTGCGTCATCAAGTATAGCGAAGAATAAATTGAAGTAGGATGCTGAGTACTCGCACCGTGGATGGCAATTTAGATCATAGAAAGGCACCATTGCATCCGACAGTGAACTACTATAATTTGAACATAAATTCGGTTACAAATCCCCGCTGATGCTATTTCCTGATAATAAATTACAGATATAATCTCCTCATGCGTAACTAGTCATTGAATGGAATGCTGCGGATGCACTGAAGAAGGTCTAGTTGTAAAAGCCTCCCTATTCAGTCAAAAGTAGTCAGGCATGGAGGCGGGCGCGAAACTTGGGATCCGATAGTAATAATGATGGGTAATAAAACGCCGCAGAAGGTGACTATGATTGGACATACTGGTCTGACTATATGGGCACATTCCAGTTTCATCAAGACAGCAGCAATAGCGATACTGTAGAGTGGAATGTTGCAACTCTACCCCAACATAAGATGAATATGCACAAGATTGCTCATGGTGGGGAAATCAAGTACTTTGACTCTGTGATTCTGTATGAAGATGAATTGGATGATAATGGATGCAGTCAGTACTCGGTGAAGATTCGCGTGATGCAGGATTATTGGTTCGCTCTGTGCTAGATGTAGCTTTTTATTGATGGTGTCATTAGAAAGTCATTAGAGTGTCGATACTATCATGAGTTTGGATCCCAGGTTATTTGCAGAGAGATCAAATCGTTATAGAACGACACTGGTGGCGAACAACTACAGTTACAATCTACATGTGAGACATTTGCTAATCTGCACAGCGATTGACTTTAATCTCTTGCTGCAAGCCTTCTTGATTGTATACATTGTAAATTTCATTTTTATATCTAGGAAACGCTGTAGAATAGTTGAATTTAATTTTACTTTCACTTTACTTTAATCTCGCAGCTGTGTTAAACGTTTGACATTTCGCGGTCTTGTTAAAATTGATCAAAACTTGTGCTTATTCTAGTGACTAGCCGCATTTTATATCAAACTCGCAATAATCATCAATAATGGGTCGATCTAGACCAAGATACAATGAAAAGGCTAGAGCTTCTTCTCTGCAGAGTAAAGTTAATGTGTCCACCTTGAGATTGCATCCCAATGCTCGTAATGGTGGTTTAGTTGCGCTAAAGAAGAAGGTGAAGAGTATCAATAGTAGTAATACCGGCGAAGTTAATTCTGCTGCTGTTGATTTAAATCCGGTATAGAGCCTGCATAAGGTGCTGTAGATTCAGACTGAGAGTAAAATGTCCAAGACGCGTAAGAAGAAGCTGGAGAAGTATATAGAGAAGAAGTTGAAAAAGGAGCAGCATGGTGAACTGATGGAGAAGGTGGCATAGTCATCCAAGTCTGTGGACTCGAGGAATGTGCTGATTAGATCCTCTGCTGGTATCTCATCTGGTGTCAATGTTACAGAGAGAGAACGCGTCAGATATGCCTTTAATGTTCATAAAGCTGGTGTTAAAGTGGATAATGACGCGTTGTTTTAGTAATAGTAAAATGATGATTCTGATAAAATGGATAATAATGATGATGATTAGAAGTAGCAACCAATTGAGGAAGTAAAGCCTACCACTAAGCATCTGGCGTCTTATCCAGTCAAGTTTGGTTCTGCTTTGAAATCTTAGAAGACTAGTAAATAGGATAATGATGAATAGTAATAGTAGAAGAAGCGCAAAGTCATGCCTGAAGTGATTTTAAATGAGTCGAGTAGTGATAGCGATTCATCATCTGATGATGAAGATAATGATAACGTTACGAAGGTTAAAGATATTAATGATAGAAAGCCTGTTGACTAATCTACTGTCTCTGAGAGTGCAGAGTCCGACTTGAAAGAATCTCGAGATGATACTGTCAAGTTATTACAACCCAAGTAAGTCAATCCTGTGAAGAATGAGAATACTAGTTTGTAGTAAAAATATGCAGATAGACCTAGAGTGCAGGCAAAGTATGTTCTAGTTGAGAGAAATGAAGATATTCAATAGGCACGTCTATAGTTGCCCATTTTGGCTGAGGAGCATACGATCATGGAAAAGATCCTGAGTAATGAGAAGAGCATTTGCCACATGAATGATGTTCTTGTGCTGTGTGGAGAGACTGGTAGTGGTAAAACTTCTCAATTGCCACAGTTTTTGTTCGAATATGGCTTTGGTAGTGGTTAAAAAAATGGTAATAATAGCGCTGATTAATCTTTCAGTGCGGATGAACGTGCTGGTATGATAGGTGTCACTTAGCCGCGAAGAGTCGCTGCTGTCAGCATAGCGTAAAGAGTGTAGTAGGAGTTGGGAGTGGATGGTAAAGTAGCATACCAGGTCAGATATGACACCAATGTCTCATCGAGGACGGCGATAAAGTTTATGACTGATGGTATTCTATTGAAAGAGATCAGCAAGGATCTACTGCTCACTAAGTATTCCTGTATTGTGGTGGATGAGGCTCACGAGAGATCTCTCAATACCGACATCCTCATCGGACTACTGAGCAGAGTTGTGCCATTGAGACGTAAATTGTTCTAGGAGAGGCGAACCACGGTGGTCGATGGTAAGAGTGTTCGCGTTTATCCCCTCAAACTGGTAATTATGTCTGCCACTCTGCGTGTCGACGACTTTGTTCAAAATCAGCAATTATTTAAATTGCCACCTCCTCTGATTGAAGTCAAAGCTCGTCAGTTTTCGGTCACTGTTCACTTTAATAAAAAGACTCCGGAGAATTATATTGATGCTGCATATGATAAGGTGTGCAAGATTCATAAGAAGCTTCCTCCAGGTGGTATTTTGGTATTTCTGACTGGTCAACAGGAGATTGCATAGTTGATTTAAATGTTACAGAATGAGCGTGGCCTGGTGTCTGGATAGGATGATTATGATCAGTTGCCAGGTAGTGATGAAGATGAGAATCTAGAAGAAGGATTTACCCAGGAAGAGTTGCAGACTAAAAAGAAGTTGAAATTGCATGTCCTGCCGCTATTTGCACTCTAGTCAACAGAGCATCAGATGCGAATCTTTGAAAAGGTGTCTGATCATCACCGACTGTGTATAGTTGCCACTAATGTTGCTGAGACTTCCCTCACCATTCCGGGAATCAAGTATGTGGTGGACTGTGGACGTGTCAAAGAACTGAGTTATGATATCGAAAATGGTGTGAGCTCTTTCAAGAATGTATGGACTTCTAAAGCATCTGCTGATTAGAGGAGTGGACGTGCTGGTAGATGTGAAGCTGGTCATACTTACCGGCTTTACTCGTCTGCAGTGTATCAATATCAGATGTAGAAGCACACTGCGCCGGAGATTCAGAGAATGCCAATCGATGGAGTGGTGCTGTAAATGAAAAACATGGAGATTGATAATGTGTGCAACTTTCCATTCCCGAGTCCTCCAGATAGGCAGCAGTTGCAATAGAGTGAGAAGATGCTAGTATCGCTAGGCGCACTTGACTCTTAGCGAAAGTCTATTACTCCAATGGGCCGTCAGATTGCAAACTATCCCATCCATCCGCGATATGGAAAAATGATAGTGTTCTGCATTGAGAATCATCCCAAGCTATTACCATTTGTTGTTCTGATGGTGAGTGCATTAACTGTTGGAGAGATTTTTGATTAAACTGTAAGTATTCCAGGATAATTTGATTTTAGTCAAAATGATGGTGAGGATTAATAATAATAATAACAGGACCAGTAAAGAGTGACGCGTAATGAGTTTAACTAAGGGTATGATAGTGATCCTATGCTGATGGCTGAAGCTGTGCTCAAGTTTATCCAACACCGAGACATTAAGGCATTCTGTATTGAATATGGCCTTAGACTAAAAGCGATGCAAGAAGTGCAGAAGTTGTCAAAATAGATTTTCAACATTATAAATGTGGAAAGCGGAATATAAATCACTGTGGATTAATTAAGAGCATTCCAATTACACTCTGACTAAGTCCAACTAGTTAAAGATGTGATACTGTCAGCTAATTGTGATAGAATAGCTATTAGGTGTAAGAAGCAGCACAAAGGCTAGAAGTTGATTCCGTATAAAGCAGTCTTTTAAGAAGTGATATCTTTCAACTCGGACATCGGATAGACTGCAGCTGAGTATATTTACATTCATCCATCGAGTTGCTTAGTTAGATCTGCTCCTGAGTTTGTATTGTATCAAGATCTTAGAAGGGCGTCTTCATCTCCCCTAGAGCAAAGTGTGCTTGATGTGGATCAAAACGGTAGATAGTATAGCTAACGTAATGTTTATATGCTCAATATCACACAGTTGGATTCTCTGCTATCAATTGCCACTGTCAATCCATCTATATGCTCCTTTGGCAATCCTTTGGAGAACCCGTGTCCATACTATGATAGTCAGCTGGATGCAATGTATGCATACTCCTCTCCTACGATTGGTAGTAATGTTGTGTTAAATCTCCCACCCACTCCAATTTTGTTATCCTAATTCAAGAGTCTCTCAAATGGAGACAAGTTGCGCCAGGTGGCCAAATTAATTCTAGATGGTTCAATTTTGCCCAAGTTGAAATCTAATCTCAGGATGCTCAATGCTAAACCGTAATTGATGATCAATCCGAAGCTTGGTATTAATAATGGCAAGATTGCACCGTGGATCCAATCTCTTAGTCGCCATGATGTCTTATCACACATTGATGGTGGATTGAAGAGGCATCTTATGGGTGTGTTTAAGGAGCATAGCAAGTTCTTACTGGAACCGTATTTGTAATGGATCACGTAAGATCATGAGACAACCATCCGAAGCTAATGGCCACCTTTGTGATACTTCTTCCCGGTATAATGAATCTTGAAATATAAAATAGAACATCTATTCATAATTCAAATTCATTGTTTAGATTCATTTTGCTGAGGATCCACTTCAGATGATAAGTCAACATCAGCGAGACTTTAGTCGCCCTGCTGTATAACGCATCGATCTATGATATAAAATAGCATCTAATGATTATCCAATATATTATGCCAACCTCTGGATCCACTAGACGTGACCATAAACTTTTCTTCTGGATCAACGAAAGCTTGAGATATAAATCCACCATAATGACCGCCAACTATTTGAAAGATATCACCAGATTGATCACCATTCGAGTCAGGATTAGACAGAGCTGCATTAACATCACAAAGTCGGATAACGTCATGACTACAGACTATAAGATGACGATTGTCACTTAGAGCTAGAGTCTGAGATACAATACCAGAATTGGAAGGCAGTTTGACATTGTGTACAAGCTAAGAAGATCGCACATCCCAAACATCGATAGACTCATCCCTCCTACCACAATATATCCGTGTACCATCTGGGCTCCAGCAAGCGGACATATACACATGATCTTGTGACTACTGCGGATCAGAATCAACTTTATGGGAGACTTTAGACTATGCATAGAAAGACATCTACGGCTTGGAGGTTCTCACATCATAAACATTACTTTATCCATCCGCAAGCGAACACAGAAACTATTTATCGTTACTACTAGGTTTGAATTATAAGGACACTATTTATGAACCACTATCACCACCATAATTCTACGTACAAGAACCGTCATTTAGATCCCAAAACTACACTCATACATTTCGCAATGCTTATCACGTATGATTAGAACAATATAACTACAAGTGTATTAAATTCAGCTTACGTTTATTGTAGAGTCCCAAGATCCACTTAGAAACTTTTACTCGTCCGCAGTAAGAGTCAGCTGATTAACAATAGATTAGTGACCTTTAAAAGTGTGTAGACATGTACCAGAGTCATGGCGAGCAGTGCAAAGCGATATTGTTCCATCCTACAATAAAAAGAAGTTATATTTTAGAATCAACCAACCGTAAGTCTTACGTTCTAGCCTATCAACACCCACAGAGCCTCTTTCTCTAGAGCCATGGACATTACTGGACGCGTCGTATGATCCAGGCCAGAAGTTTGAGACAGATCATCCGGATCATCTTGGATCAGATTCAGAGGATGTCTCTATGAATTAGTCCACTGGCCGCAAGAGACGCCATTCCGCCATAGAGTATCGGGGAGTCCAAGTTGAGTTGAAGGATTCAGTTTAAGTTTACCATTGAGACTGGCGAAGAAGTCGTATCGCCTCACCACACCATCATGCCCACCGCTATACACTCTTTTCATGCAGCGAGTAGCAGCGATTGCATTTATACCCACAGGTTGTTGTATAAGGCACATTGGAGTGACTCTATACCCCATTCTCTAAGACTCTGACTGCTCTATATCCATAGAATCATGATTCTCCACCATAATTAACTGTAAATCTCAAAACGGAAACTCTTATCGAGAAGTAAAAAAGACTATACCGGCTGGCCTTTCTGTGTGAACAAGGAGGATATTTGGTAAATGAATAAGACCAAGTTAAAAACACCAAGGGACAAAATGCTTTAATGAAGCGACTATTTGATAGACTTAAAATTTACCAAACTATGCCAATTATGGTATGAATAATCGTTAACACTGCCGATTCCCGCGAACGAGGAGTAACTGTGGGTTGGTCAAGTCACACAGAAGGCTCTCTCGAAGCTCCAATCACCCCTTTTCAATTTCAGCAGTATTGATTGATCGCTTTTAAGCTGCGTTAGATTTTATCAGACTATTTAGTTAAGCTAATGCAGATATTTAAATTCTGCCTATTGGCGCTTCTGTGTTTAATGGTAGTTTGTGTTTATGCACAGCCCGATAACACGTTAGATGTCGATCTGTTCAAGCGCGCCTCGAAATCATCATCATCGTCATCATCTGGCAAATCTGGTGGTAGATCTTCAAGGCGGTACATCGGTGGTGGTGGATACTATTCATCTGGTGGAAATAGATCTTCAAATTCATCCGCTTCAAAGGTCGCCTCTGCTTCCAACTATTTATTGATGGCGCCAATTCTACTTAGCATCATCCCACTCTTGCAACACGCGATTAGATTATGAGGCTTTTGAATAAAAATCATTTTTGCCTTTTAATATCGTGAATTCGTTTATTGTTATTTCGGCAATAGCTTATTTGAAATCACCAGTTTAATATCACCACATTCTGACATGCTTGCTTGTGGAGTGGCGCGTCTAACCTGAAGTGTAAAGTCACAACACAGTCGACTGAAGATTCTCTTTTCGAAACAACACTGTTTATTACAAGACTTGAATAAATACAAAGATTTAATATTTTGTGTCAATTTATTATTAATGGAAGATCCTAGAATTGCGGATATCATTGTGAACGATCATGAACGAAAGTCTGTTGAAGCGAATGTGGTAATAATTGGCTTCCCTCATGATGAAGGTGTTAGGCGAAATGGTGGGCGTGTCGGAGCCAAGGATGGACCAGCTAGCTTCCGGAAGTTGTTCTATAGATTATGTTCATCAGACACTGAGAGTGGCGTGGATCTGAGTTAACTGAAAATTGTTGATTTCGGTGATGTTGATCCCTCATTACCGCTAGAATAAGCTCACCTCAGACTGACATAGTTGGTGCATCGAGCTTTGTAAATTGGCGGTATTCCCATTATAATTGGCGGTGGTAACGATCAATCTTATCCGAATGCATCTGCTTTAATTTAACATTTATTAGAATGTAAGAGTATGGTTGATAATACTCAGCGATAAGCCGAGTAAAAATTGCATGTAATCAATGTCGATGCTCACTTGGACGTGAGACCTTTGAAGAATGGCCAAGTACACTCTGGATCTCCATTTCGCCTACTGATTGAAGATGATCGCTTCTCCAAGCAGTTGAATGGCAAGTATTGTGTGTATGCAGCACAAGGTCCACAATGTGCTTCACGTCACGTTGAATATATTAAATAATCTGGTAATTAGGTAATGTTTCTACCTGCAGTGAAATAGTCATTATCGAATTCTGAAATGGACCGTAATTGGCTGTCAGCGGTGGTTGGGAATGAAGCTACCAGTATATTTGTATCGTTTGATATTGATTCTATTAGAGCTTCAGATTGTCCTGGAGTGAGTTGTTCGTCACCAGATGGCCTATCTGCTGAAGAGGCTATAATGATGTGCAAGCTGGCTGGTGGAGACGGTCGCGTTAGACTAATTGACTTTTCAGAGTATAATCCAACTATTGAAGAGTACCGCACTGGCAGGCTGTTGGCCATTATGGTACACGCTTTCTTATGTGGCCTCACTCAACGACAGTAACGTAAATAGTGAATAGTAAAACATACATTACCAATATTGTATTAAATCAGATGTGACATTACCACTTATGGTTTCTCCCACTATAACGTAAGATATCTCAAAACACGTTCCAAGTTCAACTCCACTTGATATTATTAAGATCGGCCACATTCACGATCCATTCCATATTGTTGAATTCAATCCTCCATTGAGCCATCTTGTGATGTCCGTCATACACTTCACAAGTGTGCGCAGATGCTTTCGGTTTAAGACTGAGCTTAAATCTTAGAGGCAAGCGACGTTTGTCTTCACTCAACAACTTTTGCTTTATACCCCAAACCATCGAGTTGTGGGTGGCTAGAGCAAATTAAGACAAGTTGGGAACAGTTTTGCACCGGCACGGATTCCAAGCTTACTCGTAATACTCGGGCCAACGCTTAGGGAAATTGTCCACCATGTTGTGCATCATATCAACAGGCCAGCTCTAAGAATAACGCCACAGGCCACGACTCTACACTGGATCGGTGTTCTCAATAACACTCCAGTCGGTAATTTCACGGCTCTCACTGTAGGAAGCAGTGAACGACTTGGTGTAATTAAAGTTCAGTCCACCTTCCACTTGCTCACCTTTGAACCCCAGGTTCATACTCATCTGAAAACTATCAGTGGAAGACCAACTGCGGCCAACTTCATGCTTGGTGTTCTGTGTCGGAGGAGAACTTTTCAACCAAAATACATTATCCGGATCTTGAACACCGTCTTCACGCTCTGCATGTACTCCAATCTCAACATTTGACATGTAAATACCCACTCCATCAGGATGAACCATCTGAGTATTCGGGTTATGAAGACCATCCACCAGTACAAATGCATAGTACAACTACTGGAATGGTGGTGCTTGCATATACAGATACCAATAAGTATTGAGCCGATGAGTTATCACTTGATCATCCTTGAACGGAAACGGATCACTCCATGACACGACCCAACTCTTATAAGTGGTCTCAATTAGCTATCGCCATACAGCACCCTCATCCACAGGAACCATAGAACCAGTATTTTAAACTTGATCCATACCATCTTGGATCTTGAATTACGCATCAGTGGAAATCTATCCTTGGACGTAATTCCAACAGGTGACTTGATCAAAATCTCCGGCACAGTTACGTAAATAGTCATGCATGTCTTGTGCGATTTGAGATAGCAACTAAGAGCTATTGTTGTTATTACTGTCACCACCAGAAGTAAAACTGAACACCTTAGCATCAGTTACAGCCTAGTCGCTCGATGCCCGCGAGTAATCAAGACCAGAGTAGGCAGAGTGAACAATATTCCCATCCTTACCAGCAGGCAAATCAAAGACACGATAATGTACAGCATCATGGACATCCTGGAAAGTATCAATTAAGAGAAGAGCACTACCATCACTCGTATCCTTCATGAATGGAAACTTGGCCTCAGACAATAACTATTTTCTCTATTCACTACTGACATCCACTAACATGACCGGAATTCCAAATTACAGCAGCTGCATTACAGATTGTTACTCTTAATCTAACTAGGAACCAAGCGCCACATACGCAGACACTGTACTATTCGTAGATTCTTTATGAATGAACTACAACTAATGATCACCGCTCTATTATAACGCTTTGACAATCTAAAACGAATCAGTGTTCTCAGCTGCAATATGAGAGTCGCCAGACAACCACTGCAAAGTGACTGCTGCATGGGCAACACCTAGAGCGCAAAATCCAGCTAAAATTGTAGATACAGTAACCATACTTTATACAATATTCAACTACCTGATTGTAAGAATGCACGACTACTAGTGACACTGATAATAAAAGAGACACCTTATGAACGAATTAAGAGAGAAAGAGTAAAACGCCAAAACGATAAAAAAACGCGCCAAACTAAAAAATCAGGCGCCAATTGACGCCGCGAAATGCTCACCTAAAGTGGCGCTGAAACAGGTCCATTCCGATTGTTTCAGATTGAATAATGGCTTTCTGGCTGGATGATGGACGATGCTCTGGCAGTTGTCTGCGCTACGTACTGTTTCATACTCTACACCGATGGTGATTTCGTTTCTCTTATATTTATTGATTGATTGTCAGACTCTCTTATATCGTCACATATCATGTCATAATTGTCTACTGCAAATTATAGTCAACATTTAACTCAACAGACTCAGTTAGTTGGTACGTAGTAAACATAACATAGTACGCGTGATACTCAGGAGCTGAACTGTGCATGGGCCAAACTTGTTGGTCACCAGACTCATTGTAAGTATTCTATTCATTAGATCATCCGTTGATTTCAACAACAAATACACCACTAGTATTTGTAGTGCTGTTTGAGAATTGTGTTATAATTGGGAGACACAGGACGTGTTAGATAAGGATTAATGACTTGTTCGTTTCCAACAATCACTGCAGTGTGCAACGCGGCGCTGATGGAATTGTTTCACTCACTGACCTGTCGACAAATGGCACGTTTGTTAATGGCATACAGGTGGGTAAAGGCAATCATGTGCCACTGCAACACAATGATCACATTGAGTTACTAAAGGGACGGATATTCTTCATCTTTCTTGACTTGATGGATTCAAAGATGATGTCTGATAGCGTCAACGATCTTGCTGCGTGTCAGGAAAAGTATTATGTCTTGAACAAGGTTCTGGGAGAGGGCAACTTTGCAACTGTTCAATTGGCTATACAGAAAGGTAGTATGTAGCGTGCAGCATGTAAGATTATATAAAAGTCAAAGTTGGATCTGCATATCAACAAGAAATAGTTTCAGCATCTCCGAAATGAAGTTCAAGTCTTGCAATCGATCAATCATCCTAATCTTGTGCAGTTGCTGGATGTCTATGAGACTGACAAGTCAATCTACCTAATGCTGGAGTACGTCGGTGATGGTGGAGAGCTGTTTACGCGTCTGCAAAGCCGTATTGAATTGTATGAGCAGGTGTCAGACGATTTGAAACCTCGTACTTATCCAGGATTGGATCCACTTGAAGTATAATTTGTGTTCTACTAACTGCTGCTTGGTACTTAGTACTTACATGAACATGATATTAGTCACAGAGACTTGAAGTTGGAAAACGTACTTCTGGAGACCAATGACAGATTTACTCGCGTCTGCATAACTGATTTTGGACTGAGTAAGATTCAAAGCAATAAAACGAGGCTGCAAACAATGTGCGGAACTCTGATATACGTCGCACCAGAAGTTCTAATGAACACTAAGGAGGATTCAGGATATTCGAATAAATGCGACTGCTGGTCTTTAGGAGTAATTCTTTACATGCTAGCTTCAGCTTCAATGCCGTTCCTTGATGGAGGGGATGACCAGCAGTTGAAGTATTTGATCACACGCGGTATTTATGACTTTGATGATCCGGTCTGGGATCTATTCGATCCACAAATTACTGATTTGATTAGCAAGCTGCTGATTGTTGATGTTGGCATGAGATACTCTATTCGTCAAGCATTGGATCACCCGTGGGTACAATCAGACAAATTTAAGCTGTCGAGATTGTATGAAAGTGTGACGCTCAAGTCTCAAAGCGAGGTCGCGACCGACGATGAACTGTACGCAAATACTGAGATTGACACCTCTCGTAATATCATCTACTACTGATTACCACATTTAATCTATGCTTGATATACATAAGGTCAAAGACGCGATTAACCTTTGATTATCTAACAAAATACGATGTGAATGCAAGTAAGAAACTTCATGTCTATAGTTCAACTTTCAGTCTATGCTCAATAATCTTCTCTCTATACAGTTGACGTGACTGACATTGAAGGCGTTGCTTCAAACTGGTGTAAGCTTTTAGATACGAAATATAGTAATACAAATTGCAAATAAGTCTGTAGAAAAAGAATGGACATCAGATACCAAGCAGGACTAGCAATTTTTAAGTACAAAAAGAACATCAAATTGATTATAATCTAATTTTTTATGTGAGACATTTCATAATCAATTGATAAGCCATCCACGGACGGTAAATTTCATCAGTTGATTCTCGTTGCATTCAGAGTGTAATTTGAGCAAGGATGCTTGCCATTGTTCTTTATGCAGACCCCACTTTAAGAATCCAATTTAAATTTCCATTTATGCTTTGGACACACCAACACTGTTTAATCCTCAATGTCCAGCCATCCAGAGCTAAGATCTGCTAACTTGTGTGGACATAATCTATCACATTCAAACTTTCCGCTAGCAGTATTGATGATCAATCGCTGTGGATTACTCGGCGACACTTGGATTCCAGAGGTTGACAATTATACATCTTTACCACTAGACTGAGACTATGATTATGATTATTACGCTTATATCACTGAAGAGGACGGTATATTCTACGGTGTCAAAAGTGTATCATTATTCTGTACAGCAGGAGGATTCTACTATTATTGCGACTAAATATCAGACGGCTGATTCGACTGATCTCTGCTAGTCATGTATTGATTAAAGATGGAAAACTATCCAAACTGAATAGACTTCTTCTTCTTATTTGAATGCCCACTTACTGATGAGCTACCACTGGACGACATTGAACTCCCTGACGAGGATCTTTACCGTGAAAACATTCTAAATAAGCTCTTTCTGATCATTCAAAATTAAGCATTTTGTTGAAAGAAGCGAAATCGTCTGAGAGCAAACACTTTATATAAACTGCGGAAGACTCTTAGAGCCAGGAACCAAAGAAACGAAATAATTAACTATTCAAACATCCAGAATACTTGTTATAAATGCGGAATATATAGAAGATAAAGGTCTTGAATGAATTGTAACGTAATTTAAAGGAATGAATTATCAAATGCTAAGCATTTAAGGCAGAATTGGCGCTTGCTGATATCAACTAAGTATCGCAGTTGAAACGACAATCTCTGTAGATCAATCGAGTTAATCGTGTTGCCTATTGTTCAAACGGAACGAATATAAAGCAAGACTAGCTGTCTGGCCGACTATGAATGCTGAAGCGTAGACGCGTTTTTTGTGTTAAACGGCAATAATCTATCTCCCGCACTGCCGATGTGGGATACAGTCCCTGAACCCAAATAATCTCGGAACAAAATTAAAAGTATGACTATGAATATAAATGTCTATTTATTAAATATACTTCAAGTTGGGAGATGAGGACTTTTGTTCTAGTTAGAGCCGTATGAGTTCGTAGAGAGGCAATATTTTCCGGAGAGGCGGTCGAATGTTGGGGAACAGTATAACTATACTTGCATCATATAACACCAATGCCACATAAAACTTGACTTGAAATCCCACCAGTCCTTCACAAATCAGCACATCTTTAATATCCACCATGCTAATAAATATATTTCGATCAGTAAATGCATTGTGACTAATTAATTGAATACCGATTCCATCTATACAAATCACAGTCTCTTCTGTCACAGAGTTGAGACAATATAGGATATATACTAACGATGCAATTAAACAGATAGAGTATTGCATAAAATACTGATGTAGCAATAGCCGCAATCTATATGAAAAGCTTTTAAATACTTCATGTTCCACTGGTCCAATAACTAAGTCATCGTTCAAAGTTTAAAGATATACCAGCGCAGTACAAGCACACATTGCCATAACAGTGAGGAGGAGAATCGAAACTCTGAGTATCCGAGAGAGCTTACTATCTTGAATCTTGCTAAATGTGAAACTTGTCATAAATAAATTTTTAATGCTAAGAAATTATAATTATATGCAAAATACTAAAAGTAGAAGGAAATTCAATGTTCCACCAGTCTTACCAGCGCTAAATAACGCGCGAGAGATTGCGGAAATTTCACATCTGAAACCATGTCGGTAGATAGAGACGATGCGGGAAAAGTCGCCAGTTTGATTTAAAAGACCAAGAGATATGGTATTATCTGTTTGCGCAGTGATGTGGTACATTGTTAATTTCAACGTTAAGCTCGAGCAATAAATCTTATCCTGGCTTCGGATAAATTGCTTTGTGTTCACTTAAAGGATCCGCATCAGCTAATCAGCGATGAAGTTTAAATCATTGTGCGACCAGACTTAGACTTTGAATAACTTCTGTAATGGGATACTGTGTTACTTCTTCTTTGTGTAAATCACAATCTCTTATCAAAACTTCTGCCTGTACCATGGTATCCTATGTTGATATCATCTTTCTGGTGTCAACTTTTCTTGTCATTCATGTCGCGTCAGCTGTTTCAAGTGAATTCCAAGAAATGCTCAATCTCGTGAATGCTGAACGCGCATCGAAGGGAGCCCCGGCCGTTTGTTTGAACGCTAAACTGAATCAAGTGGCGTAGCGTTATGCATAGGTGCTCGATGCTGCAGGAGCTATGGATCACGAAGGTGTTGACGGGACCGATTTACCTATGCGTTTGTAGGCTGCAGGCTTTCCATATTCCTCTGCAGGAGAAGTCTTGGCGAAATGCTCCAAGCCTCAAGATGCTGTACGAGGTTGGATTGCTTCTCCTTCACATCACAGCGCTATGATTGATCCTAAATATCAGGTAGCTGGTATTGGCCAAAGCGGATAAAAGTGGGCAATGTACTTTGCAGCCTCCGGTGAAGAGAAATGCTCTTCCGATGAATTAGATCCATCTCCATCTTCCGCAACTGAACCTTCACCGTCATCCAATACTCCCGCAACCGAACCTTCGTCGTCATCCAGTGCTCCCGCAGCCGAAGATCAAGCTGCCTCTCAAAAGGAAGCATCTCTTGATCTCTCCAGCGATATCAATTTTGACGCTGTGTCATCTGTTATTAACAGTATTTTGCCTGGTTTGACTGAATCTACCGAGAAGGTGAATGAGCTTTGTCAGTTGCTGGCGCGTTTCGGAATCGGCAAAGGCGGCACCAGCTGCATGAGTGGCTGACTTCTAGAACATATGATAAGTGTATCCAATAGTCTGTAATGAATTATATTCTCATACGTTAGAGATACCTCGATTTGTTCTTGTTAAATGTATTGTGCCTCAAATTTTAAATACATCAAGACGTTTAAAGCCGCATTAAAATCGTTGTTTTCTATTTAAATCATGCCATCATGAAGACTGTGATAGCTTTTACAACTCACCAGCAATTACTACAGCAGACGGTCTCATAAAAGGATCTTGAGCCCAAGCAGCTTGAACAACCTGAAATAGCATATGTAAACGGCCGTCGAGAACTTGAGCTTCAGGCCTTGCTCCTTGCAGCACCAACTCAGTAACTTACGCTGCATTAATGCCTTCCCAGGCTTTTCTACGCGCTAAGATCTCAAACATCACCACAGCACCAGCATAAACATCTCTTGAAGGAAGAAGCTGCTCAGGCACTTGTAATTATTACAAAACTTCTGGAGCAGCATATTTAATAGAGTGACCTTTTAACTGATTCCATTTCATGCCTTTAACAAAGTTTGCCTGGGACTGGATAGTGCAGATACCAAAGTCTGTCAAAGCAGTACGCAAAACTTCATTGCCATCCTGATAAACAAGGTAATTACCAGATTTGATGTCATTGTGGACCACTCCATTCTAGTGCAAAATTGTCAATGCAGTCACAACGTCTAAACATAGTATTTGCTGCATCTGAATAGAGTAGTTAACTGACTGTGCATACTAAGTCTATCCCGAAATCGGAGACTCCAGCGAGCCAAGTTCGTAATTGATCATGAGCAAGATATTGTTCAGACCATCAAATCCCACTAACTTTGCAATCTGATGATAGTCTTTAAATCTCCACATTAATGCAATCTCTTGGTTAACACTGTCTTTCTTTACATCGCCGACAAAGCATTTAGCTGCAACCACCTTCGTGCCACTATTGGCAAAAGGATGCCCAGCAGGATAGTTCAAAATTTCTGCAACCTAAATCTCAGCCTGACCACCTTTATTAATGAAGGAGTTGGGCACCATTCTGAAGTCCAAATCGCGCTTTAGCTCCAAGAATGCGGGCACAGCAACTTCCATTGAAGTGTTCATAAACGTTGTCCCACCCATCAATGTTCCTACAACTTGAGTTGCCGGGCCTAAGAAGGTATTGAACGATTGATCAGTCATACCAGTAACCGCATTTGATGTGACATCTTTCATTCGAGAGGCCATTTTACGAGTCTTAATGTATCTGCGTCTTACGCAATAGATGTACAGAAAAACCAATACCAAAATCAAAAAGCACACAATTGCACTCACTGTTATGTAGAGCGTCATCATAGAGGACTAAGTACCAGGTTACACTTGTCCTGCTCCGCCGTCATTACTAGAGAAACTGCTCCTTATGGTTGAACTATGACCAACCAAACTCCAATCGAAGACATGCTACGTAGTGTAACTGGTTTAGGTCGTAGTACTAGCTAAAACACCAAATTACGAAGATGAAGACGCAGCTCTGCTAGTGCTAACATTATACAACGAGATTGAGCTACCGAGACCAAACAGAGGACTAGAGGATGATACATAGCTCGTTAATGACGTCGTACTAGTGGGAGTCGTGGTTGTAGTAGTAGTGCTTGTTGTGGTGGTCGTGGTAGTAGTTGTTGTGGTCGTAGGAGTGGTTGTGGTCGTTGTAGTAGTCTTCGTAGGAGTGGTGGTAGTTGTTGTCGTTGTCGTAGTAGTGGTGGTAGTTGTTGTGGTAGTCGTAGTCGTAGTCGTAGGAGTGGTCTTTAAAGTACTAGTGGTTGTTGTTGTAGTAGTCGTAGTAGTCGTTGTCGTCGTAGTAGTGGTAGTCGGAGTAGAGACATAGTCCAAATATTTCGCAAAAACCAATGCACTAGCAGTTGTCGGCACATCCACACCTTTATTGGCAGAGCTATCGAAGAATTTCTAGGCACCCCCAGAAATCCCAGCCAAGATCAAACTATTGTTGAATCCTTTCAGAATACTTAATAGAGTTATACCACTCGTACCACTGAAACTATACAGCAACTTTCCAGATGGATTAAACTTTAAAACAGTCGACGAAGATGATGGAATAGTTTAGTTGATCCCTAATCCATCTATCACAGCAACAGGTGATGATAGCCTTGCTGCCACGTAAAAATTAGAATTGGCGTCAGATGCACAATGCACTGCCTTATCATCGCCTGCACCGTCCATTGTCGCAACATAGATCAGTGTGCCAGTTGGACTATAGGTTGCCACAAAGCCACTAAGCATTGCTCGATTGGGATTTAAAGTGCGGGCTACTACTCCATTAGTGCCATAGAAATTAAGAGGTGATGATGTGTTCTAATAGTTACCTACGAGAATGACATTTCCATTTGGTGACACACTCAAAGCAGATGGTGAAGGCTGTGAATCGTCAATACGAACTAACCACTAAAAGACACCATTGCTATTAAACTTGGCCAAGAACAAAGCTGATTTCAAGTTCATATTACTTTGTTGGGTGATGTTAAGCTAGCCAGTGGAATCAAGAATACCGAGTAAGCCAATCGGAGTATTATAACCGTTTTACATAGTGTCTCCAAAAGTGAGCGATCCAGCCACATACACGTCACCAGTTGATTAAGAAACGGCAATAGCTGATTAACATGTTACCACAGCAGCATACCCAATATTGACTTTCCATAGCTCAACACCACTAGGATTTACCTTACGCAAGTTGCAGACTGTAGACGTGGGACTAAAGCTAAATCCTTAATAAGTATACGAAAGAGCTTGACTCACTGACGACAATTGAAATATATTATCGGTAGAATCAACCGCAAGCCCGTAAATATCAAAAAATTCGTTAGACAGGAATCCAGCCCATTAGAATTGACCTGATGACGACCATTTTGCATGCCATGTAAATGTCGTGCTTTTCGTCAAAGTATAGACTAACACTCCATTAAAATAAAATCTCAAAGCAGCAACGTCAGAATAAAGTTTACCGGTGGCAATAAGATTGTTTTAGTTGTCAGTAGTCAACTAAAAGCTGTAAGCACCTTCTGGGCCAGACATTGACACAGTCCATAAAATCTAACCAGTCTACCCACTGATCTTCACAAATGAAGAGGACCACAGCACAGTAGCATAATTCTGCGTATTTTAAGCAGGATCACCAAATGAGTTACCAAACTGAGACTGGACTGCATTATACCAATAAGATACAATAAAATCGCCATTTAAATCAGTAACGGTGTCAGTATATTACAGCCAATTGTTATATAGCGCGCCCACCCAGGACACATTCGCATAATCACACGCCACAGTTGTTACAATAGAGCATATGACAAAAATTACGGATACAAGCATTAAGTATTATAATAGTATAACCTTAATTACACTAAATGTAAAAAAATCCTGACACTTAAAAAGGAAGGTTGTGATGTGAAGTTAATTGAGCAGAGCAGCAATCAATGTAAGAGTTACCATTAGGCTATATATAGCTCTCCTCGGCAAAAATAGATTGAGTAGCAGAGGTAACCAATAAAGCCTGAACTGATTATACACTGTTTGAAATCAAACACGCCCATCATCATTAAAAAAAATTAATAAAATGCGTTAAAGAAGTGAAAGCAATTCTAGATCAAAACTCATTGCAAGTTATAAGCAACCAGTGCCAGAGCTGAACCAACTACAGTACCCCAAAAGATTTTTGAGCAAAACTGGCACCAGACGGAATGATGTCTCTGACATTAGCGACTCTACCAACAAAGCTGACATTACCGTTATTGTTGGTGATACACTAGTTCCGTTGGTCAGAGGATCTAGCTATAACGAATGACTAAAATGACACTTCTTCGAGATCTAAATATCAGTACCGCTGATTTATAGACAACAATTTGCAATTTGATGCACTTGAGGATCCTTAGCCACTTACAACACGGCATACTGTATGCGCTTTCGCTGACTGTTCTGAACTAACGCCACGCCATTCTTGATCGCTTTTTCTGCGTTGAAAATTTTTGCAAGTTTTGACACTTTAATCCTCTGCTACAATGATGGACATTGCTAGACCGTAAATAATGATGAGGATAGCACTCAAGATAATTGCACTTTTAAATCCGGTGATGAGAATCCGTTGATGAAAATCTGCTTATAAAGGCTGGCCTTTCTGCGTCAACTTAACTCGGCTCTGATCTGCCTCCATGTAATCTGCTTATTTTTACTCTGTGAGTGCCAATTCTGTTACTGCAACTGGGACTGGTACTGGAACTGGTGCTGGATCTGGTATCGGCCCAGTTATGTTTAGGAATCACGCCTTGACATTACCTGAACACGAATACGATGTTACGAGTTCAGGGAACTACACCCATATCTACGCTTAATCTTGCACTTGGCCGGAACTCGTGCCTGCTGTAAATAGCACGCCTGATTAAGAAATCATTATGCATTCTACATAGAATACTTTAAAGGTGGTTAATTACGGCTTTCTGAGTAATTCTGTACCTGGACATCAAATGGTCAGAATTACCTAACACCGTGTAGGTTGATTTGATTCTCAATTATCAAATACGGAACCAAATGTTTTACTAATTACCACTTAACAAGTGAGAAAAAGCTCTAGAATTGCTAACTTAAATCGTAATATTTAATTATAAAGGCCCTATGCATCCTCTCTGTCTATTTTAAGGTCTCTACTATAGAACAGTGCTTCAAGATCTTCAAAGAGACTGAAATCTTCTGCTAACTCGTAAATAATAGTTCCGAAAAAGCGCGTTCTTTAGGAACGAGAGCACAAAGGAAAAAGCTGCTTTAAAAGCTACGCGTTTGGATGCCCAACGCCATCAAAGTGCATTAGCTAGATTGAAGGAGAACGGCATATTATCTGTTTCTCCTACTACGGATACGTTGCAAGCAGTTGCTGCACGCTTTAATAACCATAAAATGATTAATTAGGGAGATCAGGATACAGGAATGATTTCCGAAAATCCGGCTGCACAATAAAATGCTGGGTGCTCCGATATAAAAGTGGTTAACTTTTTCTAAACCATATGCTATGTGAATAGAAGTGCGCCATTCAATAAGATCATTGATGCGCTGATATGCATCCACCAACTTATGGAATTCGCTTATGGATTTGATGGTGGAGTGTACAAGGTTCGAAAGTTGCACTACCTTTCGTCCGCGTTGGCAGCGCAAATCCAGGCGGACTTTGCTCAAAAGCAAGCGGATCTGATATCTGCTTGGAAGAAGGATGTGTTGAGCCAATATGGATCTGAATTGAAGATCCTAATGGTAAAAGAATGCAGCGATTTTGCTGATATCAACGAAACGAATTTGTTACTTCTCCTGGAAGAGTAGCTGATGGAAGATGAGTCGATCGTCCTGTCTCTTGGCTAGACTCACCAATTTAAGAAGTTGTAAAGCTCCGCACGCCGTGATAACACGCGCTTCACCCGACACTAAAAATTCAAGCCTTCCTCTGACTTAAATGATAGAGGCGTTGCCGAACTGTCAAGTCATGAAGATTGACGCGTTAGCGAGTGATTGGTTACCAGGAGTTTGTCGCCTCTCTTCTTTGAAGGATTTTAGGTAGATTATGCTTTATAAGATTGAAATAGTGAATAGTAATAAATTTTTATCTTTTGGAATTGAGGTTTCTATGATTGACTAAGAGGCGCATTAGAACGGAGATTCTCGTGTCCCTATTGACACTTCTGGTGTCGATAGTCCACGTATCACTTAAGAAAAGATGATACTCGAAATTAATATAATTACAGTAGGACTAATTATATATATCAATTTATATCCCCTTTTTACATATCACCCCCGATCAAACTTGCTCCTCAGAGTACTTTACGATGAATGCAAAGATGGAGCATGCTCGGCCCCACAAAGGACGTGTATGCATTTTGTTATGTTATTAAAAGGCTCTTTGTATTGCGGGTTGTTGTTTCAAGTTTCTTATCCATCATTTCAATTTAAATTGTCATTTAGTTTTCTCTCTCTTTTGTGTTCTGTTGTATATTATACGGTATTGTAGGAACATCATGTCGCCTTCAATTAGTGGATTAATGTCCAAAAAGCAGGCTTCTCCCGTGAAAGCTGATGGTAAATAAAGTTCTACCAAAGAGTCTACTATTGCTCAGGAGAGCATTCAATAGTCGTCTGCCACTGCTTTACCTGCAGCGACTGGAAACAAGATCAACAAGTCCCTGCCACCCACTTTATTTATGGATATAGAGTTTACTAAAGAGCAGTTAAAGGAGATATTTAATCAGTTTGATGATAATGCATCTGGCAGACTGTCGCTGGCAGAGATTGATAAATCACTCAGCATCTACTACCCAGACAGTATTGGACGTCAGAAGAAGGCCATGATGGAGGCTTACAAAGCTGCCGATACGAGCGGAGATGGATTCATTGGGCGTAAAGAGTTTGGCATGCTACTGTACTCTCTGGCCTATTTTGATGAGTTGTAACAAGTTTTCAACGCTGGTGATGTCAATAAAGAGGGTCGAGTGGGCATTGATTCATTCAAACAACTCATTGTACCTCTATTGGTCAAAAATGGAGTCGCTGAAAGTATTTAGAAATCTTCAGGTATCGATTTGAAAGAGTCTGCTCAAGTGGAATAATTCTTTAGAGCATTGGATGGAGATTCTTCAGGATATTTGAGGTTTGGTGAATTCTGCATCGAGATTGCCAAACTCAAGATTGATTCTCTGTTCACTGAGAGTAAAATGTCATTGAAGGATTTCGCGGTTTCTGTTAAAGGCCAAGTTGAGTCTTCGTAAACAGTGAATAGCAAGAAGGAGGATGTATCTACGAGTGCCAAGCTATCTCAAGCGAGTGCCGTATAACCAGGTGTTGTTGATACAGATGATGAAGTCACTGAATAGATTGATGGTTTGCAAATCGATAATGATCAAGGGGCTAGTGATGAAAAGCACGCAATCTAGGACCAGTATTAATAGGAAACTTTAGATAGATTACCAAATTAGCTGAGTATTGGTATGAAGTTGACACCTGAAGCGTTGAAGGAGACTTTTAATAGATTCGATAACAATGGATCAGGGCAGTTATCTCTGGCTGAGATTGATAAGGCATTAGTGGAATTGTTTCCAAATTCTTATGGTAAGCATAAGAAGGCTGTGATGCGCGCCTATAAGTCTGCTGATGCAAGTGGCAACGGATATGTGGAGATTGAAGAATTCTCTATGCTGTTGTATTTTCTTGCCTACTACAGCGACTTGTATGAGGTGTATATTCAAGGTGATCCTCAGAAATCTGGCCGCATTGATTTTGAGAGCTTCAAGTCAAAGATTGTTCCAGTGCTGAAGAAGACTGGTGTTGATACTGAGCTCAAAATCAATCTATCAGACGCCAAGTCTGTCAAGTAACTTTTTGACAAGTTTGATGTAGACCAGGGTGGATATGTGAGATTCGAAGAGTTTGCCGAGTAGATGGCTAGATTGAATGTTGACAAGTTGTTTGTGAAGAAGACGACGACGAAGTCTTAAGAGTCTCCTCGTAAGTAGTAATAAGAAAAGAAGGTATCAAAAATTAGTTAAAACGGAGCTATAACTGCTAAACGCTCAAGCCCATCAAAAGCGATTCCAAATTAGAAGAGTTAGACCACTCCAAAGTCATCTTCAATTAGTAGTAAGACTGCTGCGACTTCGAACGAGCACTCTGCAACCGCCTCTAATGATAGAAAGTATAAGCAATTGTAGATTGAAAACTAGAGATTGTAATTACAGATTTAAATTCAGTCTGAGCAGATTGCCATATTTGGTGGTAAAGTAGACTCCTTAAAGGCTGATAAAGCTCTGGCTCAGTTTGACAATTTAACGAATTAGATTGCGCAACTGCAAGACAAGCTGGATGTTGAAGGAGCCAGATATCGCGACATTCACAAACAATTGATGGATGCAAAGAGCACCATCTCCAAGTTGTAGGTGCAGACGCAGAAGGATGCCAATAGTCAGGTGAAGAGCACGGCTGTACCCGCTGCTGCTGCCGTGTCTGCTCAGAAAGAGCTCAAGATGTCCAAGGATGAAGCGGCGAGATTTGAAAAAATGTACATGGATACGTGTCGTAAAATGGAAGAGATTGAGCAGAAATGTAGAAAGTTGAGTGATGAGAATGCCTTATTGAAGAGAGAAAAGATGGGTGGTAAGTTTAAAGCGTGATTTTGTCTCATAAGATTCTACTCACGTTGTCTATTATATGAGCTTGATTAAATATGATGATGGATAAAGATTTAAGGTAGTTACTCTTTTAAAGTGAATATGTTGATTTGATATCTTAGTAGTTTTCGGAATTCTTGATGTTGAGCTGTTTTGTAACTGGAGCTTTTAGAAACTTTCTCTACGCGTTCGTTAGTGATTAAACGACTTGTTGATCTGCTTTAACCGACTGAAGACAATGATCTCCGTGTAAACGTTATAGCTGTATTGGGCAGAGACTGTATTTGCATGCGCTATTGTTGCGTATATTATCAAGTAAGATTGTCCGCTGTTATTTTTGTTTGAATCTTAGTTTTACAGTACGTACGGGTGATTAACATTACATTTTGTAGCATCAGCATAGGTAGAAGAAGCAACACCGAGGCAGCACTAGCCGTTGAAGAGGGAATTTTGAATGTAATTGATGGCGAGTTATAGGCTGTGGGCGTGGAAGGTGACAGCGGCGCAGATTAGTCATAGATTACTCAACTGTGGAACAGTGTGAATGGGTCTAAATTGCAGTCGCTATTAGTTCCCACTGCAAATCATACTCATGGCAGCGCGGAATCAATGTTGGTAGAGTTAAAGTTACACGCACGATAGGATCTTCTTCTGGGCTACGTAATGGACTAGCTGCTATCTTCGCGTGGTCCTCCTGCTGACCAATTGTCGTTTAGTATACGTGTCAGAGATGGCAGCGGCATGGCGAACATGATCTTACTGCTAGTTAATTCCAGCATCAGTGTGAACAGTGTCAAGACTGTGAAAGAGAAGCGTCATGATATTGCCACATTTGCCAAAACTGTGCCTTAGTCCAAATTGTAACATTTGGGTATTACACTGAGTTCTAAAGTGCAAGTTTTGGCAGATGTTGTAGGTGCAGAGGCTTTGCGCTTCCTATTTGCTCATGGTTCTCCACTCACTTCATTGTTTAAAACCGATTTCAAGCTGCTATTGTCAGAGATGATAGTTAGTGATTATGCAGTTAATGCTCCGTCTGGGATTCCATTGAAAGAGTATAACAAGACGATGGATCTGACTTTTAGTCTTAGATGCAGCATGACGTATGATGATAGATTACAATGTACTATTGACGCGCACAAATGTGTCAAGTGGATTTTACATTGCCTGTCTCATGAGTGCACTTGGTCTAATCTTGCACTTAAATCTGGACAGGATTTGAAGACCAAATGGACAAAGCAAAGACAAGAGGTTATCGATTTGGAGACCAAAAAGCAACAGAAGCTTGCATTTGAGGTAATATAAATCATAAATACTGAATTACATGTCATTTGATAATAACTTATTATATATATGTAGTCTGCTAAAGAGGAAAAGTTGAGAAAGTAGAAGGAGCGTGAGGAGAAGCTGTAGGATCTACCTAGAGATGTGCGTAAGAAGATTGAAGCCAAAGAGGCCAAGAAGCAGATTAAGAAGAATAGTCCATTCTCCAAAGCAAAGAAGATTAAGTGAAAATATAACTTTAATGAAATTTAACCTTAAGGTGTCATAAGTTTTACCTTTACAGAGTACGTGACACTTTCTGTTGATCTTCTCAGCGCGTCACTTTCAATTCGTCTCAGCGAATCTGTCTTGAACAAACTGTAGATCTTCGTTAATCATCAGAAGCTTAGAATAAAGATGTCGCAATTACCAGCTGGTTCAAAGAGAACATTGCTGATTGCAGTCGACCATTCTGACCATAGTAAATATGTGTTCAAGTGGGCGATTGACAATCTGGTCCGTAGCGGAGATTATATCATGGTTGTAACATGTCAAGAGCAACACGGCAAGTCTAGCGGTGGCAGTAAATCGGTGTACACTGAAGTTGACTTCAGCAGCAAGCCAGTAGATGCGGATGAAGAAGCGGTATGATGAGCTCTATATTATAGTATTCAATTGAGTATCGCTGTATATTATATTGTCATGTAGGAGCGTAGCCGTCATGTAGCTCTGCTTGATGCCGTCCGCGCAGAGTTGAGAGCCAAAACTGACCAACCGTCAAAAGCCTTGGTTATTCGCTGTGAGAGTCCCAAGACTGCTTTGGTGTAGCTGTGCACAGATAAGCGCGTAGATTTAATGATTATGGGTTCACGCGGTCTAGGCGCTGTCAAGAAGTAAGCTTCTCTTATATTTTATGTTTTTACATATATCAACACTTGTCTTATGTCCTTGTTTGTGTAGAGCCTTGATTGGAAGTGTGAGCGATTATTGCGTTTAAAATGCACCATGTCCAGTGCTGATTGTGAGAAAGCCAAAGAATTGAAGAGTCAATGGATGACAAATGTAATATTTTAGTCTGAAGTGTCCATTATTCAATAGTTTTGTAACAACTTTTTAATCTTCCTCTCGATCTGTGCTGGGGTGTACTGATAACAGTTCAACTTTAAATCTTTTGCCATAGCCGTATAATTCTCTCCATACTTATCAATGCACTCTTGTATAAACTGCAACTATCCTTCAGATGCCCACCGCACAGCTGGTGCCTAGTTTTGTGCGCCCAACAGAATTGCTTCAGCATAAGGATTCTCATGCTTCGTCTCTTATCTTTAACCACTTGACTCGATCTACTTGTCATCATCACCATCACCATCGCCATTAAATCCCTCTTCAATTCCAACAACGTTACCGTCGACATCGCGCACAATCTTTCCTTCGCTGTAAACTCCAGTCTTTTATTGCCTGGCTATTTGTGCTCTGATGGCACTCAGCTTCTGTCTATCCACACCATCCAGATCTGATACAATCTCATCCAACAGGCCACTGGACTCGACATCTCTCGGCGCGTAGCCGTTCATCAGTTTATCACCATCAATACCACCAGTAATACCATTGACGCGTACTCGAAGTCCAATTTTATCATAATTCTACTCCACCGTCATGTGGTTGCTCCATATTTGCTCTTACTTGTCGCCATTCTCTAAATGTACTGATGATTCTTGTAAATTCTACTAAATCATCTACGCTAACTGCATCGGTTGCGGTCTACGTGCTAGCTTCTTGTTCACCCTACGCGACACTTTCAGCGATGGATTCCTACGCTTTCTCTTCTAACTTGGACGCGTCATACTTTTATCACTTTAACAACTTGGTGAACTACCTGAACAGCGAGCGATAAGGAGATCAAGGTAGTAAGATCACTTGAAAATAGAGAACGCGAAAATTAGTCAAATATGAACTTTATCAAGATCGATCCCCTTTCATTCATTACATTGTGTGAAAAACAAGAAAATTATAAAATATCCGATACATTATGGGTTTATCAAGATCAGATTTTGCTACTGAAGAAGATTATAAGAAGGCGAAGAAGGCTGCCAAGTTGCTGAAGAAGGAGAAGGAGAGTGGTGTTGAATCTAGTGGTGAAAAGTCCAAGAAGAGATCTGCCTCTGAGGCAATCGATGTCGCCGCCGGCATTTAGGAAGTGAAAAAGGTGAAAACCTCTGTGGCTGATGCAGATAAGCATACTAAGAGTGAGCCAACTGTCATCAAGGTTGATACGGAAAAGCAGGATGATTCTGAGCTGGACGTGACCAAATTCAACATCAGTGCCGGCACTAGATAAAAGTTGCTTGGCCGTGGTATTAGTAGGCTGTTTCCTATCCAGGCATCCACTTTTAATCATATCTTTGATGGTAAGGATCTATTGGGTCGTGCTAGAACTGGTTCTGGTAAGACTCTAGCATTTGCTCTTCCTGTGATTGAACGTTTGAAGCAGGGTGGTGGCGATGGATGCAAGTATCCAAGCGTGTTGGTGATGTGTCCGACGCGTGAATTGGCAAAGTAGGTGGCATTGGAATTCCAGACTGTCAGTGGCAATTTGAAAGTGCTCACCGTGTATGGTGGTGTGCCTTACTTTGAGCAAGAGCGTGGATTACGCGATGGTATTGATGTCATTGTTGGAACTCCTGGTCGTCTGCTGGATCATTTGGAGCGTAGAAATCTCAAGCTATCCAACATCAAATTTGTGATTATGGACGAGGCTGACCAGATGTTGGACATTGGCTTCAAGGACTCTATGGAGAAGATTTTGGAAAGCGTCAAGGAGGCCAAGAGTGGGTAGAATGCTAAATTCTAGGTACTTCTCTTCAGTGCCACTCTGCCTGACTGGGTACAGAATGTTACCAGGAAGTACTTGGATCAGAAGAACATGATCACTATTGATCTGGTTGGTAATTCCAAGGTGAAAACTAATGAAGACATCAAACATCTTGCCATCCAATGCTCATGGTAACAGCGTGCTGCTATCCTCCCTGATGTTATTCGCGTTTATGGTGGTGGGTCCAAGGGAAGAACTATCATCTTTACCGAGACCAAGAGTGAGGCCAATGAGTTGGCACTTGGAAGCTCTAGTCAGGGACAGGATGACAAGAGAGAAATTGGAGATTTGGATGCTCAGGTGCTGCATGGTGATATTGCACAGAAGCAGAGAGAAATTACACTGCAAGGATTCAGAGATGGAAAGTTTCGTGTGCTGGTCGCCACTGATGTCGCCGCCAGAGGTCTTGATATCCCGAGTGTAGAGTTGATCATTCAGACGCAGCCACCAAAGGATGTTGATACTTTTGTGCATAGAAGTGGAAGAACTGGCCGTGCTGGAGCTAAAGGTATTAACATTTGCTTCTATAAGCCCAATGAAGAGTGGGCCATTAAGAATTGTGAAAAGAAAACTGGTATAAAGTTTAAGCGAATTGGTGCTCCTCAAGTTGAGGATCTACTCAAGGCGAGTATCAGTGATGCTATTTTGAGCATTGACTCGGTGAGCAGTGAGGTCCTGCCAATGTTTTTGCCTGTGGCTGAGCAACTAATGGATGGTTCAAGTCCGTATGGTACTCTGGATAGTGTGAATGTGGACACTAAAGAGGAGCAGGTTGTTCAGTTGTTGGCAAGAGCTCTCGCCGTGCTCACCAACACTTTGAATCCTCCAACGCAACGCTCTCTTCTCACATGTACTGCTGGTATGACAACTCTGTGTATGAAGTTGCCTAATGCCATTAGAAGTCCTGGATATGTAAGAGCTATTTTGGAGCGTAACTACCCTGACATTGGTCGCGATGAATGGAAGGGATTCAGAATGTTGGCTGATTCCAGTGGATGTGTATTTGATATCGACAGTAAAAAGGTGGACAGTATCGTCAAGTAGTGGAATTTGAACGGCTCCCAGTCCAATGCTGAGCTGAGTGTTGTTAGGGAGATGCCAGAATTGTAAGAACGCGACTCGTTTGGAGGTGGCAATGGTGGCTACTAGTAGCGCTCCTATGGCGGTGGGCAGAGAAACTCTTATGGTGGATCCAACAAGGGTGGTAATCCTTACCAACAACGCTCCAACTATAACAATGGCGGTGGTAATAGAAGCTCCTATGGCTCCAACAGATCATACGGTGGAAGTAAAAAGTATTGATCAAGAGTGAAAAAAGAAATAAAGTTTAAAGCATTATCTTTCATCTATATTTTTAAAGTCATATCATATCATCAGATTAAATATTGGATTCAGTTATTGTCATTACTATTAGATGGAGACAACGGTGATGCACACTCATAAGCGAAGAACGACTCTCTCAATGGAGTAATAGGACTCTACTGAGAGCCTTAAGGTGAGCCAGTCTTTGCAATAGAAGCAGCAGCAGTGGTCACTTGGAAATTGTCAGCAATGTCCTCCGCAATAGCTCCAGCCTCTTGATCATCATACACAGAGTCTACAATGACAGAATTGTACTTGCTTTAGAGCACGGACGAATGCTTCTATTACTCAACAGGCATCTTTAGGGTAGCCATATCAACTTCTGGCTGCTCCTCTATACGTTCAATCGATCGCTGAGCCACGACGGATACACTATCGTCTGGCATTACAGTGCTCACGGACGGCTAAGTCTACCAAGATTAGAAAGACTCTCTTGCCTCATCCAGTGCGACATTACCTTGACTGTACACAGAGTCTCTAGTGAACGATTGACTGAGAGGATGCTTCAGTGACTTGCGTGTCTACGCAATCGCCACAGGCTTAAACACTGGCGGCGGTGAAGTTGGGACAAGAGATTGTGGCAAAGCACCAGTATTGCTATGATTCAAGCGAAGTAGACTGTTAGGCGTCAGAGGAGAGATTGGTGACTTTGCAGATGGTGTCAGTGTCACGCCGTCATGAAATGATCCAAAATCGGAATTCTGAGATACAGCACTACTAGCAGCCAATGTTGACGGAGACATGTTATCCAAGATCAAAGTCTTACGGTGATCCAGAACCTGAAGATACGAGTCCCATGAGTCACCGACATTCTGATTGTCGACAGATGGTGAACGGCTGTCAAGATCTGCAGCAGCAAAAGGAGCAGCTTGTAAATTGGACACGACACGGCCATGTTCAACATCTTCAGATGGCTCAAACATTTACTGTTACTTTTGTAAAGACCGTCTCTTATGGTGACGAACAAAAAGTCCAATAGCAACAGCGCCTACAATGACACCTGCAATTGAACCACTTATGATAGGTACCAGCTGTCCGCTTCCTTTGGAGCTGTCATTGCCTCCGTTATTGTCTCCGTTTGAGCCACCAGGTTTAGCGAAGTTGAAGTTTGGATCTTATTGTCCAGCTTCCGCCTAATCATTGTTGCCATTATTATTGTTGCTTGCAGAAGGACCAGGCGATGGACTTCTTGAGGAATCTTGCGTAACGAGAGCACCGCTTTACTAGGACGATTATTAGCCACCAGATAATGACGATCTAGATGGCTATTGAGAGCTTGATCCTGGCTATCCAGCAGGTGTAGATTAAGTAGTCATTTGACCGGATGGAATAGCGCCGCCTCCAGATGACCCGCCACCTTAGGATGGTACCCTTAGCGGTGAGGGTGGTTGAAGCGAGCCTCCAGCAGAAGGACCTCCACTAGGAGCAGCGGATGGCTAAGCTGGCGGCGACGGCGACGGAGGAGTAGGTGGCTGAGGTGCAGGATTAGGTGGAGAGCCAGTAGGAGACGAAGGTGAAGACTAAGGATTAGCTGGAGAAGGAGAAGGAGGAGGAGATGATGACTACGGTGGATCAACAGATTATCCAATAACAAGGCCTTAACCAATCGGTGCCGGGGTAGAAGGTACACCAGCAGGAGGAGAAGCGCTATTATCAAACGCATCCCTACTTGTATCATTCTTGTTAAGAGTGACATTGGCAGCAACTAGAGTAGTGTTGCCAGCCTAAACAGCTGGACCAAGTGGTCTTACATCTTGATTACTAGTTTAATCAGCACCATTGGTAGTGGATTATTAAACAGCAGGCGCTTATTGTTGTCCAGAAGGAGAAGAAGCTGAAGTAGAGCCGTTAGCAGGTGAACTTGCAGCAACAGGTGACGCTTGGGCAGCGGCGGAGACTGTTGAATGAGCCAAAGTATTCGGTGCAGCTGCAGCTTACTGCCCAGCTGGTGCAGATTGTTGCGATGAACTATTTTACTATGGCGCTTACGTGGCAGATTAGGAGTCGGCCTGTTACGAGGACCTATTGAGTCCAATGACATTCTGAGCTGTTGACAAAGCTCGCATCAGATTTCCAGATAGATCCTGCGCGTGCACTGCATTATTGTCTAAACTAAATAGAGACACTGCTATGAGTAGCATTGAGATAATTCTCGAGATTCCATAATGATTTGATTTCAATTGCTTCATGTTATCGATCAAATGCAAATCCAATTAGGTATATCAAATTGATTTGTTTCAAGGTGGATAGATTTAATAATATTGATCGAAAGGTTTCCAGTTACAGGTGAGATTAATTCCAAAGTCTAATTATAAGAGCAGATATTGCAGAGAATGAAATATAAACAGAGAAATATAGCAGATATAATGAGGTAGCAAAATCGTGAACAATGAAATGGTGTTGACGTGTCCAATGATATTCAAGATCACGACCAACGTTCTGATCTGAGGTGACACCAAGTTGTGCGATCAGTGCAACGTCACGGCTTTGGCTGTCGAGAGCGATGTAGTCGTACTAATGACACTTGTGCTTAAATTGATTAGAATGTGCGTTAAGTAACAGTCACGTGATTATATAAAAACAATTTCGGTTTCATTATCAAAAAATATCATTTCATTGATCAATCTCTTCTACGGAGCTCAGACCGGGCGCGGAAGGTACCTGGATGGTTTTCCTGTGCATGGCCTTCTTCTCTTTATCAGTCAGCACGTCCACAGTTTTCATGCGAAATCGTTAATTTCCTTTACTTGTGGGCACTGTCGAGGCGGGACGTTATTTCTAATCAGCCACTGGAAGATCTCTACTGCTAGTGTTCTTGGTGCTCTGTCGGAGGTGTGCCGACAATTTCGTCAATTGAGTCCAGTCATATTGAGGTAGTTCAGAGTATTATGCCTTCAACTTTTACTTGATTTTCTCAAAGGACATTCTTTCCATAGGATTGCCACTCCAACATATCATCATGATCTCGTTCAAACTCTTCAATAAATCACTTGATCGAATCTAAGCAAGAGTGTCCTAATCAAACTCTGGTCGTTGTCCCTCTCTGACTGCGCATTCAATCTCATCTGAATGCATTCTATCCCAGCAAGATTTCTTGGCCATCATCTCCCAGATCACGATAGCAAAAGCGTATACATCAGCCATCTTTTCTTCCTCTGGATTGGTCATGGACATTGCTGACTAATCTTTACTCGCAGAGGTCACCGTATTTCCCTTCAGGTAGAGCCGCTTGAAAACTTCAGGTGCAGCATATCTTATTGAGATGCCTTGAACATCCGCAAATTTGGCTCCTTTAATATCGGACTCACCAATAATCTTGGCAAGTCCAAAATCACAAATCACCGCACGCCAGTAGTTAGGATCGCCAATCTCTCGAGGTGCGTCAATAAGAATATTATTAGGCTTTATATCACGATGAACAATTCCAATTGAGTGCATTTCACACAAAGCGTCAGACACATGATACGTCATTCGGAAAACTACTTCAGGAGTGAGTGCGTAAAGAAGAGCTGCATTCTTGATGACATCGCTTAAAGAACGTGCATAGTACTTCATGACAATAGATAACGGTTCATCGGTAAATCCAATCAACTTGATTATATTTTCATGGAAATTAAGACTCCACATAATGGCCACTTCAGTTTTAAAATTCAGTACTAATTCCTCCTATGTCCACGTTCCAGGATTCTTAACCAATTTCACAACTGCATGCTTAGTTCGATACTTGGTACGGAGACGATCATCTAGCAGTTCAGCTTCATAGATCACGCCACCACCACCTTCGGCTATAACTTTATATGGTCTCACGTCAGCATTATAGTCAATCTTCAAGAATCCAGGAAGAGCAATGGCCGTCTTGGTATTAATCATAGTACAGTCAGCGGGATTCATCATCATTCTCCCAGTGGCACCAAATTGCTATTATTGTTGTTCAAATCTATCAACCTCCTCGCCATAAATTTCATCAAAATCTTGAGATGCTTCAACGCTGTGCAGCTAATCAGCAGACTGTTCAATACTATCAGCACTTGCTCCAACCGTCTTACTGCTTGCATGGAGATTCTTCTTATGCAACTTCTTACGAGAGCCATGTTCAAGATCACCTTGATCAGTGGTTATAAACATTGACAGTCTCTTCTACCTTCTGTAACAGCCAATAATTAGTATGATTGACAGCAAGGCAATTACACCAGAGACGCAAATTAAAATAATGACAATCATACTATTTAAGCCGTTGCTATTACTGTTAGAATTCAGATTATCAGAAGATCCAGGTTAGGATGAAGTGGGAGGCTAGGTACTAAAAGGGACGTCCGAATTTACAGTCGACGATGGGGCAGCAGTGGTTGGCATCATTGTACCAGTTGGTATAGTGGCTGAGATAGGGACACATTGCGGTGGATTATTCCAGATACCTCCGTACACCTTGGCGTAACTAATTCCATTTCCACCTAGTTATCCGACTGAATCTGCAGGTATAGGAGAGCAAGCGTACGTATTCTATACTGGCGCCTGCTGCACTTCACTTATATTCAGACCGATTACAGTTTGTGAGGAAGCTGCAGTATTACCACCTCCTTGACACCGCATAATAAGGCTATTAGTTGAGATGACGGATCCTGCAGCGATCTACTGGTAGCCAGTGGTAGACGGGATATCATTGCAGGACTAGAAGGCATAAGCGTTCGCTGCAGCAATTTCTGAATCTAAAAATGGCTTAGCAATACCAATGCCTTGATACTTGCAGACCACTTAGTTCACAACTCCAGTTTGCGGATGCACTAGATCAAAGGTGAGGTAGGAGAGTGCATCTCCGGAATTTCCAGCCGGTAGATTGGTGACATTAAGGAAGCGAGGAACTTCAATCACAAGCGATTAACTGTCCAATGATACAGTTCCGTTAGGAGAACCAGCATAAGACAGATATGCGTCAACGTATCTCATAGTACCAAAATTAGTTACCACATTTGCCGTCGCTTACAATTGATAGAATCGACATGGTCTCACCGGCGTGCAATCTTGAGCCCAAGTCCCTAAGATGGAGCATACAGCAATAGTTATAAAACTGAATCGCAACATACTATTTTATAATAAGCAATTAATCACTTCCAATAATATATACTGAATTTAACAGCATTGATAAAATAATTCAGGCGTCGATCTTGCCAGCAAAAACTATTTTTACAATCGTCTCCATGGAGACAATATCTTAGTAACTTTTGTAATCCATCTGCTGAACTGAGAATAAGGAAATACAGTGGTTAAGAAGGGTATTATTATAAAAGCAGCAAAATCAATATATTTCAAACAATCACATTAATACCATGTGCTTCACATGCTTTTTCATTCATCGCCAAACGCAACGCGTCCGATTCCAAACATCTACGCAACATGAGCTTCAGACACCTTCTCTGGGGATAAATTGCGCTGGCTGGGAACTTCTCTCCTCAAGCTAGGCTTCTTTTAAGTGAAGCCAGTGGCCACTCGTTTGGCAATCTTCCTCTTCGCTGCTGACTCTTGTTCGCTGTCATTCACTTCGCTTATCGTCAACAAATTCTTTACTGGGGAGCCAGCTTTAGTTTCAACTTCAGCATTAGGAAGGTCTTTCAACACTCTCTGCAACATCCTAATCCACATATCGTGCTCTTGCTTATTCTCAGCATAAAAGTCTATTACTTCACCATGCTTGAAAACCAGTCGAAATTGATTAGACATTGACATCATCTCATACTCACGGCCGGGACGGTCTTCAATGGCAACAACCTGAGTCAAATCGATAGTAGTCCTATACTCACGCGTAAATTCGTGATGAGCTTATAGTTGAGCACCAACCAGTTTGAAGAAGCGCCTGCGCCAGAATTTGATATCACCGCCCTCCTAATTCAGAAAGCCTTCATACCATTCAGTGGAATGCCATTAGCATTACTGCATCCACGCCACAGCTTCAGACATAGTTGCTGGCACGTCTTGGATCGGTGTTGCGGATGAATCTTCCACAACTAGAACCTTGAAATTGGCAAATCCTCCCTCACTGATTTGTACGTTGTACTTGTCAGTCGTAGTATCATCAGCAGAAAATCTAGATTTAGGCCTGACTGAGAGTCTTCTAAACAGGCTCTATCCCACCTCCATGATGGATGAAGCTCTTGAAGGTGCTCGTGTATCGAACTAGCTTGCACGAGATGATCTCAAATCCTTTACGTGCCAGTCTACTTTATGGCAACTGATTTCATCGCTTGACTTGAGCACATTATCATCAAGTTTAATAGTACCAATATCAATGTCTTTCGCAACAGATATTTCTCTCTTGGCAAATCTATCGCTTTTCTACAGCAATCTGTTGCTCTTCTTGTAGTAGACAATGTGAGCATGTAATGACAGCTGAACATGATCTCCAGTCATGGCAATAAAAGCCATTTCTTCATCAAAGGTTATAGGAGCATAAAGATTCTGAGAGCAGAAAGACACAGGTGCACTTTGATAAATGACTTCACCACGCAAGGACACTTTACAAAAGACACGAACAACATCCGGCACCTTATTAAAATTGAGAACCAGCCCTCTAACATTTTACAGCTTGAGAAACACCTTGGATTACTTCGAGTTTTACTAGGTAAAAAGACTCTCCAATGCAGGACGAGAACCAATAGATGCACGCTTGTAAGTGTTACTGGCAACAGAGGCGGAACTCTTGAAAGTCAGCGTCTGCTCCAAGTTACCACGCCAGCTTTTGCCAAACTTTACACTTTTGTTGATGTCCTCCCGGGAATGATTATCGTCTACAAGTAGTAACTTTGGCTCTAGCTGCTTAATCAAATTGGCCAAATCATCATTACTCTTCTCCTAGGATGCATTTAATTCTTTGACTTCACTCTCAAACGGCACATGAGGGACTTTACTTGCGGCAACGTCTTCTGTAACCACCTTATTAGTAGACTTTTCAGAAATTTAATCGTTGTCTTTATTGCCGCCAGATACTTGAATATCTTGAATGCTTTAAATATCTTCTACTGCCAAAGTCTCAGACTGGTAAACAGGAATAGATGGTCGTTTCTTGATGTCTAATGGCTCTACTTTGCGTGACTAGACTGGTTTTTGCACTGCAGCCATTTCGCGACTTTCTATGGTGATACTCTCTTCTTCAACCTTGGTGTTGACATCACTTACAAACTCAGATTATGTGTCTGAAGGGATATTAACCAACACAACTTCTTTCGATGACACTGGGCGAGTGATACGAATAGAGTCAGATGCAACTTTCTGGCGAATCAGTTTAGAAATAACGCCATCCTCAATCTTATCAGCCAGAATTAGAGGAGCCAAGGCTTCACAATCAGCAGAACTAAAGCATTGGTGCATCTTTGGGATATAAGAGACCAGAATCTTGGCAGCTGAGACTACTGGCTTACATCCAGGATCAGTAAGCACCTTCAACAGCGCTAGTTGCAAAGCACAAACGGACATGTAATCATCAATCTTCTAAGAAGTGCAGTACTGTTTAATCTCAGGTGTAGTTTCTGCCACATCCATTGTCCATTCGAGCCTTTGCAGTCCAGCTGAAACATCCGGCGTCAGGTACAACAAGCGATTCAACGTGCTAGTATTACTAGTGAGGATAGCTTCAAACCAATTCTTTCGCTACTAGACTGACATTATCTTCCTAATAATAAAATGTTAAGCTCTTTGTTAGTAGTTAAGATAGAACAAATAGTATGCCGTTCTGTAAGGAGAGTAAGAGCCAACATCGTCGGCATCAAACAATGGCATGAAAAGTTATTAGAAAGAGGTTGCCATGGAAACACTTTACGCGCTACTATCGTCTGGCCGTAAATCACTGCTCAATCAGACAGTCTTAAAACATTGCCCATCTTAGCTTAATAAATGCGACATTATATTGTTACACATCAAATAATGGATACTTTTCAAAATTCACACTTTCGAATGATGAAACAGCTAAGGAGAAAACCACATGGAAATCCTAATCTTGACCATGAGCTGTGATTCAGTGTGAGAAGTGATTACGTTTTGAGGCGATAAGCCCCGCGTTCCCAGATAAAAGTTGGAGAGTCGCAACGAGTTATCTCTTTCTGATAGTATAACCTGATTTTGATTGATCACGTCTAAAAGCTTATCGCATATTAATAACATCACACTTAGAACTATGAAGGTTACGTTTGCTTTCTTGTCCGTCTTGGCTGTCTGCTTCGCCAATTAGGAACTGCAACAGTCCGTGAATGAGCTGAGCAAGTTTGTCGAGATGCTAGCTCCATCATTGGCTGCCTCCTCTGCTGCTGCTACCACTTCTTCCATCTCTGAGAAGAAGCCTGTCGAGTTTTGCTGGAAGAAGTTCGACTTGCCAAAGTTTCCACCGCGCAGAAATGCTTTCGATTCTGCCAGCCTGTGTCCAAGCAATCAGCTGCAGGTGCAGACTCAGGGTGATAGCTCCGACTTGTGCATCACCGCTAGCTGTCCTCCTAGCCTGCCTTACGCGTGCGGTATTGCCTGCACTGTCTCTCACGACACTTGCACCAAGGAGGCTGCCAATGTATCGCTGGCCATCTTCTAAGTGATTGAGTATATCTAGAACTAGAACTGGACCGGTGCACTGATCACTGCTTAGAGACTGGTTTCCAAGCTGCGTGGTTGGCCTCTATGCGATGACCTGCTGTCCTCTGCTGATCAGGATACTGGTGTCATCATCCAGAACGTTATCCAGATGATCAAAGACTAGATGACTTTTACTAAGAACTGAGCTGCTGTCATTGTGTTTGAGTTGAAAATACTATTCCAACTGATATGTTACTGAAATATTAAAATGATATCAATACATTATAATTGTAATGACTCTTGCATTGCACTTTTATCTTGACTTGTGTATCGCTGTCGATCTTAACATTATCACCCGTTGATCATCGATCCCGAAAATCGCGTTCGCCCATTAACTTTTCATTAGGCTAGTGTATTTCGGCATATTTATTCACAGGCAGACCATTAAAATATATATAGAATAATCATGAATACTAAAGGACTGCTGAATAATATTTCAAAATCTAAATTGGTGTAGAATAAGTTGGTCTAAAGGAGCATTAGCTTTCAGTCGTCAAGAACTTAATCTGTGTATCCAAGAGATCGCTTGCGTCCAATCAATTGTTTATCCCTCAGGTAGATGATGAGCAGCGAAAGTCCTAAAAAATCTGGTGGACTCGGAGCAAGTGGAGCCATACTTGGAGGAACTGTTGCTGTGGGCACTGGAGTTGCCTACTATCTTTCACAGCAGCAGCCGCTGAAAGGTGTGTTGATTAATTAAACCTCCAACTAGAAGACTTGTGCTATCTTATGTTATTTCTGTGTAGTGGACGAGACTCAAAATGTATTGGTTATTGACAAGACTGGTGATGTGGTACCAAAGAGTGAACTGGTTGCTTGGGATCCTTCTAAATTGACGGTTGTATTTGTTCTCGGCGGTCCTGGAAGTAAGTATTTCAGTAAAGTAGACACAATTGATGTTGAATCTATACTTTTGATACGTAGGTGGTAAGGGAACTTAATGTGCAAACATTGTCCGGGATTACGGATTTATCCATCTAAGTGCTGGTGATTTGTTGCGTGCTGAGCGCGCGCGTCCAGGCTCAAAGTACGGTGAGTTGATTGAGACTTATATTCGTGAAGGTTAGATTGTGCCAATGGAGATCACCATTTCTCTGCTGGAGCAGGCTATGAAAGAAAGTGGAGGCTAAAAGTTTTTGATTGACGGCTTCCCGCGTAAGATGGATCAAGCTCTGAAATTTGAGGAACAGGTAAGCTTTAATGCCTTCACGACGTTTCTATTAAAACTCATGTACCCACCCGAATCTGTAGATTTGCCCATCTTCACTGGTTCTCTACTTTGACTGCTCAGAAGGGACGATGCTGAAGCGTCTGCTTAAACGCGGCGAAACGTCGGGCCGAAGCGACGACAATATCGAATCGATCAAGAAACGCTTCAAGACATTTGTGGAAACGTCCTTGCCTGTGGTGTAGCACTATGATCAGCTGCACAAGGTTCATAAAGTTAATTGCGAGGATACCATTGATAGAGTTTATGAGAAAGTCCGGGGTGCTTTGAACAAGATTAATTGATAAATTTTAAATTTTAATTACAAATTTTGCATCTTTGAGATGAGATTAATGATAGAACCGATTTACGGGTTTGCCAAGACAAAGGGGCTATACTTGGCAGGAGTCATCGTGATGAATGAGTACCGACATACTCAATACGCACTTGTTAAGCTTTCAAAGAGTCTATCTAATTACGTAAATTCATAATATTCAATTACTACATCTTCATAATGAACGCGTCAATTCTGTTTGCTCTGGTGCTATCTGTGATCTGTGGTGTGTAATCTCAGACTTTTGAATAGGCTCAAGATACTGTGCTGCAAGTGGCTCAGGATCCTTAGGTGCAGCAAACTGCAAATGATATCTACAATCAGCTGATCAATTCTACTGATATTCAGACTTCTGGTAGCGTGGATAATGGTCAAGCTACTATCACTAGTCCTCTGGTCAACGGAACTGTCACTAATAATAATGGTAATATCAGCTTTGTTGGTAAGGTCGCTAATGTCAGTGATATTGTTCCATCTGGCGCAAGTACTGCTCAAAAGTCTTCTATTGCTTTTGGTTCTGCACTGGCTCTGGTTGCATATAGTATGCTGTGAGTCTTGATTTCGTGATCATTTAAACTTGAAAAAAAAATTTATGTTTTATCGGATATGCTTTCATAGCCCGTATCATATACTGTATGTTTACAATTTTAATTAAATACTAGGGTTCTTAATACTAAAGATGTTGTATTTAAATGCGAATAATATCGCTGTATATTGTAACAAGGATCTTAGCTTTTGGCAACCAATGTAACAACGTAGCTATTTTTAGCCCAATAGAGATGCATATCAGTTCATCGCCATATTATAGTAGTCTGTGTACATTTAACTTATTATTACAACTACTTCTGTCTAAAGTAATAAAGTGCGTTCAAATATTACTATTGACTGAACTCTGCTTATTCACTAGACTGTTTATGCTAACTCTATCAACAACTAATGCTCGTATCTGTTATTCTTGTCATATGCTGGTTTGTCACAGCTGTAACTTGTGATTATGCCAATGTGTCATGGGTTGGCACGCTTTCTAACAACTTGCTGTAATACATTGACACTGTGATTGACCCCAATGGTGATTTCATTGTAACATATTGGTACACCAACATTCAATCTCAGTTTGTCAACTCAATTAACGGTGTCGTCTAAAACACATAGAATTTCTATTATAGGCTGTATGCCTCTTCTTTCGTGAAGGTTAGCGGCTCAACTGGCTAAATTTTGTGGACTATATCAATGTCAGGCCCAGAAGGTGCTTACAGTTATTAGCTGACAACTGACAACTAAGGCAATCTAATTGCCACTGGACAACTATACGCTGGCGTTGCAGCATTAAAATTTTATTTCAATGGTGTATTGGTCTATTCTTTAGCATAAAGCACGACTACCTCATGGCATGCGAAGTGGTCTTCATCGGGTCAGTTATAATGGGTTGGTTTTTTATCTAATGAGTTCATGAAAATTAAGGGACTTGCATCGGATTCTGTCAACAACATCTATCAACTCGCCTAAGCCAACCAAGCTCTGTCATATACTTACGGTGGATTTAGCTTTAGTCCCACAACTTCTGTCTGCAACTTGCGTAAGGTAAATTCTAGTGGTGTTGAGCTATGGAAAGTCAATATTGGGTATGCTGCTGTGGTAACATGTAACTCTGCTATTGCCGTGTCTTAGTCAACTGGTGATGTTTATGTTGCTGGGTCTTTCACCTTTGGAGACACCATGTAGAATGGCTACAAGACTCCAATTGGCTTACTTGGTGTTCGTGATTCTACTAACCAGCTTTTCATCACCCAACAAAGCAATATGACTCTGAAATCAGCTTTATTTTTGGCCAAGTTTAATAGTAATGGTGTCTTTTAGTGGTTGGGGCGTATAGACGATTCACAGCCTTCACCATCTGCTTTGAGTGTGTCACCAAATGGAAATGTTGTCCTTGTTGGGAATTATTAAAACACATCATCACCTCTAAGATTCTACGATACCAACGGATAGGTAGTCCGCACTTTAAATCCTAATCGAGCAATGCTTAGTGGCTTTGTGGCTACGTACAGTTCAAATGGTTCTTTAATATATGTCGCGACAATAGACGGAAGTGGTGATGATTAGCCGTTTGACTGTGTAGTCGATGCTAATTCAAATGTCTTTGTGGCAGCTTAGCTTTCATTGTCCTCTGTGGCAGTGATAGATGGATCAGGAAACAGTTAAAGTATCCCATCATCTCAGGCTACTGTATTAAAATTTAGTCCATCTGGTACATTTCTGTATAGTTTCCGTGGCACCAGTGTTGGTGAAATAAAAGCCGTAAATATTTTACGAGGAGTTAACAATAGTATGATCTTGGTTGGAAGTTTTGCTAACGTGTCAATCCTCTATGATAGCTCCGCCAATTATGGTATGAATTTGCCCACATCTGTTGGAGGTTTGGTATTTGCAAAGTACTTGGATTATGTGGAAACGCCAAGAACTACTACCACTACTACAACCACTACTACAACCACAACAACTACGACTACTACGACCACTACTACGAGCACAACTACGATTACTACTACCACAATTAGTACGACGACAACAAGTACGACTACGATTGCAACTATGACGACTAGCAATATTACTTTGACATCTGAGTCATTGTCAACTAAAGTCATAACGTCTCCAATCTCAGTAGACGATATAGCGAGCACGCACTTCAGTTAAACTCTAATTCTCTACTCTACTTATACATCTACAGATTAGCTTCCCATCGTCACTAATGTTGACTCCCAAAGCTCTGCTGTCAATGCAACATCTGCTGCTTCGATGACCCTATCTGGATCTATGCAATCTCTCAATTTAAGTACAGTCTCTTCTTCCAGTTTGAACGTCATTGGTACCAGTCTATGGGTTATTAGTGATTAATTGGCATTTACTGACAGTCACACGGCTAGTAGTCAAAAACTGTCAGTTTCATAGTACGCAACTACTGCTACTACTCCACAGAGTACGCTTTAAGTATCCGGGTCCTATACATTTGTTGTTGGCAACACTGTTTTCATATCTCAAACTCAGGCTGATGGAGATAGCGGTAATAGCAATACTTAGAGTAATAATGTGTCTGGTAATCAGAATTCCGGATCAGTGTCCTTCTTCTCTGATACAAGCAAATTGGCAGCTGTAGCAGCAGCATTCTTCGTTCTGGTCAGTATTCTAGCGTACGTGATGGCCAAGTGTGCAAATAGGCGTAAAGCTAGAAAATGGGCATAGCAGAAGAATTACAGCAACGCCATCACGACGACAACCATGGACATGAACGGTATGACTGCAATGAACGCCACCATTCCGGTGCATCAAACGACTATGATGTAGTAGAATTAGCAGAATTGATTTAACTATGATTGCAAAATAAGACAATGACAAAGAATAAAAATTAGATGTATTTTATGAACCGCCCAGAATCCGCTCACTTTACAGTCTCTGTGTATAGTAATTACCTGTTTGATGGGCAGCTAAATGTAAAGATCAGAGATGGTGCATTTATTTTCTTGTTGACCGTGTTGACGCGTTTCATTCGCTCGCTCTCTTTATCACACACTAGCTGAAACTATAGTAAATATCCTTGTTATCTCATATCATATTCACTTCACTCTTTCACGTTTTACTACTTATTGCGTTTAGTGTGATGGTGAAAATTCCTCAAGGCATGGTGCAAATATATAACATATGCAGTTGTCGAGTTAACAGAAGAAAGGGGGTGGTAAGGGACTTTCAAATCTTGTGCAACATTTGAACTGCTGGCATAAAGGATAGATAGAATGCGCAGACAGTCAACTTTGCTTGGGGAAATACAGTATGGTTAGCCGAATAATCCATTAAAGGAGAGACTGTCTTTACTAATCATTTAGACTCTGCTGATAATGATTGCGCAGTCTTCAGTGATTGAGCAGTATGGATTACTTAATGACTGCGGCTGATGGTTTTGACGCTTTTGCCTTCTTTCATGTAGGAAATAAAATAGATTAATTTCAATTAAAAAGTATTTGTGTCGTGCACCTGAGCTATATTTAATTGATTTATTCTATTCTATATTGCTTATTCTAACATCAATTGATCATCCATAAAATCTGGTTTATTTCCAGTTGGGGTCCAATCGCTGGTGTTGGAGGAGCGCGTCATATGCGCAGCTGCAGTCAGCATGGTTGGTACATGTTATTGATGTCGAGTTTGTGGATGCTCTGTAACGCATTTTTGATCGCCCGAACCCATGCGATAGTAGGACGGACCTTCTTGAAATGGAAAAGGTAAATCTGCTGATTATTAGGCAGTAATAGGTAAAACGTCTTATGCGTTCAAGTGACTACAATCAGCAAACTGCGCTAATTAATTTTCAAAAGGAGTAGCAACAAGACAACTAAATGGTTCTGAGACTGATAAAAGGTACTGTGGCCCTTGAAGCGCTTAGTAGTATTGGAACTTAATCGTCTGCAAATGAAGCTCTTGTGGCTGTCGAGGAGTATTTCAATCTCAAGGCTCCCAGTAATGCAAGTAACATCGATGCTCAAATCAGAAATGAGCTATGTGATGACAAATATCATTCTGCCATGCAATTTGTTGTCCAGATGGAAGAGTGGTTTGATGACTTGACTGATTGTGGCTATGCAGTTTGTTTAACTTGTGGCCCAAAGATTGCCTTTGCCTAAGTATAACGAAGTTCGCAAGATGGTGATGAGTCTTAAAATCAACGTTACTAATAAATCTGAAGAGCTTGTGGAAAACTTTATTCTAGCTGGCTTAAAGAAATCAATTCTGCACACTGATAATATGGCATTGTTAGAGTAATAGTGTAATCGTCCGGATGCTTCCTCCCCGGTGTCCAGTGACAAGCCGCGTCAGGTTGTAGTTGCATAATCGCACCATATGCAATTGAAGTATCAGATCACTTGATTACTGCTGAATTTTTCATTTATGTCGCACCGTTTAACAGTCGTCAACTTCCCTTAAAATGTGTGATTATCCTAAGCTGGAGACCTACTGTACGGAATGTTACAGGTAAGGAAAACAGTGCTGGCCGCCCATATGGATGACATGAATGGATCGAATATCAGACTTACCTTCATGGATGAGTTGTACGAATGGGTTATTTGGGTCATATGAACCATGTACAGTAGTTGTCATAGTCATATGGATATGACTAGTATTACTTTGCTTGCTGTGAAGAGTAACCAACTAGTTGTAATGGGATAGTTTCAATAACAAGAAAGTCAAGATTCTGATGAATTAAGGATCTGAAGTAGATTGGATTAGAAAGAAAACATCCGATGAGCTGAGCTTAGATGGTTAACACGGAATGCTGGTGGATGATAAATGGAATTGATCGCTAGCCTGGATAAAAAGTGGTCGGTATAGTTTAGCATTGCAACTTGAGTATTGGCGGTGTCTGGTTCTCGCCTCATGTGTTTGTGGTAGAGTAGTTGCCTTGTGACTTAATTCTTGGAAGACCATTTTAGATACACAGCCAATACTAGTAAGAAACTAGTGGAGATGGTACGACTGTCATCGGTATGATTGATCCTGAAGATTCTGGCAGACAAATCCAGATATCTGTGGAAGAGAGTTTTAAGAATGTTCCGGAGCTACACGATATGAAGGCGCTCAAGAGTTTACATGCTGTTTGTATCAGGCCAATGGAGATGAATGCTTTGGTCAATACTAGGTATAAGAGGGTTGGAATTATAGTAAAGCCTGCAATTGATTAGAATTACATTCTGCCTAAACCTGAAGGTACTGGTGAGATGTTAGAAGATAAAAGGATCGAGCTGGACTCCGAGATTTGCAGATTGAAGAGCTCTGTCGTGTAATTAGTGAGAAAATCACACTTAAGTAATGCCAGTTCACTCTAATGGATGACATGAATGGATCGATTTCCGACTTACCTAAATGGATGAGTCATATGAGCCAGGTAGTGGTCCTACTCATGCGGATATGACTTGAGTAGAAGTACTTAACTTGCTTTGTTAAGTAATCAATGCTCTTATTTTCATTACCAACTATAAAATTCATCATTCATCTTCTTCAGCGGCGGACTCATCCGCTCCTAAATCTGTATTCATTTCATCACAACCTTCTGTTACTGTGTATCGACACGTATTAGACTATGCCAACATAGCACCGATTTACAATCTCGTTTGACCTTTAAGAGCCACTGCGTCCCAGTGAGCAGCTCTCAATGCAATCCTACAATGGTATCCACTTGAAAAGTATTGGGTTTGACCAGCTTTAGATATTCACGAACAATGCTAGCTTTGACGCGCTTAGGAAGCCTTATACATCACAAAAATAGTAGAAGGATCGATTTTCAAGTTATTATCAGTTGTTGGACAGAACAGATGAAACTGCCACGCGCGCGTGTTTTAAAACGACAGGATGCGATTGAGCAGAAACGACCTAAATTTTTAGTCATAAAGGTCATATGGTGAATTGGAGCCCCCACATTACTTATGACATGAAAACATGGAAATTGATTCATATATGAATGGGTACAAAATATGAGTTTTATGTGCCCAGCGCTGTACCACACCATACAAATAGTCTTGCTTGCATATAGTCTGCTCTGAGTCTTAACTTCATGATCTTTTGAATTGGGTCAAATTATTCATGTTTGATTACAATTGCTTTTACAGCCCGTGTCATAGACTGTATGTTCATTATTTGTGATTACACAGTACACCAGGCTTTAACATTGCTAATATATCTTTATTTCGACGATCTGAGCTTTTTGACAACCAATGTATTACAAAGTAGCTATTTTTAGCCGGATGGTGATTTACACATCTGTTGAGTGCAGTCAAACGTCTTTTCATTTTCACAGTAATCAAGTGCATTAACTATTACTATTGACTTAATTTTATTTAATTGCTAAATTGTTTAGCGTAATTCATTAACAGTTAATGCTCGTATCTGATATTCTTGTCATCTGCTGGTTTGTCACAGCTGTAATTTGCGATTATGCGAATGTGTCATGGGTCGGCACACTTTCTAACAATTGGCTGCAGTACATTGACACTGTGACTGACCCCAATGGTGACCTCATTGTATCATATTGGTACACCGGTGTTCAATCTCAGTTCGTTAACTCAATTAACGGTGTCGTCTAAAACACGTAGAATTTCTATTTTGGGTTGTATTCCTCTTCTTTTGTAAAAGTAAGCGGGTCGACTGGTTAGATACTGTGGACAGTATCCATGTCTGGCTATTAAGGTGCTTATAGTTACTAGTTGACAACCGACAACCAAGGCAATCTAATTGCCACCGGTCAACTTTACGCTGGCGTAGAAGATTTGAACTTTTATTTCAATGGCGTGTTAGTTTATACTCTGCCGTATAGCACTACATCATCATGGCACGCCAAGTGGTCGTCAGCAGGTCAATTTTTGTGGGCTGGTTTTCTGTCAAATGAATTTCCCACCATATACGGACTTGCAGTCGATTCTGGTAACAACATTTTTCAAATCTCACCTGCTAGCTAAACCCTTTCTTACACTTACGGTGGTTATTCATTTAGTCCTGCTACTTCCGTCTGCAATTTGCGTAAGTTAAATCCTAGTGGTGTTTAGTTGTGGAAAATCAACATTGGATATGCTGCGGTAGTATCATGTAGCTCAGCAATCGCCGTGTCCTAAACAACTGGTGATGTTTATGTAGCTGGATCATTCACTTTTGGGGACACTGTGCAGAATGGTTATAAGACTCCAATTGGCTTACTTGGTGTTCGTGATTCTACTAACCAACTTTTTATCACTTAACAAAGCAATATGACGCTGAAGTCAGCTTTATTTTTGGCCAAATTTAATAACAATGGTGTATTCTAGTGGTTGGTACGCATTGACGATTCGCAACCGTCACCATCCGCTTTGAGTGTGTCACCCAATGGAAATGTCGTCCTGGTTGGTTCGTATCAGAACACAGCCTCACCTCTCAAATTCTACGACTCTAACGGTTAACTGGTCCGCACTGTAAATCCTGCTCGAATAATGCTAAGTGGCTTTGTGGCGACCTTCAGTTCATCTGGTACATTAATTTACGTTGCGACCATGGACGGATCAGGTGATGATTATGCCTACCACAGTGCAGTTGGAGCTGACTCTAATGTCTTTGTGGGATTATACTCTTCATCAACGTCTATTGCCATGATTGACGGATTAGGAAATAGCTAAAATATTGCAGCATCTGCGTCAAGTATATTGAAGTTCAGTCCATCTGGTAAGTTTCTGTATAGCTTTCGCGGCAGTAGTGGTATTTCGGGCAGTAATATACTAAAAGGTTTTAACAATAGTCTGATTTTTGCTGGAAGCTTTAGTGGTGCGTAGAAATTCTTGGATAGCTCCTCCGATAAAGGTGTGAATTTGCCGACAACTGGTGGAGGTATGGTATTTGCAAAGTACTTGGACTATGTGGAAACGCCAACTACCACTACAACAACAACAACTACTAGTACTACCACAACTACCACCACAACTACTACCACCACAACTACGACTACGACAACTACTACAACTACTACGACAACTACATCGACCACGACCACGACAACTACAACTACAACTACAACCACGACACCTACTACGACTACCACAACTACCACAACGACAACAACAACTACTACCACTCCTACTACAACGACGACCACCACCACTAGTACGACAACTACTACGACGACCACCACCACTAGTACGACAACTACTACGACGACCACAACAACGACTACGACGACGACTACTACCTCTACTACAACCACGCCTACTACGACTACAACTACAACAACCACCACGACGACTACCACAACAACACCCACTAGTACTACGACAGTCATGAGCACAGGATTATATGGCAGTAGTATAATAAGCCACATAACCTCTACTTCGTCTCAAGGTGAGAGTAAAGTCAATACTTTGCCAACGTCATCAGAATTTGGTTTTGTTAGTACCGCTAGCTTGGTGAATTATACTACTCAAGTGATGTTTACTTTGAAGTCTGCTGAACATAGCTCCAGATCTGGAGGCAGTATAAGCATAAGTGATGGCGAAGCAGGATAAGTGTAGCCTGGTACTTAGTCCTCTATGATGACCCTGTACATTGTTGTCATTGCGATTGTCTGCTTTTTGATTTTGGTGTTTGTTCTGCTGTCAATGTATTGCATTAGGCGCAGATACATCAAAACTCGAATGCTTTCCTCAAGAATGAAGAACAAGACATCAAGTAGTGCTGTTGGTACAACTGAACAATCATATAACACGGTATTAAGCGCTGCGACTCAAGTAGTAGGAACTTTGATGAGTGGGACAACGTTTATGAACACGTCCATGGAAGTCGCTGTGCCTGCGTACTTGGAGTTGAAGCGTGATCTGAATTTCAGAATGATGCCGAACTCCTTCATTAATAAAGGTGGTTAAGCTGAGATTTAGGTTGCTGAGATTTTGTCGTATCCACCTGGACATCCTTTTGCTTCAACTGGTACTAAATTCGTGGCTGCTAAATGTTTTATTGGCAAAGTATAGAGAGATAGCGTTAAGTAGGAGATTGCTCTCATGTGGAGATTTAAAGACTATGACCAGATTGCAAAGCTGGTGGGATTTGATGGTTAAAATAATGTCTTGCTCATGATAAATTACGAACTTGGTTCGCTGGAGTAGCTTATTCTGAATCAAGCTCAACCGGTGGATTACTCTTTTGAATTGCAGGCAATGTTATGCTTTGACGTTATTACAGCATTAGTGGTCCTTCATTAGAATGCTGTGGTCCATAATGACATCAAGTCTGGCAATTACTTACTGTATCAAGACGTTAATGGCGCTTTGAGAGCTTCTCTAACGGACTTTGGTATCTGTACGCTTCAATCACAAGCCAATGTCGTGTAAGGCATAGAATGGAATCGACTACAAGGTCACACTGTCTCTTATGCTGCACCTGAGGTTCTTGCGAGATCATTGGTACCTGAGCAGCTTCTTCCTGCAAGAGATGTTTATGCTGGTGCTGTGGTCATGTTTGAGATTTTAGCGCGTAAAAAGGCTTGGAAAGGCTATAAAGCAGCTCAAATCACTGAGATGGTTCTTCAAGGTTTGAGACCTGAGGCTTAATTTTTGAATAATCGTGCTCTAATGCTTTTCCAGGTTGTTCAACTTGCTTGGGCTCAAGATCCCTTCATGAGGCCCGTTGCTGCGGCTATTGCTAACGAAATTCAGAAGCTCGCATATTCTTGATGATTTAAATGATGATGATTTAATGCAATGTTTTAATGCTTTGATGTGGTTTCAACATTTAAATTTTGTTAAGTGTACAGCAATGGGAATTAGTGGCCCAATGGTATATAACAAAGCGCTCATATTTCTTGACTGATGTGCTAAACTGCTCCAGAGTTCCATTGAATCTATATTTAGCTTGATGACGATTCGTACATTGATTTGTTAGCCACGTTGCCATCTTCCACAGAGCCCATGCATTCTTATCATCATCAGATCCTGATACATAGTATATAATAGCATGATAATAAACCAACCTCAATTTTGCTGATATTAATAAAATATACTAGGTATTGAATCAATTCAAATCATCAGCAATCTAATGCACGCGCTAGTGATTCTTCTCATCTGCTGCTTTGTATCGACTGCCTTGTGTGACTATGCAAATGTATCATGGGTTGGCACATTGTATAGCAATCTCTTTTAATACAGCGCCACAGTCACAGATCCTTCTGGCAATTTCATTCTACTACATCGATATGCTGCCGGTCAATCCTCGTTTTCCACTACTCTTGGTGGTGCTGTCTAGAGCACACAGAATTTTGTTTCTGGATCTCTACCATTTGCATTTCTGAAGATTAATGGGTAAACTGGCTAGATTTAATGGACAGTATCCGTTGACTGCAGTACTGGTGTTTTCAGCTGGCAATTGACCACAGACAATTAAGGTAATATCATTGCAACAGGTTTCGTTTTTGGTGTTGCTGCTCTGAGATTTTATCTCAACGGAGTTTTGGTCCAAACTTTGGCATAGAGTACAACAACTCCATGGCACGCCAAGTGGTCGCCGACGGGTCAATATCTGTGGGCTGGATTTCTACCAGCTGATCTTTAAAGGATTACAGGGCTTGCAGTTGATTCTGCTGACAATATCTTTCAAATGTCGTAGGTTAACCAGGCTCTTTCATATACTTATGGAGGATTTAGCTTCAGTCCAACAACTACCGTCTGCAACTTGCGCAAGGTCAATCCAAGTGGTGTTGAGCTGTGGAGAGTCAATATTGGCTATGCTGCCGTAGTAACATGTAACTCTGCTATTGCCGTGTCGTAGTCAACTGGCGATGTGTATGTTGCTGGATCGTTCACTTTTGGGGACACTGTGTAGAATGGCTACAATACTCCAATTGGCTTATTAGGCATTCGAGATTCGTCATATAATCTCTATATTACTCAACAAAGCAACTTAATTTTAAAGTCGGCTCTATTCTTGGTGAAATTCAATAGCGCTGGTGCGTTCTAGTGGCAGGTGCGTATTGACGATTCGTAACCAGTACCATCCGCTCTAAGTGTGTCGCCAAATGGAAACGTAGTTCTTGTTGGCTAGTACTAAAATGCAGGATATCCTCTTGGATTTTATGCTGGCAGTGGATAATAAGTCCGCAGTGTAAACCCCAGTCGAGTAATGCTTAGTGGCTTCGTAGCGACCTACAGTCCAACTGGTTCTATAGTATATGTAGCGACAATGGACGGAGCTAGTGATGATTAGGCTGTTGATTGTGCTGTGGACGCTGTATCAAATGTCTTTGTGGCAGCACAGCTTTCATCGCCTTCTGTTGATGTAGTTGATGGATTAGGAAACAGCTAAAGTATTCCATCATCTCCATCAACTGTGCTGAAGTTTAGTCCATCTGGTAAGTTTCTGTATAGCTTTCGAGGTACTGGCATCACCGTTCGTGATATTCTGAGAGGAATCGACAATAGCTTGATTCTAGCTGGTTAATTCACTAGCGGATCTAAATTATTTGATAGTTCTAACAGTAACGGTTTGGATATGCCGTCGTCTGGTGGTGGTTACGTGTTTGCAAAGTATTTGGATTATGACTCTACTCCGACAACCACAAGTACTACTACTACTACTGCCGTTACATCTACAACGACGACTACTACTACCACCACTACTACAACAACGACCACGAAAACGACAACCACGTCGACTACCACCACTACTACTACTACTACTACTACTACTACTACTACTACTACTACTACTACTACTATCACGTCGACTACTACTACAACGACTACAACTACGTCTACTACAACGACAACTACTCCTACGACGACAACCACAACAACAATGACCACTACCACTACTACGACGACTCCTGCCACAACAAAATCGACGACGGCATCTACCGGTAATACCACAGCAACAACAACAACTACTACTACTACTACTACTACTACTCCGATCGCAACAACGACTAAGACGATGACCACACCCTCTACGATCACCACACCGACTACTGCTACTGCTCCGACTACAGTTAGTACTACGGCGACAACGACATTTGCTAGTGCGTCATTATCCTAAGCTGCTTTGATAAGTTTCGTTACTTCCACCTCATCCTAAATTGATGTTGATATTAGCACTATGACAACTCCTCTGTAATCTGATCCCCAAACTACTACTGCAATCTTGATTAGTTACAGTACATAACTAATTTTTGAGTTGCGCTCGAACTAGTAAAGTACTAGCATAACGGTCAGCGTGTCACTTAATGACGACGTAGCTGGACAAGTATAGCCTGGAGCTTAGTCCTAAATGATGACTCTGTATATTATCATCATTGTGATTGTGTGCGTTTTGATCATTGCACTGGTTCTACTGTCTTTGTATTGCATACGGCGCAGGTACATCCAGGCTCGCATGAGATCTTCCAAGATGCTGTTAACAAGGAACATTGGAGGTGTGACTGATCAAACATTGAAAGCGGCAATGGGTTCGGCGATTTAAACAGGAGGTACAGCGATGGGTGGTACCACATTTATAAATTCATCGATGGAAGTTGCTGTGCCTGCATACTTGGAGTTGAAGCGTGATTTAAACTTTCGACTGGTACCCAATTCTTTTATCAACAAAGGTGGTTAGGCACAAATTTAGGTTGCAGAGATTTTGTCATATCCAACTGGGCATCCTTATGCTACAAGTGGTGCAAAATTTGTAGCTGCTAAATGCTTCATTGGCAAAGTGCAGAAGGATAGCGTTCAATAGGAGATTGCACTAATGTGGAGATTTAAAGACTATGATCAAATTGCAAAGCTAGTGGGATTTGATGGTCAGAACAATGTCTTGCTTATGATAAATTACGAACTAGGTTCGTTAGAGTAACTTATTCTGAATCAAGCTCAATATGCTTAATCGGTCAACTATTCAATGGAGTAACAGTAAATTTTATGCTTGGACGTTTTCACCGCGTTGTGGATCTTGCATTAAAATGCTGTGGTCCACAATGACATCAAATCTGGTAACTATTTGGTGCAGCAGGACGCTAGCGGTGTATAACGCGCCGTTCTGACAGACTTTGGTATTTGTACTCTACTTTCGCGGGCAAACGTGGTGTAGGGCATGTAATGGAATCAGTTGAAGGGCCACACTGTTACGTACGCTGCACCAGAGGTTCTTTCAAAATTACAAGTTCCAGAGCAGCTTCTCCCTGCTAGAGATGTTTACGCTGGTGCTGTAGTGATGTTTGAGATTTTGACGCGTAGAAAAGCTTGGGAAGGCTACTAATCAGCTTAAATTAGTGAGATGGTACTTTAAGGTTTAAGACCGGATGCATCATTTTAGGATTACCGTGTGCAGCTGCTCTTCCAGATTGTTTAACTTGCTTGGGCTCAAGATCCCCAAATGAGGCCTACTGCGGCAGCTATAGCTGGTGAGCTTCAAAACATTCCACCGATTGAATACACGACGACATCGATAAAATGACTGAATGATTTAATATACATGGTAAAATTTACGCTAGTAAAGGTCATATGACAATAAAGCGTACACCAATCATTGAATTGAGAGGAAAATGTATTAAAAATTAAGTAATCATCGAGGAGTTCCAAATAAACGGCCCAACAAACTACCACTTGAACTTTACTGGGGGTCCCCATTTCGGACACTACCTAGTATAAGACTCTCAGCAGAACGATCCAGCTGTCGAGAGTTCCTCAATGACGCAGCAGAAGATTGATATATCGGCCGACTTGATCTTCTAGAGTATTCCACAGCATTAGTAGAACTCAGCGCAGGGGAGTCCATCATATCATCATCATATACTGCAGAATCTTGATTTTCATTTTATGACTATTACTCTTACTGAATATCATCATTTAGATTGCAATCGGATTAAAACATGAAGTCATGCAGATTCTATTCTTCATCATCAACATCGCCTTGCCGGATATACCTTTAAGAAGAGTATGGCAGATCAGCATTTGGTACTAAAGGAGAAGTCTCAGAATGCAGAGTAGATCCACTCGGAAGTTCTGATGATGATTATGGAAGCTCAGCAATGGTAATTCTCAGCTCATCCTAGTTTGCATCTTCTTCATTAATTGAGGAGGACGACACAGAGCCATCAACTAGGACATCTGTCTTACAAATGGGGCATACTCTCTTCTTAGTAAGAAGCCATGGATCAATGCACTGCATGTGGAAAGAATGGCAACAATTGACCAAATACCTAATCTTATCACCAACCACGAAATCATCAAGACAAATGGCGCACGTTTTACCATACTTCACATACTATTAATGATTCCGACGACGCTTGCCTTCACTTTAATACACCGAATCTTATGACGCGGCACCAGAGTCTGGTTAATCATCTACTTGATAATTGCTAGTAGACGTCATACTAAGACTTCTCACAGATCCTTCATAAATTTCTACAGGAAGCCTCTGCAAATCTTCATCTGACAATGTTCCAATATAGCCACCATCTCCAGGTGCTTCACCATCTGCGGTTATAAACCTCCGCCGCCTGAATCTCCAGAGGGAATACAAAAATATGAATATGACAATAGGGGCAATAATGGTCACAATAATAATGTCCAGCATCGGCCATTAGAAGTCCTACTGCTTTGAAATCTCCACCCACAGATACTCATCGCCAAGCATGTAATCAGACGGTACACCATCACGAGCATCAAATGTTTACGAGTTCTTCAACCCAAGATACCTCAAATCTCTATAAGCCCACTGCATCACAAAGACGGATGGTACGTCGATATCGCTCGTGTCACCAGAGCCAAACATCACAATCAGTCCATTTCGCTGCTCATTGTCACCGACAACTACGGCCGATGCACCAGATTATTGCATAGCTCTGACTTTATCCACAAAAGAGCACTATCCTCTCTCCACCAGAGCTATCCAAGGAGGAATCGTCTCATTACCAGCGGGCTATAAAATAAACTCTGGTGGATATACAGGCACACAACCCTTGGGTGAATTCTCGATATAGCTAGATTGTAATTAAGGAATTTAATCATCATCAACATCCTGCTATTCCTGAATAATTGTTGTTGTGTTATCTCTAATAATCTCTGTAGGCCTAGGAGAAAGTTGATCTACAGCCACCAGAATTCCTCTAACAGGAGAGTCAATATCGATATTGGGACCAAATGCGGCAATTCTATCATCATAAGTGTCATTAGTCGATAATACTGTGACTTTTGCAATTAAATTTTACATCAGAATCGCTAAAAGAACTGCAATTAACCGCAAATATATAAAAGCCATTTTACACTTTATTATACTTGACGTAATAGAAAGATAATGGTGATGATCACTAACGGAGAAGAGAATAAAATGAATTGATGATCACACGAGAGCGGCGATATTCACAGTGACGTGATGAAAGCGGCCGAAATCATAGTGTTACACGCTGATTGATAATTTACCCACACATTTGCAGTAACAATAATTAGGACATTAGAGAAGATTTAATATCGCAAATGGTAAATGTTATTGATTTATATCATTTATAAACACCTCACTGCTAAAATATTTTCAAACTTGCAACAACTAATCATGAGACAATTCAATGGTGATCATCATCGTCCATTGCGGAAAGCTTTCCCTGTTTGGCCAATCGCTTGCGTTCCTTCTGCGACAGTTTTCGCGTTGAAACCAGGGCGATATCCACAAGCTGGGCATAATCAGACTCCATAGCAATATCATCATCATCGTTTCCGATCTCATTCATGCAAGAATAACCCAGTTCTTCACACTTTTGACAAAGCTCACTATTGTGACCCACCATTGTTTCGCGATTCATGTTTCCCAATCGGTTCGGTGGCTCGCACTGAAACTCGGTAGGGAAGCACGGCGTCAGGCACTCCTTGCACTTTTGATACACTCCAGGCTATCCGCGAGCAGACTTCCACCTATGTGCACATTTAACGCATCCAAACTTGGCTATTTTGGTATAATAAGGAGCTCTTCGTTTATCCATATTGTGAAATATCATTATTGATTCTAATTAGGGAAGTGATAGGAACTGATGACTGATGCGCTAGTACCGTAACGATTGTGATGCTGGCTGCGATACCATGACGCGTTAATGTTTGGAATTTGAAAGTTATGTATAAGAGCAATCAGGATTATAGAGACAATAAAAAATAAAGATGTATCAAATGTCGATTTTAATATATATATTCACGCGTCAATCAACTCATGAACGAGGAGCAACCTGCCAAACTCTGATGTTGTTGTCAGTGTAACCGGCAAACAGAGTCTGACCATCAGCACTCCAAGCCAGACTGATACACAATGGAACAGCCTTGCCAGAGAAATCCTCATAGTCCTCAGCACGCAACTCAGCCACAATCTATTTAGTCTCCAGGTCCCAGATCTTGATGCAAGAGTCAGTGGCAGCGCACAGCCAGTATCTGTTCATACTGAAGAGCAGGCAGTTGACAGTCTCGCGATCGCTAGTCTCCAGAGAGTACAGGTGCTTACCCTCATTCACATCCCACAGCATAACAACACCATCCTTACCACCAGATGCACACAGAGATCCATCAGGAGAGATTGTAACAGTGTTAACATAACCAGAGTGACCATAGTGGTTAGTGCGCAACTTGTACTTGCCAGAATCCCAAACCTACACATACATGAATATGAGAAATCTGCTTAGTACACACAGTATATTATCACGGGGCCTAAAAGTTCAAGGCGTCAAATGTATTCAGATTATGGTGATTGATTTGTCTCATCGATGATCACATACATGACCATCATCTGAAGTAGCAAATATTATCATTAAACATCATTAATAACATGTTGACGTTATGAAGCTTATACCCCGTAATAAACATAAAGTAATCCTACCTTGACCAAACGGTCCCATCCACTGCTCACAATGACTGGATTTTCAGGATTAGGAGAGAAGCGGACGCAGGACACCCACTCAGAGTGACCACCATCAACCATGTTGAACTTGCACTCACCAACAGTGTTCCACAACTTGATAGATCTGTCACGGCTAGCACTCACAATCTGTCTGCTATCTGGAGAGAAGGAGACACTCAGCACATCATTGGTGTGACCGACAAAACGACGCGTAGTCTAACCAGTCTGCAGATCCCACAGACGCAGAGTCTTGTCCCAGGATGCGGACATTGCAAATCTACCATCACTAGTCACAGCGACATCTTGCACAAAGTGATTGTGGCCCTTCAACGAACGCTTTGGCACAGCGAAACTGTTCTCCTCGCGCGTTATCTACCAGATCATCAGAGTCTTGTCGCGCGAGGCAGAGACCAGCATGTCCGGCTACTCAGGAGTGGTGGCCAATGCAGTGACCCATCCACCGTGTCCAACTAAGGTTCCACGCAAATATAATGATTCAGCCATTCTATAATAAAATCAACTAATTTGTATTAAATTGCTATTTCCAATCACTGACAACCCAACACTATTCTGACTGGTGTAAAGAAAACTTTTCGCGTCAAATGGCTGTTGCGCGACGGTTTCGGTTATTAAATGTGATTTTTTAGAATTTTTTCTCTATTGGCTCTCCCCCACCTAAGTACCTGACAAGAGAGAGAGAGAAGAGAGAGCAAAATAGGGGACGACGCGCAATTGATGACCCCTTTTGTCTCTCGCTTTTTCAGCTCCCAGCGCGCGCCTCAAATTTAGAAACTGTTTCAGCGACAATTTCATCTTCCATTTACATTTGTATTGTCTCTCTCTCTCTCAATTCATTGTTTTACTTGCCGTTTCAATAGTGTATGATAGTGGAGCTGTGATATCCACTCTGTCATGACTTCTGATTAAAATTTATAAAGAAGCAAGTCTGAGGAGAAGCTTGCGACAAAGAATGCTGACATCAAGTCACGATCTAGATCCGTAAGGTGGGAATTACTGGCGGTTGGCTTGGTGTTGCTTGCCTGGTGGTTCCACAGCCTTTACACCAATTGGTCCACTGGTTCATTGAGTATTTAATAAGGGGAGAAGATGTCTACCAAATAACAATAAGCTCGTGTGGTATAAGCGTTTTAATATGCCTTTGATGCATATGAAGAGTATGCGTTTGGATATGATACATTGAAGCCTGTGAGCATGCAACCTGATGGTGAATGGTTTGGCCTGGCGAATACGCTTATTGATTGTCTGGATACTGCTCATCTTATGGGACTTGACGATATAGTCAAAAAGGGAAGGGATTACATTGCGAAGGAGCTTCGCTTTGATAAGACTGATGGTCTGAGTAATGTGTTTGAAGTCACTATTCGCATAGTGGGATCCTTGTTGTCCATGCATCATCTCACTGGTGATAAGATTTACCTTACGAAAGCCCAAGAGCTGGCACAACTATTTTCTAAAGGTAGGAGTAACTAGAATAATGATCAAGTTAGAGGAATATTTGATACAAGACTCGGTATACCAATGACTTCGTTCATATTTAGCAAGGGAACTGGGCATCCTGATCACGTTGCTTCCTTGGCAGAATGTACCACTATATAGTTGGAATGGAGGCAGTTGTCTCTTGCTACTGGAGATTTTGTGTATTGGCAGAAAGTTGAGAATGTGCACCGTCTTTTATTCTAATCTGGTATGGATGGTGCCTTGGACGGTCTGCTACCTATCTATATCTCTATGGATAGTGGTACGTTTGTAAGTCGTGAAATTAAACTAGGCTCACGTGGTGATAGTTATTACGAGTATCTGGCCAAATTGTATTTGTAAACCAACCAGACGGAACAGATCTATCGCACCAAGTTTGAAGAGGCTATAGATGGTATTATGCGGCATCTTGTCGGTTACTCAAAGCCTAATGGTTTGTTATTCGTCGGTGAACGGCCATAAGGTCGCCAAGGTAAACTTGAGCCAAAGATGGATCATTTGGTGTGTTTCTTGCCAGGTACTATAGCCTTGTTTGTGAATCAAGTCAAGGCTGAGAATAGCGCACAATAATCGAAATACAACAAGTATATGGTATTCGCCGAGAAATTGTTAGAGACCTGCTATTAGATGTATAATCAGATGCCACTCCATTTATCAGCTGAAATTGCCTACTTCAACCTTGATGACAAGGTGGATCAGGATATTATTGTACATGACCAGGATGCTTTCAATATCCTCAGACCAGAGACTGTGGAATCATTATTCTATTTCTGGCGAATAACTAAAAAGTAAAAATATAGAGACCAAGCATGGTAAATATTCATAGCAATAGAAAAGTATAGCAGAATCCCAGAGCGCAATGGTCACAGTGGCGGCTTCAGTTCACTGCGAGACGTTCACAAAGACACGCCTCGACGTGAAGACAAGATGGAATCATTCTTCCTCAGCGAGACACTCAAGTACCTCTATCTAACATTCTCTGACGATGACTCTATCCTACCTCTGGACAAGTATGTGTTCAATACCGAGGCACATCCACTTCCTATTGCGGATTTCAAAAGCTCATCGTAATATTTGTAGCTCCGCGAAATTTTGAAAGCTCATACAATGGGATTCTTTTGAATATTTAATTGATTTACCATGATGGCGCGTAAGAGAATATTTATACTTAATCTACTGTACCGTTGAAAATGTATAATCTTTGCGCCACGTATTTGCCTATTCATTCTTCCCCTTGATCGCTCTCGTTTATTTTAGCATTGAGTTGTCTTCGCGCTCAACTCTGCCGATCCGATTTTTCTCTTCTTTCCTCGCGCGTTCTCTCGCTAATCTCGGTGAACCTTTTCCGTGTACGACTTGATTGATTGATTGATCGACATTGCAGCTCAGTTTGATTAAGAGTGGACAACTATGACAATGGGCAAGTACGAGATTACGTGTATTGTAGGCGATGACAGATAGACGCGTTAATATGAGAGTAAGCTATACAATTAGCTTTTGGTTTAATGCTCATAACTTGCCTAAATGTTTATGATTGTGTGTAGGTTCTTCTGAATTCCAGGCTGCGATCAAGACTTATGGGGGCATCATGTCGACTGTAAAGGACATCGCTAGATTGGATAGTAAGCCGTAGAAGCCTCAATTCAAGAATGTGGAAGGATAGTGGATTGATATTGTGAATGAGAAGGAGACTTACTTGAAGCTGCTTCAGACGGTTAAAGCGACCAGATCACTGATTGTCCGAGATGCTGCCGTAGTGTCTGACTCAAGGAATCAGTAGTAGCAGTAGCAATCTTCGTGGCAAGACTCTGGTAACGGTAGTTCATGGAATTCCGGTGCTGATTTAGGCAATAATAGTCATGGCGCGTAAAATTCAGCACCACCTATGAGTAAGTCGACTGGTGAACAAGGTGGTTGGAATTCTAATGCCGCGTCATCATCAACTCCCGTGTCCTCTGGTGGATGGAACACTGATGGCCCAAGTGCGGCTCCTGTTTCTAGCGGTGGTGGAGGTTGGAATAGTGGTCCGAATGATGATTTCTAGCAATCTGCGCCTTAAACTTCAGTCTCTGGTGGTGGAGGTTGGAATTCTGGACCTGCTGAACCTGCTGTCGATGTTGGTAGTAGCAGTAACAACAATAATGATTACAGTGGTGGCGGTGATAGCTGGAATTCTGGAGGTAATTCATATTCTCAATAATCGCAACAATAAGATTCTTACCAAAAATCCTCCTATGATAGTGGTAATGGTGGATACAATAACAACGGTTCGTCCTCCTATGATCGTAATGGAGGTGGTTATGGTGGATATTCTCAGCGCAATGCCAGTAGAGAAGAGGGAGAATTGCGCAACAATTCTAGAGGAGGTTATAGCAACAATAACTACAACGACCGCGGTGGGTATGATAGTCGCGGTCAAGGTCGTGATTATGGTCGGAGCCAAGATGGATATGGCGGTGGTAGAGGAGATCGCTATGATAAACCTCAAAATGATTCTGCTGGATATGGCAATAATGATGGCGGTCGTGGATATGGCGGTCCTAGTGGTGATAGATTTGGAGGTGCTTCAGGTGGTGGACAGATGGATGAGCCTCCAGCCAGAGCGCGCCCTTCCGACTCTTTGGTTATCGGAAATGCGTCATCAGCTGTCCGCTCGGATGAATATACCGAGGAGAGAGATTCGGCATTGGAAGAGTAGATCTTTAATAAGGAAGAGTTGGATTAGCGCACGCCTGGTATCAATTTTAGCAAGTATGAGAACATCAAAGCTAAGGTGACTGGTAAAAATGCTCCAAGCCCAATATCCAACTTTGAGGAATTGGGTCTGCACAAGCACGTTCTTGAGAATATTAGAAAGTGCAAGTACAAGGTTCCAACTCCAGTGTAAAAGTACGGTATTCCTGTGGTGATGTCCGGGCGTGATATGATGGCGTGCGCGTAGACAGGTAGTGGTAAGACTGCAAGTTTCCTTGTGCCTATAATCAACGAGGCTATCAAGTAGGGATTAAACAGAGCATCTAATAGACCTGCTAAAGGCGAGGCTCATACTCCGTTCTGTTTGGTGATTGCACCTACGCGTGAGCTCGCAATTTAAATCTTTAAGGAGGCTTGTAAGTTCTCATTTTCTACTGGTATTAGAGCTTGTGTGGTTTATGGCGGTCAGCCTGGAAGTCTGCAGTACTTGGATATGGAAAAGGGGTGTGATTTGTTGGTTGGTACTCCTGGCCGTATTCAAGATTTCACTGAGCGTGGTATCATCTCGTACTAGAAGTTGAAGTGGTTGGTCATTGACGAGGCTGATAGAATGCTTGATATGGGTTTTGAGCTGTAGCTGCGCAAATTGATGGAGAACCGTGATTTTCCTGATAAGATTAACAGACAGACTTTGATGTGGTCTGCAACGTTCCCGAATGAGATTTAATAGTTGGCTGCCTCCTTTTTGAAGGAGGATTATTTGTTTTTGGCAGTTGGTCGTGTAGGTGCAGCATGTGATAATGTTAAACAGACTATCAAGCTGGTTGATGACTACAAGAAGCGGTCAGAGCTGGTGGAGATGCTGTCTGCCGCCGGTAGAATGCGTGTGTTGATATTTGTGGCCAGTAAAGCCTCTGCTGATCGTCTGGATGATTTTCTGTTCAACCAAGGCTTCCCTTGCACCAGCATCCACGGTGATAGAACGTAGATGCAGCGTGAATAGGCACTTGAAAGTTTCCGTCGTGCCCATACTCCTATCTTGATTGCCACTGATGTTGCGTCTCGTGGTCTTGATATTCCAGATGTTCATCATGTCGTGATTTTCGATATGCCAAAGAATTTGGAAGATTATGTCCACCGTATTGGACGTACTGGAAGAGCCGGTAATACTGGTATGGCGACTGCGTTCTTCACCAACAATGATGCTAGTCTGGCATCTGATTTGATGGCCATCTTGGAAGAGGCCGGTTAGGAGGTACCGTCATTTCTGCGTGACATGTCAGGTGGAGCAAGTTTCGGTGGTTATGGCGGTGGTGGTGGTGGTCGCTCTGGTGGTAATGACTTTGGTGGAAGAGATGTTAGAAATTCTCGCTGGTGATTGACGACGTGCAGCTATGATCGTATAGTTTATTGAATAATAGTAGTGGCCTTTGTGAGAGCATACTTATATAATATTGATACTAGTAATTAATAATCAGCATTTTTCCCTTCTTTCAATAAGTTTGCCTGAATCTGGAAATATATATTGCACAGTCTTATTACCGCCTTGATCAGGAGAATTTTCGTTATGATTACGCGTTCAATTGACTTTTGCGCTCTACACCAATCAAATTACATTTCTCTGTTCAAAGGAAGTAAAAGGAGAAAAAGATCTAATAAAATTGAGAGATGTAGAGACTAGTGACGCGTAGATATTCTTCGCTAGCACCAATGCCTACCAGCAGAAAGACCAAGTCACGACATTTTCTAGTCAAAGATATGCCTCATCCTTCATCTGCTCTTTTGGAAAATGTCACGCGTGGTAGTAACTAACAGCAGCAGCAGAAGAGTGGTGATACGCCGATGATGAATTAAAAGACTAAATTGCGAATGATAGAACGCAATCCTTAATTTAATCACGTTCTAGTGGCCAACAAGGAGATTAGTAAAAGAGAAAGGCATTTTAGATTATGCTTAGCCATGGCTCAATGCGCGAATCTGCCGTATCTCCCTGATCTGACTCAATTTGCACCTCCCCCATGGTTATTGCACTCTAGCCTACACACGCAACATGCTGATAAATGTTGGACTGCACTGAAAGATCCCGTCTTGTAGTCTGTGTATAACACGCGTCTAGTCAAGGCATTTAGCGCGTTGAAAAACGAGTAATTGAAGAGGCAACTTTTACACGCCAAGGTGATCACGCTCGATGATATTGAGCAAGTTCAACTTATGCAAAAGCGTGGATTGGATCTAATGGAGGCTTAAGAAGTTGCTGACTAAAATGCTGATAGTGATAACGTATCGTTATTCGATAAAGTGATGATGGATGCAGAGCGTGATATCTAATACTCGCTCAAGTTGGCGCACGATGGTTTGATTGGACAGTTGGAAACACCAGAGTTGAATGTTGAGGGTGCATAGAAGGAAGCGATACTAAAGCTGGTCACTCCTCCGTCATTGTAGAACAAATATCTACCCCCAACTGCTACGTAGAGGGACATCACTCAATTTATAAAGTAGAGAATTATCGCCGCGTTCGGTTCTCATCCAACTGATTTTGGATCAACGCGTGTCAGAGCTGCTTTGTACACGCTCAAAATACGATCTCTGCTCATTCATTTGTACACTGGGAGAGGTGTTGTTAATGTTGAAGGTATTGCAGCTCAGGATGAAGAAGGAAATAATTAGCAGTAATAGTAGTAGTAGTAACGGTAGTAGAATGCCGTCAAAGGACACGTCCAGGATGTTAATGCGCGCGTCACTGCTGATCGCCTCTGCCACGAGCGAAGGAAATTGTTGAGATCTCTCCGCAAAAATAGCATGGAAGCTTTCATGGCCCTGGTGAAGGACTTGGACTTGAAGGTGATATGAATAATTTTAATGAATAGATTACCTTTTCTTGAGAAGATATAACTTTTTTTAAAGGATATCAGAAACTGTTTTCCACTCTTCAGATTGTATTTTCATGATTTCCAGTGCAAGAAGCTTTGCTCTGCGTGGAGTCCAAATTCGGATTAACATTTCTAGCAAATCGAAGCCAAGATGTTTCAAGGTTGAATGAAGACAAACTGCCTTGGGAGTACATGATCAGAGAGCAGCTTATCAACTTAAAATCTGTACTTGAATGGAATCAGGTCTCTAATTGTGCTTCGATTTGCTATTTTTAGCATTCATTAATGGTTACGTATCTTGATTACACTTCCTACTACTTCTATAAATGCACGGTATCTAACATTGAATCTTTGTATTTAAATTTAATTACAGTAAATAGAGGTATAGAATCATCCATATAATTAAATCTAGATACAGTCTAACAATTGTCAATCCTATGCTGGTATCACTGTTTCTTGCCATCTTTTGCTTTGTAACAACCGTGGTGTGTGATTATGCGAATGTGTCTTGGATTGGCACGTTATATAACAATATGATGAATTACGTTGATACGGTGACTGATCTCAACGGTGACTTCATTGTATCCTATTAGTATTATTACGTTCAATCCTAGTTTGCAACTACTTTTGGTGGTGCGGTCTAAAATACACAGAATTTCGATTATAGGGATTACACGGCTTCCTTTGTGAAAGTAAGTGGCTCAACTGGCTAGATATAGTGGACTGTGTCCATGGCTGGCCCACAAAGTGCTTATGTCTACAAATTGATTACAGATCAGGCAGGCAATCTCATTGCCACTGGTTAACTTTTCTCTACCGTTGCTGCTTTGAATTTTTACTTTAATGGAGTGCTAGTCTATACATTGCCATAAGGTACAACCTCCTCATGGCAGGCAAAATGGTCTTCAGCAGGTCAATTTTAGTGGGCTTCATTTCTGCCAAATGAATTTATCGACATTAAAGGACTTGCAGTTGATTCTGGTAATAATATCTTTCAAATGTCGTAGGTTAACCAGGCTCTTTCGTATACTTATGGAGGATTTAGCTTTAGTCCTGTAACTTCTGTCTGCAACGTGCGCAAGGTAAATCCAAGTGGTGTTGAGTTGTGGAGAGTCAATATTGGCTATGCTGCCGTGGTAACATGTAACTCTGCTATTGCCGTGTCGTAATCAACTGGTGATGTGTATGTGGCTGGATCATTCACTTTTGGAGACACCGTGTAGAATGGCTACAAGACTCCTATAGGATAAATTGGCGTTCGTGATTCAGCCAACTAGCTCTATATTCCTCAGCAAAGCAACATGATTTTAAAGTCAGCTCTATTTTTGGCAAAGTTTAGTAGTGGTGGTGTTTTTTTATGGATGGTGCGTATTGACGATTCTCAACCAGTACCTTCCGCTCTAAGTGTGTCACCGAATGGTTATGTCAGCCTAGTTGGTTCGTATTAGAACACAGCATATCCTCTTGGATATTATAATGTCAGTGGATAATTAGGTCGCAGTGTAAATTCCAGTCGAGTTCTTCTTAGTGGCTTTGTTGCGACTTACAGCCCTGCTGGTGCTCTCCGTTATGTTGCGACAATGGATGGTGCTAGTAATGAAAAGGCTGTTAGTTCTGCTGTTGATGCGAGTTCAAATGTTTTTGTAGCAGCATAGTGTTTATCGTCTTCAGTCATTGTAGTAGATGGATTAGGAAATAGCCAAAGTATTCAGTCATCTTCATCAACTGTGCTAAAATTTGGTCCATCTGGTGAGTTTTTGTATAGCTTCCGTAGTACTTATGGTTTATAACCTTACGCAATTTTAAAAGGTTCTAGCAATAGTCTTATTCTAGCTGGTTAATTTAGTAGCGCATCCAAACTATTTGATAATTCCGGCAATTATGGTGTGGATTTACCATCGTCTGGTAGTGGTTACGTGTTTGCGAAGTATTTGGACTATAATTCTACTCTGACAACCACAAAGATAACTACTACTACCACTACAACTACAACCCCTACTACTACCACTACCACTAAAACTACAACTACAACAACTACTACTACTACAACCACGACAACAACAACCACGACGACAACTACTACTAGTACCACCACCACAACAACAACAACAACAACAACAACAACTACTACTACTACTATTACTACTACTACTACTACTACTACTACTACTCCGACCACAACTACGTCTACTACAACCACCACTACAACGACAACTACTCCTACTACTACGCCGACAATTACTACTGGTACTACAACAAAATCGACCACTACCGCTACGATGACTCCTAGTACAACAAAATCGACAACGACACCTACTACCACAACGACAACGACAATTACCACGACGACTACTACTAGTAGTACTACAACAACATCGATCACTGCTAGTACTACTACTACGACGACGACTACTGCCACTGCCACTGCTCCGCCTACAACTGTTACTACGACTGCTCCGACTACAGCTAGTACTACGCCGACAACGACATTTGCTAGTGCAACATTATCCTAAGCTGCTTCAATAAGTCTCGTTACCTCCACCTCATCCTAAATTGCTGTTGATATTAGCTCTATGACAACTTCTCTGTAATCTGATCCCCAGACCTCTGCAATCTTGATTAGTTACACTACATAAGTAATTTTCGAGTTGCACTCAAACTAGTAAAGCTCTAGTATTACGATTAGTATGTCACTCAATGACGGCATAGAAGGATAGGCATAGCCTGGAGCTTAGTCCTAAATGATGACAATGTACATAACTGTAATTGTGATTGTGTGTGTTTTGATTTTGGTGCTGGTTCTTCTGTCTATGTATTGCATACGGCGCAGGTACATCAAGGCTCGCATGAAATCTTCCAAGACGCTTTTATCAAGGAATATTGGAGGTATGACTGATCGAACATTAAATGCGGCTATGAATTCGGCGATATAAGCAGGAGGTACCTCGATGAGTGGGACAACTTTTATGAATTCTTCGATGGAAGTTGCTATACCTGCATACTTGGAGTTGAAGCGTGATCTAAATTTCAGAATGGTACCCAATTCCTTCATCAACAAGGGTGGATAAGCTGAGATTTAGGTTGCAGAGATTTTGTCATATTCGACAGGTCATCCGTTCGCTTCAAGTGGCACAAAATTTGTAGCTGCTAAATGCTTCATTGGAAACGTGAATAGAGACAGCGTTCATCAGGAGATTGCTCTGATGTGGAGATTCAAAGACTATGATTAGATTGCAAAGCTGGTTGGTTTCGATACTCTGCATAATGTATTGCTTATGATCAATTATGAACTGGGGTCTTTGGAACAGCTGATTCTGGGCCAAACTCAGTATGCTCAACAGGTCGACTATTCAACGGAGCAACAGCAAATTTTATGCTTGGACGTTTTCACCGCGTTATGGATCTTGCATTAGAATGCTGTGGTCCACAATGACATCAAATCTGGTAACTATTTGGTGTAGCAGGATTCTAATGGTTTTGTGAGAACGGTTTTGACAGATTTTGGTATCTGTACTTTACTTTCGCGGGCAAACGTGGTGCAAGGTATTTAATGGAATCAGCTGAAAGGACATTCTGTCAAGTATGCTGCACCGGAGGTTCTTTCAAAATTACAAGTGCCCGAGCAGCTTCTCCCTGCAAGAGATGTGTATGCTGGCGCTGTGGTGATGTTTGAGATTTTAGCGCGTAGAAAAGCTTGGGAGGGCTATCAGGCAGCGTAAGTGAGCGAAATGGTACTGCAAGGTTTGAGGCCGGATGCCCAATTTCAGGATAATCGCGCCCAGATGTTATTTTAAGTTATCCAACTTGGTTGGGCTCAAGATCCGTACATGAGGCCTACTGCTGATGCAATTGTTAGTGAAGTGTAAAAGCTCGCGTCGGTATGAGATGGCTTTAAGTTCATGATAAGTGAAGTGATGAACAAATGTTTCAATATTACAATGATGTCTCGATTTCATTATATTTGTATGGAATCTACCTTCAGTCCAAACATTGACACAACAAGTACCGTATATTTATTAGATACACTTTAGTATAGTCAGTTGAAAGTTTTATTCTCTCAATACAGTAGATATACTGTAAGCTGATATTTACTAGAGCAAGTCTACGGTGGATCGATGCTTAGGTGATAATGATGGCGATCGTTGCGCTTGCATAATCAAAGAATCGTATGGAGATTAAACACGCGAGCGACTTTTCTATAGTTCTTATCGTCTGTTAGATTAAACAACCGCCATTGGTTAAAGATAACTTTCCAACCCGCCCACCTCAACTTAAGCTATCGGTCAAATCAAATGTCTCAGTCATTATAATAGTAATAGTAAAGTGTGAGAAGGAAAGAGTATTTGTTCAAAATCTTGATCATTGGCGACCTGGGAACGGGGAAGACCAGTATAATAAAGAGGTATGTGCATGACATTTTCAGTGGATCTTACAAGAGTACGATAGGTGTCGACTTTGCCCTCAAAGTCCTATAGTATCCGTTCACTTCTAATGGCAATGGTGGATAGTCTCCGGAAGATAAATCGTCAACACCGGCAGCTGGCATACAGTAAAGTAAGACGCAGGAAGCTGTGGTGAGACTCCAACTCTGGGACATTGCTGGACAGGAGCGATTTGGTAATATGACCAGAGTCTATTATAAGGAGGCTGTTGGAGCTCTTATTGTATTCGATTTATAAAAAGCCAATGAGAGCTGGATAAAAGATGGGAGTTTGACTGCGGTGATGGATGGTGTCAGAAAGTGGAAATTAGATTTGGACTCTAAAGTTAATCGCTTCGACTACAAGGACTCTATTGATAGTTAATCAGGTGGGAGTTAGGGATCATTACCGGTAAAGAATGATTAAACTTCTTCTAGAGATCAATTAAAAGAAGCACCAATACCAGCAATCTTACTTGGGAATAAGGCAGATCTAGTACCGAATAACCAAGAAATTGCTGATGAACTGCGCTCCTTCTGTCAGGAATCTGGATTTCATAGCTGTTATTTGACCTCTGCCAAAGAGGGAAGTGGAATTGATGAAGCTGTGCGATAACTTGTGGAATTGATTGTTTAGAATGAATATGCTCGGTAGTAGTATGTGTAATTATATGGATCTACAGATTTGAATCAGGCCAAGAATACTGTTAGATTAACTTCAGCCTCTGGTGGTTCTCCATCCAACTCTAAAGGTTGCTGTGCGTGATTACAGTCATACCATCTCTCGGTACTGTATATGGTGATATATAGTGTGAAAAGGTATTGTGCAAGTATATACTGATTATATGATTACATTTAACAGCATTTACTCTTGGAGTCACGCGTTATACTTTGAGAAGAGTTTGCACTACCTCCACCATCAGCAGCAGCGGAACCATTTAATTTTATAATCTTGTTATCTTTATCTTTAGATGGATTATGTTATGATATTCTCACACCTTTGGACGACTACTACAATTGAGTATCAGAGGAGGTGGCAAACTTATTCAGCATCATCTTACTCAGTAAAAGATACACCAGGTCAACATTAAGGCCAGATTTCGCACTCGCTTCACAGTAGCATATATCACTAATAAGAGATTAGTCTTATAACTGTGCAGAGTCAGCATTGATTACGGAACAATTGAATGGAGTTAGAATAGTGTCCTGCAAGTCCTACTTTGTGATCCCAGCCACCTTACCAGTCACATCACCTTCCCCAACTAGATCCTTCTTATTACCAACAACCACAATCTAAATTTCATTAAGAGCATTCTATCGCACCTCTTCCACCCACTAACCAACTTTGTGCATAGTATCCGCATTGGTCAAATCAAATACGATCACCGCACCATGAGCATTGCGGTAATATATAGGGGAGAGAGCGTGATACTATTCCTAGCCAGCAGTGTCGCTAATGTTCAGTTGGACGTGTCGCTGCAATCTGCGAGCCATATCCGGCACAGTGAGCTTCTTTGTGGCACTCGACGCCCTGATGGTGGGTATATGCGAGACATTGAACGAGTCATTTACATGCCTGTTCATGAGCGACGTCTTGCCAACACTTCCCTCACCTAGCATCACCACTTTAAATGTACTCGCACTTGAACCGCTATTACTATTATTTAATTATTGTTATCTCAAACTCATTCTTGCAATCAATATTATTATTATTGTCTAGACTAGAAGGTGTGATTGGTACAATGGGAGGAGTAAAAGGGAATGAATGAACAAACGATCAAAGCGCGTGAAGAGGGTTTTATGAATGAAAGGCGCCTGATACAGCCACTTTGAATGTACGTTTCACGCCATACATTCAATTCTACTAAGAGATATTTATATATCAGAAAGTAAGAGGATTAATATGATGATAAATGATTCTAAACTGTGCTGCAGATGCATTAATATGCCATACTTTGATATTTATTAGGCAGTGATTAGGACTCCCGATTGAAACTTATGATTGATTAACACTTTATTGAAATCGAGTCACTCACTCTGCCTCCTTCTACTATTCGCTCGCTCTATTGCAAAAGAGTCACATTCTAATTGAATGATTTATCAAATACAATATACAGTCTTATTATTATTAGCGGTGGTTTAAATATAAGTTTTAGTTGTATCTGGTGCAGATAGGTGCGGCAATGTGCCTAGTTGCTGGATGGACGTCAATATGTGTCACCAATCAGCAGTGAAATGTAATGGTGATTTCTGTCAGGATGTCTGCCTCAAGTACACCAACGATACTTCCATGAATTTCATTTAGTAGAATAGAGCGTACATTGATTATGATGAAAGCATTGATAGAGTACCGCTGATAGGCACTCATAACTCTTGGATCAGTAACGCGTATGGTATAGGCGTAGAAGAATTGGACGCGTCGCGTATTTTGAGACTGAGCGGATTGTTTTCCATTGCCACCACTTCATTATTAGGAGCTGGACGTGGGAATGATCGAGTAGTAATTGCCAATTAGCGGCTCTCTGTTACTGATTAGTTGGTGCATGGTGTTCGGCACTTGGAGCTTGATATCCACTATAATCGTTTTGGGAATTCCAGTGATATCAGTGTTTGTCATTGGCCGATTGCTCCTCTTAATTTTGTATTGTATGTCGAGATTGCACAGCTGAAATTGCTGGTTGATTCCGTGTTTGAATGCTTATAGTAATAATTGTCGTTTTAAGATGACAGGTCGGGCAAAGGAGATGCGTTGGGACGCGCTGATAATTTATTCCAGCTCATCTCGTAGAATACTTTCGAGGATATCTAGGAGCGCATATCGTTGGAAGATGTTTATGAAGTTAAATAGAATGTTGAATCGCTGTGTAATACTGCATCGAAATACCGGTGGTAGGAGTGGAACAAGTCTAATCTTGGTTGTCAGTCGACTCTGTATAGATTGAGTATGCGCGATGCTCTTCTGGAAGTGTACACGTTTCTTTAACAGTATCCAGATGAGTTTGTGATTGTCTATTTGGATTCGCGTGTACCATAGAGTTAGTTTTTACTATTCCAGTAGACTGTTATATCTGTATATCCAGAGGGGACTATTTTCACTCCTCGAGATTGGCGGGCGTCATACAATGCAACGTTCCCATCCATGAGGCAATTGATCGATGCTGGGTATCGAGTTATGTTTGAGCTGTATGACCGAAATGGGTGGTTAAAATCTAGGCGGTATGGTTAGCAGGCTAGAGAATTTATATTCAATTGTAATGATCTATGGCAGGAGTTTAAAATCACTCAGTTTGATCATTAGTCCTGCACTGTGAACGGGCATTCTATAAAAGATGGCATAAAAAGTTGGCGTGCTCTAGACACCTCTTTATCACTTGGTCCATCAATATTATTCAACACCAGTGAACCTACAATTGACTCTAAAGATCGCGTTCTGCTCCAAGAATGTAATGTCTAAAGGCTAGCTTTAGACTAATTTTTGCCATGGAGTTGAATTTCTCTGTAGAAATACATCTTACATAAGATTTGTGTCATAAAAAGTGCTCTTAAGTGATTAAACTTTGAATACGGTTACTAAAACCATTCGTTTCATTGTCTACTGTCTTGGTTCAACTTGGGAACTAAAGCTATTGAACAGCGACAAATGTCGCACTTGGTGTTTGCAGAGCAGCGACAATTGTCGCAGTGTTGCAAAACGATTGTAAAACTCATCATTCAGCAGGCTCGCTGTCCAATGAGTGGTGGATTAAAATATACTCGACCAGCAATTGAACTATTCTAATACAAATTCCCCATGCTGGATAAGGCAAACTTATTCACTAAGACATGTGCGACAAATGTCGCTCTTTGTTTCATGCGATGTGCGACAAATGTCGCAGTATTGAATAGCTGCATTGACATAACTGATTAAAGTTCAATCTAGTCATAAAACGTGCTTATAACAACATTATATATTCAAGGTATTCTACTTTTAAACATGGTGAATCGACCGATATTCTCGAGATTAAGAGGAGTTTCCGGTTCGATGCGGATATCATCTTGACTGTCCAGTATGCGCGCTTCTCTCAGGAGGGATAGTTGAGAAGGTGAATGCATCATTACACTAGAATCATCTCTATCCATCGCTTTCACTTCTAGGACACTATCTCTGTCACCTCCTTCAACGGTAGTCTATTCATTCTAATCTAGTTACTTTGGCGAATCTTGATATTCTTCTCTTTATTAGTGTACACCACTATCGCTATTAATGCTTCGCTTATCCGACATTGGGGAACTCGGCATGGATTAGAATCTGACTAATTATGCTTTAACGGCAGGAGATAGTAGAGTAGTCGAGTCCACTTCTTTAAATTGAACAATCTTTCGAGTTCCCGTAGATGGCGTAGATGTAATATTAGATTAAAAAGTGGTAAATGATGTATATCTCTGCGACATTGCCATTAACGATACACTCACACGGTACTTGATAAAGATTAGAATGATCAAAATCGCACCCATCATTATCAGCAAACGTACAGCACCTTATAAAGTATCCAACCTATCAATACCATTCAGCTGGATAATCATTAAACGTAGAAATAAGCAAGCCAGCGGTAAATTAGAAAATCCAATTCTCTGAGCGACAGATTGACCAACATCAAGAACAGATCCGCGCTAATTTGTCAATAAGTCTCTACTCAAAATCTCCACATACCTGGCATAAACATCAGGCTTGAGTAAATTAAACTTTGTAATAAACGCATGCTTAATCCAGTCAATTGCAATCTCGCTGGCATAAATGGAGAGGCAAGAGTACAATAACACATGTTTCTACTCAAGAACGGCAGTGGAACTAAATGGATTCTGCATGAGCCATCCCCACCATTGATCATACGAAATCTAACTGAATTCAAGAGCATTTCTAACAAATATCAGAACCAGGAATATGGATAGATTAAATCGCTCAATAATATCCGCCATACTAAGTTGAAATAGATTTTCTGCAGAGAATTTTTTAAACACTGAGCCTTTGATTTCAACAAATTGATTACTAACAAGAAGAGTAAGCAGCGCATTATTATGACTATTAATGGCCACGTTAAGAGTCATCACCTAGTAGAATAGAACCATAGAGTGCATAATCAGATACAGGAATGCGAGTATCCATTTACCTGAAGCATGTAATAACACCCATCCATCACCCTCGCCATATCTATATGCTGCATGCAAGACATCCTGGCCAAAGGATGAACACAATTTATCGCAAATCTCCAGCACATTATAGATCACGTACAATTTCAGCGTAGACTGACCGCGAATCGAATGATACATTTTACTAGAATCAACTTGCATTAGACAGAAAACAGATGATATTAGAAGGGAGGATTGTATCAGATACGCAAGGTGATTTTTATTGCTAGCATTTCGCTTGCATTGTAATAGATTAACAATGGCATACAGCGTTCTAAGAGGCAAAATGGTGAATACGCCGAGGAATGAGTTGACGCATATCATATACCCATAAAACATTAATCTTTCAACTTGAGCAGGTATCGCCATGAAGTTGTATACTCTTTAAGTTTGAGTATCGCTGTCAGACTCTGTCTCTTATACGGTATCATTTTATTATCTTCTATCCAGAAATTAATCTAAAATTGATGTCAAGTCCATTTTTACAGTATGCTATGAAAATAACGTTTGCTTTGAGAAATCAGAAAGAGAATTTGGCATTGAACGCCTACCTATGTTGCTCAATGCATTCTGATATAAAATTTCGTGAAAATATAAGACAAAATTATGATGAGGCGTGCATAAGGGTCATTAACAAGTGTATAGCTGGGACTTAACTATCGTGTTCAAAAAGATATTGATAAGGACTGCCAAAAATGACATGATTTCGCCGAGTGTCGATCTCGGTACCTCAAGCGTGTTAAGCTTGCGCTCTTCCGGCGTGAGCTACGAAACCTCGAGAAACGATGAATGTTACGTTCGAGAAGCCAATAAGTGAGATGTACACGAAAACTCTATGGAGGACCACTCAATAGGCAAGGTAGAAGATAAAACGTGTAAATAAGTAAAGACTATATTAACACGATGATCATAAAAAGAAGGATGTACTCAGGCATCCGCATATATAACTCAAGGCGTGGGAAACATCGGTAGCGACAAGAGGCGTGGGAAGATCAGTACGCCACTCAGCACCGAGATGTGGTATCAGCCTCATGACCAGGTGTTACGTTAACATGAATGTTAGCACACGCGTCGATCAAGTATCAACAGAAGACTCTGTGGGGCTTAGATGATCAACATTGTTTCAAGTGCGCGCCTCTTTCATCAATTAGATCTCGAATAGGCAAGTATCTGCAGTATATATGCGCGCCTCTTATGAACATTGTACTAACTGGTACAAAGCCATCGCACCGCAATTCCCTCCAATAGCTACAACACCATCACTACCATTCAGCATTTCAGTGAAAAAAATTCGATCATACTTTAAAGTCTATGCGACAAAATCAATTCTATCAAAAAAATCTTCACTTTCTAACTCTTCAGCAATAAGATCCGCAACTTCTGGATCAACTTCAGCATTAGTATCATCCGAATATTCCACTTCCAATCCCAAAACACTTTTACGACAACTACTGAGCGCGTTATTCACAATACAATGTATATTAAAGCTTCCGTCCTGTGTGCCAAATGTGATCAATACAATAGCATTCTTCAGACTGACCATTATTAAGAGGTTTTGTTCTTTGTATTCAGACGATAAAGGACAATACACTGAAGGTTATTATCTCTCGAGTGCATCATCTAGGCCAAAAATCTAATCATAACTCTTCGCCTCATTCACTTCACTGTCATAATGATCACCAAAATGATGCATTATCTAATCAATTGAGTCGCTTGTTTCCTAAATAAGACGCAATGCCATTTTAAAGTACTAGTATACAATTTGCTTTATTCTAGAGGGTCTATCTCTAGTATGATGAAGGATCTCGGCATTACTCACGTTCGTAAATGGATTTATAGACGGCACATTGTCAAAATCTAAGCATCGCACTCCCCACACATAACTATCAGTTTCTTCCACTTGATTAGATTCCACATTTTAATAAAAAGCATCGCGTAAAGATAAATTCCCTACCATTTTATAGTCATTGCGGGCATCCCAAATTCTGACACTTCCATCTACTGAGCCACTGACGAGGAACCTTCCACACGGAGAATAGTCCAATGTTGGTATATTGTGATCATGAGCATCAATATCAAAATGATCCACGTCAGATTAATTCACGGCTTCCTCTACAGATAGTTTCCATATCCTAATCTTGTGATTGTTAGCACCAACAGCTATATGTCGCCTCTATCGATTCAGAGCGATAGACCACGTAGATATCTCATTTTTCAAAATTAAAGGCGATTTCATTCCACTCAAGGTCGACTTTGTTCCCTTAACTCTGAACACTTCCTCGATCGGAGCTTCTGGATAGAGATTGTACACCATCACCAAGCCGGCATCGTCCACAGCCACCAGAATCTCTTGACTGCCCAAATACCCAATTCTGAGCGCGTTTATCGGCGCCGGAGATCTATCAGTGGCACTTTCAGCTGGTGCATCTACAGCTTGAGGATGCTCAAATTTGATGATAGTGTCTGAATAAACTTTTTTATCACCAACCAGGTAAACACTTATAGCGTTACCAACAGCTACAAAGAGATATTTCCCAGATGAATTTAATGCAATGAGATTCCCTCTAAATTATCTCAAATGCTCATCGGATTCCAATTATTCTGAATCTTATAACTACTTAAAGCCCGTTTTCATCGCACGAATATTATTGATACTCAATTTGTAAAATTTGACAATATTGACAAGCGTGATTGATAGAGAAAAAAGAATGATAAGCTATGATCAAATAAGACCTCGCTGAATTTTATACTAAACAAATTTAAATACAAAATAGTATTTCAAAAACTGAAGAGTATAGTACAGCTAAAGCTAAATCAATTAACTTACCCAAAAGAAATATGATCGCGCTGCTGTTATTGGCGTTTCAAAGAAAATTCCCGAAACGCTTTTTGGTGAAACGCGAATTGATTTTTGATCACAACTTGAGCGATCAAGTGATTGGCTGCACGAAGGCTCAGTTCAAATGTTAATTTAACATTGTGATCGAGTTCTTTAATTTGCTGATTTGGGATAAATAAGTGGTGTAATTATAAGAAAAATGCAGATACCAACACCCATTGTATAATCAAGGAGGGATTAAATTATTATTGGTGTATTTAAGGCGACTGTTACATTTGTGATATCCACGTTGTTCACACTGGTGCCCGCGTTACAGACATGGCTAGGATTTCAATCACACTTCGTATCCCTGGCTGTGCTGTTTAATAATCCCGTGAAATCTGTTGGTATGATGCTAGAATCAACACTGTATACTCTATTCGGAATATCACTTGCTTTTCTGCTGTTGTATATTCCGACTGCTGTTGGTCATGACGGTTGGCTCACGCGTCTCTCTCTGCTCTTTGTGAGCGGTTTCATCCTCTCGTTTCTGAAGGCTCGATATTCACGCGCGTCCGTGTATAGCAGCACGATTGTCACTCAGTTTCTCATCATCTATGGCTTCACTTAGACTTTGAGTAACCGGGCTTTTATTCCACTTCTCGCTGGTGCTTTGCTGTCTCCGCTCTGCTCTCTGCTGATATTTCCTTAATTTTCTGGGCGCGTTTACTAGAAAAATATTCATCAGATTTTATACTAGCTATAATGTTTGTTGTAGCAATTGACAGACTAGTTCCTGTTGGTGGATACAGCCTCTATTGACGGAGTAGAGTCTTAGCTTGATAATTTGGAATAGTTTGTGGATAAACTCGTAACTTCTATCGATGAGGCTAGATTTGAATTTTGTCATACAGTTGGAGGCCTTACTCATGTTTTTTAATCATTAAACTAGCACGTTGGTGGAATGCATAGTTCAGTGAAGAAGATGCAGACATGGCTAGATGCTTTGAAAGAGACTAATCGCGATAGTAAACGAGTAGAGGTGATGCTCATGTACATCTAAAGTGTTGCCTCTGGACTTCGCTCTCTTCTGTAATTGTCGTAAGAGATTCTGTATCAGTGCTTTATTATTCTGCAGGATTAGTAGCAATGGACCGCGTCAATATCAAAGATCGAGAAATTGCGAATTCTGTAAGCTCTCAAGATTAAATGTGTCAATCAATTGGCCAATTTTAATGCGGTTTAAACAAAGTCTCTCATGAAATTATATTCATCTAACTCTGCATCCTCTCTGCGTGATGAAGCATTTTTGGTATATTTCTACGCGTTTTGTATGGTTGAGTTTGTCAAAGGTCTTGCCAGTTTGATTGATGTGATACATGGCGATATCAGTGGAGTAAAGTAGGCCATAGTGGGTAATGACATTTAGTAATTAAGTGAATAGGAGACTCAAAGTGATCGTGATAGTATCTAGGATTTGGAACATATATCATCAGTTGATGGAGATGAAGTAGACTATGTTGCATATGTTTAATCGCAAAATTCTTAATACGTCAAGGCTCCGACTACCGTTAATAAAGTGTCTACAGATAAACTATGGATGGTCAGGTATCGTTTAATGTTTTGGAGAATCTTGTCCAATATTGGTTAGAGTCATACGATAAAATTTGCCTTTAAATCTGCCGTAGTAATTGTACTGATGAGCATATTCGCTTTCTTACCGTCCACTGCAGAGACTTTCAAGCTCTATCGCGGTTCTTGGTCCATACTATCGTTTCTGGTTGTTCTATCTCCTACCAGTGGCGGCACCAACAGTTCTGGTCTTTATAGGATTTTGGGTACTATTATCGGTGCTTTGTATTCAATAGCCGTGTGGTTGGCAGTTAGTCATAATTCATTTGGCCTCGGTGCGTTGGTGTCTATATTTGCTGTGCCGTGCTTTTACGTAAATCTGTATTCAAAATATCCTCGAGTAGGCCAAGTGACTCTGGTTGCTCTTTGTGCCATTCTACTTGCAGACGTGGGCAATGTTGATAATCCAGGATGGGATTACTCAATCATTCAATTGGCATACATGAGATCTCTCATGGTCATTGTGGGTATTATCGTCGGTCTAATAGTAAGTTGGTACGTGTGGCCGTATGAGGCTCGTGTTGAGTTGAGAAAGGGAGCTAGTAATCTCCTTATTAGTATGGGCTTGCTATACAGTAGACTAGTGGAGGTGTTTAATTACAATTCTGAATAGGAGGATACGAGTAAGTTTATTGATGGTATTCGCGCCGACACTATTCATCGTTATTATTACGCCAGATTCGACATGCTTTCCACAGATGATACTCTTTAGTACTTTATGGCCTTCGAGTTGCGTCTGCATAATGAATTAGTACAGCTAAACAATTTGCTGCCACTCACCAGATTGGAGCCTCGTCTTAAAGGTCCTTTTCCGGTGTAGATTTATAAGGATCTGTTGACCTGTTGCTAGAACATACTTGATAAGTTTGTGGCTATGAGAGTGGCAATCGCTAACAATGTCGATATTATGGGAGAAGAAGTCAGGCAGGATATATTATAGTCACCTGTAGAGTCTGATCATCAGGCTAATGAGAAAAGGTAACATTCTCGCAGTAGATCTAGGGGAGGGACATTGTTACAGGATGATTTAATCCTCGGCTTTGCACCATAGTAGTCGGGAGCATTTCATCCTAATTAGTAATAGGCTGAAGTAGATTCTATGCAGCTATTACAGTAACTACATCCTTATAGAAAGGAAATGGTTGGATAAGTTCTGTTACTATTCTACTTGTTTGGTGGATGTCTATTGCTCAAGCAGCCACTACCAACATTCTTGCCTCCAGCACGCTAAGCCAGGCGTCGTCTGATGGAGCAGCTGAAGGCGCTTATCGGTGCTCGCAAGTCATCAATGTCTTCATAGGGCTCTTCTTCCTCTTCATATGATGACGATGATGATGTTAAAACTCTGCCATTTGATGAATCCAATGCAGACGAGCAGCTGATTACCAGGAAGTTTATCAACTATTACGCGTACTAGCTGGCGATGGAAGACGTAATTGTCGAACTGGAGAAGATTGGCGGTGTGTTGAAGAAGCTATTCGGTGAAATCTTTGCGGATGTCATCTCCATGCAGCCAGCTACTACCACAGCTGATTAGAAGATGAACATGCAGACTGCAGATCAATTGATTGATATCACATCTCCAAGTACTCCCGTGCATCATAACCGTGCTGATCAGTGGGGTAATCTGAGAAGTCTGGAGATTGAAGAGTCTTTCAAAAGGAGTACTCCTCTCCGCCCAGTATCTTAATTCATGCTAGGTACTCCTGCTACTACTACAAGTAATAGCAATGGTAAGAACAGTAATAGTAATGGTAATAATTATTCTACATCAAGAAATGGTGGAAACTATAGATCAACCAATAATTTGGATTCAGCAATGATTCCACCTGCCGCCACTTATAATAATAGTCAGAGTCTGGACATTAATAATAGGCGCGTGTCTGAGACAGTTCCTCTGCTAAGTCCCCTGTACAACGTGGATCCTGATGTTAGACTATCCACATCGTTTGATGATGATATTTGAAATGATTAATAAAATTGTTAAGAGATAAATGCTTGTAATAAACAACTTGTTCATCTTAATCTTGTCACTATTCGCTGAATCGCATCATCAAATGATCTGCTGTCGATCATCCGTCCATTATCCTGAACATCTTCATAGAACGGATTAAAAGTTAACGCCTAATAGGCAATATTAATATTACGCAGCAACTACACAAAATCACAATAATACAGTTAACGATTACTTACATTAAATCAAATAATATATCTTACAGCTTTTATATCGGCATCTTTGGGTAGATTGTCGCCAGCGTGAATGATAACGATAAACTTCACTTTGGTGTTTGATACTTGACCATACACGTTATACTCTTCAAGTGCATATAAAAGCCCCATATAAAGCTCGCTATTCTTCACATTTCCTCCAATTTGCACTACACGCATTTCATATGATATTTAATATTTACCATTAAAGATATATAGGCGGATAAGCGATAAAATGACGCACGTACGTTTGTCTTCAATCATGTCCAGGACAGTGTGCACAATATAATGCATAGTAATGTCGCGGACACCATCAGCATAATTCTTTACATACAGCGGATTATTCTACACTTCAGTATCGCTATACATAACACTATTAAATAAAAGTAATATGATGATGATAATCTAACCTTTGGCCCCACAATGCCAACACAAGCAACGTCCAAACTCATTCCGTTGTTGGTAAAGTCTTACCGCAAAAACAATTAAAGACTAAGAAGTTCTCTCAATACAGAGTTTATGATATTATCACGTATTAAAGTACACTGAGGATTACAAAAATTAAAGGGTAAAAAAATAAAACATAGTAAGAGTTAACCAAAGATGGTTTTATTACTATTTCATTCAGCCTCAGCGATAGCCCAAATTCAATCCCACTGCACTAATTACTACTATTATTACTACTACCGCTACAACTACTACACTCATTCAGCAGCGCCAGCAGCAGGCTTATCTTCAGCCTTCTCACCCTCATCCTGCAGGTCGCTGGTCCACAGAGTCAGATTGTCACGCAGCAGCTGCATGATCAACGTGGAATCCTTGTAAGACTCCTCGTTCAGAGTATCCAACTCGGCAATAGCGTCATCGAAAGCCTGCTTGGCCAACTGGCACGCACGCTCAGGTGAGTTCAAGATCTCGTAGTTGAACACTGAGTAGTTCAGCGCAAGACCAAGACGGATTGGGTGAGTAGGAGCCAGTTCGGTGGTGGCAATCTCAGTGGCAGCCTTGTATGCCTGGTGTGCCTTTTCTGAAGAATCCTTGCGCAGGTCACCGGTAGCAAATTCAGCCAAGTATCTGTGGTAGTCACCCTTCATCTTGTAGTAGAACACCTTGCTCTCACCGCTCTGTGCGCCCGGGATCAGGTGGTCGTCCAGCACTTTCAGAATGTCATTACACACATCGCTCAGCTCCTTCTCAACCTTTGTACGGTAGCCCTTGATCTTCTCGACATGGCTAGCATTGCCCTTGCTCTCCTCCTTCTACTCAATAGAGGAGACAATACGCCAGGAGGCACGGCGAGCACCGATAACATTCTTGTATGCCACAGAGAGCAGGTTGCGCTCCTCCACAGTCAACTCTTGGCCAGACTTTGCAATCTCCTTCATGAATCCAACCATTTCTACACATAAACACTTGGAAAAAAGATAGTTCACCAAAAAGTGAACATTCTTATAAAACAGAGCGATGTAAATATAAACATAATAGTAGAGAGGGGGAAATCTTACCATCAAAACGCTCAGCCTATTCAGCCAACTTGGCCATGTATATACTGTCTTCACGAGATGCCATTTCAACTTAATTTTATCAACCTTTTTACTATTATAATAATAACAACGGAAATGTATACTAGTCAGAGTAACTTTACAGACAAATTCACACTTATTTAGATAGAATGAAGGAAGCTGTTGTTGTTGCTGCACTTGTTGTTGTCGTTGTTGTTGTTTAGCAAACTAAAGAACGAAATGAAAGAGAAAGCGAACGAGAGAGAGAGAACTGTGAAATGTGAAATGAGTTAAAGAAACTGACGGGCGGAACGAGCGGGCGATGAGGCGTTTCGCATTTCACTCATTTCCTTCTCCTCTCTCCTCTCTTTGTACATCTTGCTCTCAGTCATTTAATTAGTATTACTATTTTTGTAAGATGGAAAATATGTTTATTTAATTATTTTCTTTAATCATCAGGCTTTCTTTTAAGTGTGTTTAATCTAAAGTCTGGTGGGCACGTTAATCTTTTCATATTTCAGATTCACCCTTTCTATTGCCACATGTCAACGTTGTGTGATTGCCGCATTTTATTTTCATTCTCCGCCTCTCCACTCTCTGCACTTTTCTTTCTCAGTCGTCGTCGGTAATTGAGCCGAAAGTCATGTGGCAGCCGATTGGGCTAGATTTCGTTTCATCTCTCCGTTCTCTCTCTCACTCACTCGCTAAGCGTTTCTCTTTACCTTTGATGTTGGCCCCTAACGGTGACTCACACACTCACAATTTCAGATCATCATCATCTTGAGATCTTTACTTTCCTTTATGGTGAACGACGCGTTTCACCTCTCTTTTATTTACACTGTAGTTAGAAGGCCCTCATCTGTAGTAAAAGAACTAAATTAAATTAAACGTGATGAACAGCATTAATTAGTACGAATTTCATAAATTTCTTATATATTGCTACTCATGTTCAAGATTGCTTCAGTCTCATAACTTGTTCTTCTGTTAAGCAGTTACAGGTGACCATTGGTATTCTTGCTGGTGACGAACAAAGCCGTACTTCTTCACAAAGTCATCAACACCCTCTGGACCACGACTACCATATTCATACTTTTTCGGTTCAATGCCAGACTTTTCAATCTTGTGCAGCAGTGGTGTGAAAATCTTCCATGCAGCCTCCAACTCATCATCACGCACGAAATTCGTCTTCTCACCATTCAGAACATCGAGGATTAGAGACTCATAAGCATCTGGAATCTGTGCCTCACTATATCTTACATCATAAGATAGATCCAACTCACTGATCGTAGTCTCCATTCCCAGGCCGGGCTTCTTGTTCATCATCTTCATGTAGATGGCTTCATTAGGCTGCACACGAATTACCAGTTCATTACGGCTGATGTTGGGAAACAGGGAGCCGGGAACATCAGAGAATTGGATGCGAACTTCACTCTTGGTCTCATTCAGAGCTTTACCAGCTTTGACAATAAACGGAACATCGGCCCACGTGTCATTCTGCACATACATTACAACTGCAGCGTATGTTGGACATTTAGAGCCATCAGGGACAGTCTTATCATCTTGGTACCCAGGTTTAGAACCATCAGCACTCTTTACATACTGACCCAGAACGCAATCTTCAATTCTGATGGGAGGTATAGACTTGAGCACACGCACCTTCTCATCACGAATAGACTCTCCATTCAGATCAACGGGGCGTCCCATAGCGACAACACTGAGCACCTGCAGGAGATGATTCTATATCACATCACGGATAATACCATACTCGTCAAAGTATCCGCCGCGTCCCTCACTACCAAAAGTCTCTTTAAATGTGATTTGCACATTGTCAATGTAATGGCGATTCCATACACCGCTAAAGAACACGTTGGCAAACTTTAGCACCAACAAATTCTTCACCATCTCCTTACCGAGATAATGATCAATTCTAAAGATCTCAGCCTCCGTAAATAGAGGTCCCAGCTGAGAGGCTAGTTTATTAGAAGATTCCAAATCACGTCCAAAAGGCTTCTCCACAATCAAACGATTCACCACCTGATCACTGTACACATTCTCCTTCAACTCTTTACTCACAGGGTAGAACTAAGAAGGTGGCAGTGCAAGGTAGTAGATTCTGCAAGGCTTATTACCCTCGCTCTTGTCGTTACAACCACTATCCTTCTCAAACTGCTCAATTCTCTTTTACAAGTGCTTGAATGATTTAGACTCATCATACCCCCCATGGTGATACTCTAGAGCAGATCTAAACTTCTTCAACAGAGCCTTGTCTTCATCAGAGCTGGTCTTGATCTTCTCAGTGACTCGAGTGCGAAAGTCTTCAATTTCCAACTTAGAACGGGCATAGCCAATGATTAAGAACTTTTACGGCAGGTAGTGATTCTTATACAGCTTGAACAGAGCAGGATACGTCTTTTCTACACTATTTAATTGATTAGTAGATAGATGACTGTATTAGATAGCGATAATAAAAATACTGAACTTACTTTTTGCCAAATCTCCAGAGGCTCCAAATACAACAATTGAAGTGGGACTATTGCTGATCTTACTCTTATTGTTGTTGTTGTTATTAGTTCTACATACACTCAATCACCGTCAGATTATTAATCACTCTTGTAGAAGGAAATCCTACTAAACGTTCATCGAATTGGGCATTCAGAATATAAAAGGTATCAGGCAGGTAGTAAAGCGTAGATATGATAATTTACTAAAAGTGTAGATGTTAATAAGACAATACAATTCAATGTTAAATCTGACGTGTCTTGTCGTTGTTCAAAGATGAAACTTGTCGCGTCGACGAAGCGCGAAGGATTGATCAACTGTTGACGTAATCTCTACATTAAGGACTCCTAGTTATTATTATCAAAGCTTGAAACTTGAAAATAATACAAAGTAAGAATATATACTAAATTATTAGAGATTATAAAGTATTCATTGGAGCAGTGCAATTACTTAATCTTTACCCAATTCTTGAAGTTTCGCGGAAATTTCGCTGCTATAAGTTGAAAGTTGTTCACGATGTTTAGCAATGAATGCCTACACAAAGTCTTCTTTAACGGGATTTCCATCTTCACTCTGACTCGCATCAGCCATTCTATCTAGACAAACCACGTAGAATTGACAAATCTGCAGACGTAATGCCTCAATCTAAGACTCTTTGTCCATATCGCTAGACATTACAGCCACAGCGATCGAGTTTTCGAGTCTGGTGGATACAATATTAATCAACTCCAGCACAAAGTAGCTCTAACGATCAACTTCAGTGGAAGTGAAAAGCCAGTTGACGACACCTTCAGGGGATATGATTTCATAATCCACTAAATACTTGATGCAAACCTTGAGCATTTGCACATTCAGAGACCAATAGCTATAAGCAGAGTCTAGCATTTGCGACTGTGCCTTCAAAGCACTAGAGTCAGACGCATCATCCAACGACAATAACAACTTCAAAGTATCCTTTGTTCTATCCAAGGCGTGCAACAAATGACTAACACTTTTATTACCCAAATGCAGTACAGCTTGGGTGAACACGAAGCGACTGTAAGCCGATCCTTCAGCTTCACCTTCCATCTTGTCGCCGCACTTGCACTTGATACTCTCCTAATTATCCGCGTAAAACTTTTTTACCTAATCTACAAATTCAGCAGTTGGTAGATTGTTTTTAATAGCGGTCAGTAGCTGATCAACAAGAGCCACTTCATCAGCACTGGCACCATCGTCCGTAGCAGTGGCGAACCAGAACTAAGGTGCAGGTTCAGCTGGCATAACGGAGCTCATATCCACATCCTGAGGGAGAGCTTTCTAAACGCGTTCATAATACGCCAAGTCAATAGCTTTCACCAGTGATTCTTTTATAAATTGTGACTATATTCCACTTAGTTCACCACCACCTTCACTATCAGACACTGTGGCCATCCAAGCTTTGAAATTCCATCTGAAATCAAAATTACTAATATGGAATGCAAACCACTTGGAGAAGCTAATCCTCTACGCAGCATTAAGATGATTCAAGCGATCAAATAGAGTATAAAATACTTTGCCCAACACTTGAGGATAATCCTTCTTGAAAGCATTACAAAGATTCACAATCAGAGTGGAAAAGTACGTATGATTCAGATACTGCTAACTTCTCTCGTTAACATCTTCCATAAAAGAGTGTCTACATGGACTGATAATCTCCGCCACAAGCAATTAGGTCAACGCCTGATGAGGATTAATCCTAGGACTGAAATTACTCTTGAAATACACCTTGTTATAGTACTCAATCATTTGAGGATAATTGTGAGAGAATACAACCACCAAGTCCTACAGCTGGTCATTCAATAAGTACCAATCGATAGACTTGCAATCAGGAAGTGCTAGATTTAACAGTCCCTTATCACTGACAAACTCTGGGTGATACAACTAAATCTATGGCTAATACAAGATTTCATATCTACGCAGCACTAGATTAGGCGGAATCATCACAGGTCCAAAGGACAATACTTTGGCAGAAGATGCAGACATCATAGGTTAGAACTACTCATAAACATCAAGATTAATCAGCTAGCTACCAATAGGCTTTCCATCTTATAATTACGCGATCATGACTTCAATCTAGTCTCGCAATTAAAGCAGCAACGCAGGCTATGGGAATGGACAATTACTAAACACCTATCGCTTCTGTGCAATAGATTATATTCTGGTCACTACCTCCTCATTAGACAGATAATCACTCACAGACTACCAGATGGACTACAGAGAAGTCAACTGTTGGCTGTACATTATCTCTACGCCATACGGCAGAGTGGACATTATCAAGTAGCAGTAAATATCTCTTGAATACGCGTCCAATTACTAATTCTAAATCTACTTACTAAATACCTGGTAAATACCCACAATTTCATCCAACTACAAAAGATTCAAGCGACACAGCTCAATCAAATACCGAACCAACAATTTCACTTTACGCCATTCCTAATTTACTAAATATTGGTCCAGTAGGAATTTTAATTAATCCAAGAGTTTCTATACCACATCAGAGTCTTATTACGCGACTAGTGCTAGTACCGCTGCAAAGATCTGGCTCTTGTCAGGCAACTCAGACACGCAGGCAGTGAACGCGTTAGACAGCGCCTCTGCAGAATTGTCCCAATCTTTAGCTATAGACATGGCCACATTCTTCACTCCATTCACTAACTGACCATAATCTTGATCAATATTAAGAAACAGCTTATTTATTCCATCTTACATGTACCCCATTCTTGGAAGGTTAAATTCTTTTTCGTTTAATGCAAAAATACTTAATTTTTGAAAGGACTGAAGATGAAGAGACACACAGCGAGCGATTAATAACGAAAGGAGACGCTTTGAAAGTGCTCTTACGGTTTATCAGTGAAGGCAATGTCAGTAACATAAGTAAATTACAAAATATATTCGCGTCTCAAATTCATGAATCACTAGAAATCTAATTTAATATGCATTCAAACAAATTCTCACTCATCATCATATTCATAGACAAGACGCTTCATCATGGGTGTTTAATGATTTGGCTGAGTGCCAGCTCTTAGACGCTTATTCTCCGAGCGAAGATTGTCAACCTCTGCACGGTAATGGTCAACTTTCGCGGTCATTGTCTCGATGAACTACAGCAGATCATTCTCATTTGAGATATATACAACATTGCTATCGGTATCGCGATTTTGTTTAGCGGAAGATTTCGCATTTTCCAGTTCAGCCTCCAAGTTTTGAGCATAAGAGTGACTGTCGCTGTACAGATTACTCAGCTCCTCCACATACTCTTCCAACTTATCAATGGTGTCATTGAGTTGAGTTCTCTCAGAGGTCAATTGATCAATCTGACGCTTTAACAACAGAGCACTACCACCGCCATTTGATTAAGATCTAAGCTTTTCATTCTCCATCTGGACAGTTTCGTAAATAACCAACAGGTCGCGCAAACTCTTCTACGCCTCCGCTACTCCACGCTCTGCCTCATCGCGCGACTCTTGCAATTCTCTCTCCAACTCACGTACTTGATCTTGTAACTCTTACATCTCGTCAGAAGTATGACCTTGTTATTCAAACTAGCGCTGTTACTCATCCAGTTGACGCTGCAGATGTTACTTGTCATCTTCCAGATTGGAGGCCATGTTCTGGTAAATATCAAGACGTTGCTTCATGTCTTTACAGTCATCCAGAGCATTCTGATAGTCAACAGCCTACTACAGGAACGACGCGTTTTCCTATTCCAGGGCGGCCACCTTCTTCTCAAGTTCAGCCACCGCAGTCCTGTCATAACGATTGTTCTTCTTTTCTTAAGCTAGCTATTAGGCAACGTCATCGTATTAAGTTCTAAGCTGATCGCATTCATCCGATTTACTAGCAAGATCCATCTCAGCGTCAGCAAGTTTCTACTAAATCAACTTCAATCTCGATTCCCACTGGGCAGACTCTTCAAACAGCTTATAATACTCATCTTTCTCTGACTGCAACTCGTACTTGAGACTGTTAATCTCATCTTCATAAGACTTTTGCACATTCTACAGTTCATCAAGAGGCACGTAATCCTTCAACTTGTGCTCAGCATCTTGCAGTTTTCGGCGTAAATCACTCAACTCAGTATCGGATCTGTTGACGGCCAGCTGTTCATTCGTGCGCAACTGCGTCTACAGACGCGCAATCTATTACTTGAGCTGCGCTTCATTGTCATTGAACTCTCGGTCCTGGTCATCCAGTCGTTACTATAACTCTGCAATCTTGCTATCACCAGATTTATCTTTAGTGGACAACTTGTTCTACATATTGGCAATAGTGAGATTAGCGAGCTCCAGTTCTGATTTCACTAGCTCAATCTCCTCTTTATGCTTGTCCTTGAGAGCATCTATGAACTTGCTGTCCAACTGTGGCATGTCTCTGGAGTTGCGACGGGATAAAGCAGAACCGGCCATCTTTTTCGAGGCCTGATCATTGGTGGCAGAGGACATGGAGAAAAATGATTTCAAGTTGACGCTATCATCTTATTTGCTAGATGCAGCATCTCCCCTGTTACTAGAATTTTGATCTCGTAGAAGATTGGTCGAAGGAGGAGTCCTAATCACAGGAGGCGACCGAGTAGGAGATGCAGTTGGAGTCTTCTTATTACTTTCAGCCTATTTCATCATGCCGATCAAGCGAGCACGCGTCTACTCAATAATCTTGACTCGATCTTTACTGTCTGCGTTAGAGCCAGCAGTTGCAACAGAATCAGTGCGTTCAGGTGTGCGGGCACGAGGCGGAGTATTGGCTCTTGAATGACCGCGAGATGATGATGCAGGAGAATATCTACTCAACACTGTATTAGCCGACCCACTGTCATTTTTATTATTGTAATCAGACTACTACTTTCGGGAGGCACTTGTCGCGGATGTTTCAAGTAATTTCTTCATTGGCGCAGAAGGCTTACGAGACGGGCGGCGCGGTAATTACGCAAGAGGAGTAGTTTGAGGCGCATCAAGCTGCGACTTTTCTTAGCCCTTCTACTTTAACGCGGCGTTTTATTGCAGAGGCCTACGAGGAGGTACATCTATCTACCTGTCCACTACCTGAGATGGAGGCAACTTTCTAAAATCATCTCTTCCGGGTGGCGGAGCGCGTTATTTTCCATCGCTTGCTTTCGTAGTAATTTCCGCTATTCGTTACCTCAACGACTCTGACATCATAGGCTTACTTTTGGGTATTGCAACATTTCCGTTATTATTACTTCGCTATTGAGACATTTCGATAGCTAGTGTATTATTATTATTTTTTATTCACTTTAACGTTGATTTCCAAAAGAGAAAGAACAACTTCCTACACAGATTGAACGTGATTGATCAGCATACAAATTGCACCAATCAGAAATTGGATAGGATTCCATTTTTAACATTGTCAAGTCAAATCGAGACCAGTAAGACGTGTAGTGGTTACAGTTGAATGATAATGTAAGCTAATCAGAAATCATAATAAGTGCTTTCATTGAAAAAATTAAAGCCACTTGATCGCTCCTTTCTCTATAATAACAACTGATACAATACTTATACAAAAGTGAAAACTTCATCTTTGAAACAATGTGTATAGTGCTGTGGGCGCAGGACGTGCATCCTAAATACAAATTGTAGGTTCAGCTCTTAAATAAAGATCCAAATTATCATATTCACATCATCAGCGATCATTCAATGTGTAGAGTTTTGGTATCTAATAGAGATGAATTCTTTGATAGACGGACTGATCCGGCTCACGTATGGACTGACAGAGCTGAAGAAGAAGTCATTCTCGGTGGTCGCGATCTAGAAGGTGGAGGTTCATGGCTTGGTGTATCTGCTAGCCGATGCCGAGTTGCAGCTATTACTAATTATAGAGAAGTGTAATTACCGGATAAGCCAGGCTCTCGTGGACTTGTGATTAACAGATACCTGGAGGGCGAATCCATAGCTCAACTTAATCTAGAGAAACACCGCTACGGAGGATTTAATTTAATATCATTTGACTTTAAAGATGGCTCTGTATGCAATATGATATCCAATCGATTGGAATAGAAAGTTCCGTTAAAGCTAGAGCCAGGGAAAGTGTATGGGGTGTCAAATGGTCTATATGATGAGCGACGCTAGTGGCCAAAAGTTGAGCTCGGCGTTCAATTATTAGAAAACGTACTGGCAAAACCGCATCAGAGTGAAGGGGAAATGGTTGAAGAGCTATTTACCCTCATGACAGATACTACTTCATTCCCGCAGGAGATTCCGCCCAGAACTGGTATGCCGCCAGAGGTTGAAGCTGCGCTATGTTCTATATTCATTCCGCCCATTGATGATGACAGCGGTATCCTTAGAGGCAAGGGTATGTACGGCACGAGATCCACTACGGTCATCCTTATTAATAACGATAGTGGGAATGGAGTTATGCATGAACGCTGTCATATTCCACACTCCACATAGAAAGATGTTGAGTTAAGGTTCAAATTCTAACAGTGACTCTAATACAGGGCGCAGTATAAAAACGATCAAGCATGTGGATTTTCTTTTTCCTCTTACCGTTTCTCGACGAAATTCTGTTTCTCACTGATAGATAGATTTAATAATTTAGAGTTCAACAACTCTCCCAAGATCTAATTAAGTGCCTTACAATAAATACTATTCAATCAGAATAGAATTCTTATATATCTAAATAAGTCTGCGATATGCCGCCGAAGAATAATCTGGGTACTTGTTTTCCCGCTGGTCGGGTCAAGAAGATAATGCAGGTGGATGAGGAGGTTGGTAAATTGGCAAATTCCGTTCCGCTTGTAGTTGGAAAAGCATGTGAACTATTTTTAGATGAGATTATGTGCGCCATAGTGTCAATGAAGAGTGATAGCGCTGTATTTACTAAATTGGAGGCGATTGACGTGAAGAATGTAATAATCAACTCGCAGAAATATGCGTTCCTGCATGATATTGTGAGAGATATTGTCCATGTGGAATAATAGCAATAGTAATAGGAATCTAAATCGAATCTTAATTCTCCGACTATATCAGGTACCAAGTCTGGTGGTAAACGAAAGCGATTTGCTGATTTTGAAGATAATGCTGTAAAGTCTCAAGATGATGAAAGTAAATCAACTTCATAACGGAGTACTAAATAGAAAAAGATGTAGCGATTAAGTGGTTAAGCTTCATATAGTATTGAAGAGAGACGATCTGCTGATTAAAGGTCTATAATAGGCCATGCGTTGAAGAATGTTCTGCGGTCTGTATCTGAAGTTGAAGATGGTGTTCTGAGGGTATAATCTCCTCTTGCACCTACCGGCTCTAGAATGTTCTAACGAGGCTCATCTGTATTCAGTAACAGTGGCGATGGGCAACTCTCCACACTCCGCTCTCCTCTGAAAGATAATCTTGATCTACCGCCAATAAATAGTTTCTCAAATTAATAGTCTCAGTCAGTACAGCTTCCGAAAATGTCAGAGATTATATAGTAAACTGATAATGTCGCTGCTTCCTCCGAGTTACCTGTTGTACATGAGTAATTGTAGTAGCCATAGTAGTAATAGTCGAAGTCGATGGAATCTCCTAAAAAATCAGTGTTAAAAATTGATGACAATTACGACGATTATTGAAATTAGTATTTGCACTGTACTTTAGTTTGTGTAAATTATAGAGTTTGTTTATCATAATAGTCTTTATAGTATTTTATTCTATCATTGTTGTTATCAAGTTAATTTTTATTGCTTTGGCTGTTGATTAGGAGTTACAGCTGCAGACCGCTTAGATGATCCTGACTGTTATAATATAGATGATTTTTACCGTGTAGTGTTACTTAATTGAGAGTACTTAATAGATTTAATATTCCCTTAGGCACTGCTGTTGTAGTAAGAGACACGTAAATCTTGCAATTAAGCATCCATAAACATCTTCAGCATCATTGCCTTGGTGGCATGAGTCTCCTACAACGACTAAAGAGTGCGATGCGACTTGGCAATATCCTGAGCAGCACCTATGAACTGCAAGTCATAGGAAACACCATTCTCATCCTTCATGCTCTCAAATTCTGTATCCCAAAGCACCAGAGGAATCTCCGATGCCATTTTATAATTGGGCTTTACCGAGACTTACTGAGTGTCCAACAGGCGTGTGACTATAGACGCGTCATCATGACCAGCTCCCACAGAAAGCAGGACTGCCATAATGTTTCTTATCTGATGCCAGAGGAAAGCAGAGCCTCGGATGGTAAAGCATGCGAACCCGCTTTCATCCAATCTCTCAATGTCCGCCTGGTAGATGGTACGCATAAAGCTCTACTGCTCTTCACCTTTGCTCTTGTCCACTTTACAAAAGTTTCGAAAATTGTGCTCTCCGATAAGCATTTAACATGCTTGCCGCATTGCATCCAGATTAAGAATCTACTACTGCTACGGTGGATTATTACTGCTTTTACTACCATCAACGGAAGATTCTTATAACTCTAGTCTGCCCTGTTAGGCCACATTGTTAATACTATACTAGAAATCTATCGGGAACAAATACTTGTATGATCTTCCTTTACAGTCAAAGCGGGCAGAGAAGTTATGCGGAACAGAGGCCCATCCCAGAATTCGAATATGGTCAGGTAGCTGACTATTTAAGGCAGTAACGTACTAGATTTCATTCACACTATCATCCATTGAATCTACATCATTTTTTAGAGGGCGCACATAAGGCTACTCCGACCTGTCGCATTTATATTTCTGTATCAAATCAGTGAAGGAGAACGCGTCGTAATGCCCCGCTGGTAGATTAGATCGTACAAATAGAGATAGTACCTGGCTGGTGGCACTAACACCTTTATCAGTGCGACCGCTTCTCTAAAAGTCGAGCATCTTCCACAAGCCGACTCGATCTTGAATCTGCGACGTATCATCACCAACATTGACGCCTAAATTCTCTTGAATATACTTCAAATCAAGCCAAGATGGAACCATGCGCGTCTTGTACATGGCGTCATATAAATGTCGCTCGATTGTATTAGATGAGTTGTTATCTTCACATTGAATAGCGAGTCCATCATAATCCCAGCCAAAGTAGGCAACCTTCACTGCAATCTTCCGATATTACTTTTAATGGAATGGTAGCTTGTACTGATATTACAATAAATCTATTGGATTCTATCGAGCAGACTAACCCATTAAACGCTCAATGAGCTCCTTCTTACTAAGCTTCTCCAATTCTGATCGCGTAAAATAGCTCATTCTCATTAACCAACGATACTCTGATAATAGTTATAACGTGCACAGGTCCGAGCAAAGGTGATGCTTAGAGATTTTTCTCTCGCTTACGTCTAAAAATTTATCAAACCTCCAACTGACTTTTCTCATTAATCTTATACCGGTAATCTCGTTCTTACGTTCTCGAAAAGTATTATCAAAAGCTTTTAATTTGTCGATATTTAAAGTAGGAATGGCTTTGGGTTATTTTAGACTTAGAAAGATTATTCCTAGCAATTGGAAGACGTAGAATGCCAAGAGCCCTGAGGAGGCGAGATAGAGGGTAATTTGGCTTTACCGCTAGTGCTTGCGTTATTCGCCAGAGATTTAGTCGCTGTACCCGCTGGATATTCCCATCTACTAGATGAGGGCAAAGTTTAGAGCTGAATTTGATAAGAATAAATATGTCAGTAATTTGAGCACGATTAATATGCTTCTGGGCAAAGGACAGATGGAACTGGAAGAGTTTTTATACATGTGGAAGACTCAAGGATCCGCGATGGACTTCTTTGTCAAGGGTGAAGGTGCTGTGCCGGAGGATGACACTGCCAGAGCAATTCCTCAGTCTATTCAGGCGCCAAATGAAAGCAAGTTCTTGCGTGATTTTTACAATGATTGATCTGTGTTTATCTAAAAATATAGCTAAGATCTACTGTTGTAAATTTACTTTAGATAGCTCTTTAGCTGTGGGCATTATTTTCGGTATATTAGCATCATGCACTACACCTCTCATGAATACTATTTTCATTTTATTCGCCTTTGAATATGATTATCATTAAATACACGACTACATCGACACTTGATTAATGTTAAGACGATCTAATGATCGACACGAGTGAGAAAGTATTTTCAGTGTCAAATGGTACGTAACTATGGTGTTATCAGATCTCAAGTCTTTCAATCTTTATCTTCCTCACTGCCATATGTTCTTCTTATTCATGCTTTGAATATCCATCTCAACTCTAATAGTACTGTTAATTATTCAAGTATCCACCATCTGATTCTAGAAAGATGTTTGTGAGTGGACGGAATCCATATTTTAAAACTCAATCTGGTAAAGTGTTCAATGTTAATCTGTTCACAATGCAATTTGTCGATCCAAAGTTGGAACAAAAATATGTTTAATATCTTCAGCTGTAATTCTTACCACAGGCAAAGACTGGTGCTCTATTTATAATATTGTGTGATGTATTGCTGGTGATCATGGCCAAGTTTAATCAACCGAGCTATGATACTTTCCAACGGCCAACTTTGATGTACATTCTGCTTTGTGCTCCTACCATATGGGGAGTAATTTTTTTAATCTTATTACGATAATGGAAATATAGAGGATCGCGGGTACAGAGTCGATTTTTCTAATAGATGGAACTGCTTTTTGCTCTGTGTATGACTACTGTGGTTGATATTGCCACCACTGGAGTTACAATAATCGGTGCCAGCTTTCCTCCAGTTGAAGATCCTACGAGTAAACTCTTGCATTATCCTTACACTAACTTGCTATGGATAATTATGGTATCGCTATTCTTCTCCTTGCTGCTCAGAAGACGCTTTGTTCTGACTGTTATTTCTTTTATTGTGTCGATGGCTCTTCACGTATTATACTGCTTTCTGGTGTACCCTTACTCTGCTACTGACTTTCCGGTCCGGAACAACAGGGCCATTATAATGTGCTCGCTCATGGCTTTTGTTGTGTACTCTGCGCAAATTGATATCCTCAGCCGTAGTGCATTCTTGACCACGCGAGAGCTGGAGAGTTGGCGCGTCGATATGGTCGATGTTGAGCTGAAACAATTGATTGGCGTAGGCACTTTCGGTGAAGTTTACTTTGGTAGGTGGAGAGGCTTTGAGGTGGCTGTCAAGAAGGTGTAGCCTAATCGAATTAAAGTTTAGAAAGGTGGTGAAGCAATGGTCGATGGTAAAGTGCGTCCATTAACCGGTGATAAGAGTAAACTGTCGGTCTCTCTTCGTGATCTGTATCATTTGTTATTTGAAAAGGTTTTAGAATCTGGTACAAATGGAATATCTAGGCGAGATTTAGATGCTTTTGAAAAAGAGATGCGACTTTTATGTACATTGAAACATCCAAATGTGATTAACTTCCTCGGTGCGTATATTCCGACCAATTTTCTGGATGGGGAGGTTCCACTGCTGATCACTCAGTTTGCACACAAAGGATCTCTCTTTGATTACTTTGACAAGTCTGAGAATAGACCAATTTCGCTGAAGTAGAAGTTTGATTTTGCAATCTAATGCGCTGATGGCCTACATTATCTGCATTCCTAGGAGCCACAGATCATTCACCGCGATTTCAAGAGTCTCAATATCCTTATTGATCAGTACAACTGCATTAAGATTTGCGATTTTGGTTTATGTGATTTTACAAATTCTGTCGCACTGCCTACCGGTGTAAAGAGTCCAGGATCGCGTCCAGGAACTCCTAAAGTCAGTGATAAAGATCCAAGAAATGTAAAACTTAATCATAAAATTGTTGGATCTGTGCCGTGGACAGCGTGTGAGATTTTTATGCAAACTCACTCGCATACTGTACAATCTGACATTTACTCCTTGGGCGTGGTTCTGTGGGAAATATTCAGTGAATAACATCCATACTTGGACGAGCTGTCGTCTGGTAGTACAGATGTCAAATAAATTGTCAGCTGGATCTGCTTTAAAGATTATCGCCCACAAATGAAAAAGTATATAGAAGAGCGATACAAAGCACAACTTCCTACTGAGTTACCGGATCTAATTCGACTAATGTGGCATGGCGATCCTGATCAACGCCCTTAATGGTCTGATATACTGAACATTTTAAACAGATGCAGAAAAATTGTAACATCTTCATAAAGTAGCAGTTAACGTGCGAAAAATAACAAAGTACCTTTTCTATTATAATAAAGTTCTGAGCCTGGGACCTTGGAGAAATCTATGCCTCTGCAAAGGAAGTCTGCCGAGTAATCTCCAGTCAAGAGTCCATAAGTTAGACTTTTGGCCGATCTTGGTGCATCAGATAGTACAAATTAGTTGCTCGCGTTTGGTAAGGCTGATTAGAATTCACTCGCATCAGATGTTCCGATTCTTGGTGACAGCACTGATGGTACTGATTCTGACCGCATCAAAACTATGTATAAATCGGGAGTAATAGATTTTGACAGCAATGTTGAAACTGTTTAAGTCCTAGAGAAAAATGATGTTATTACAAATTGAATGAATGTTTTATGTTTTATGCTTAAATCAATTGATAAATATTACAAAGATGCTTAAATTTTAAAGTATAGCGATGACCATTATAAAAATGTCTCATCGTTTACAGCACACTCTGCTCTCGTCTACTTGGCAACGATCAGAAAACATTCTAAAAGTGGCGCTATGACACGTTTTGGGATCGACGTTGATTTTCTGTTTACCGTAGCGACAAATGATGAAGCCAATCCGCACGCTATGGAGTTCTAGAAGATATAAAAATTATGAGATATGCCTTAATTTAACCTCTCATGAACATCAATATCCTCTTAACTTCTTCATTTCCGAATTATCGAACTGAATCCTCTCGTGTAATCATTCAATAATGCCTCTACTAAAGAATCAAAAGTTTAAAGGAAGTGACCTGAACTTGCCGCAGCTGGCCGATAGCGTTAAGGCTAATGGGGTAAAGAGAAAGCTTACGGATGTCGCTTGGCTGGCGCTCTTCATCCCCATGCTACTTCTGTCTGTTTTTGTCTTTGTTTAAGCTAAAGATATTGTTGTTTAACCTAATAAATATGAAGAAGATTATAAAGTGAAATATTAGGTAATGACCGTGTTTGTATTCTGTATTGTCTCATACTTTCTGGGGCTGTGGACGTTGGCATCTATCAGCTTTGCAATCAGATGGTTTGCCATTCAGTCTGTATTTTCCGTACTGTTTGTCAATGGTATGGTGGTCATGTTGTTCAACTCTCTGTTTCGTGCTGAGGCGGCACGTGTCAACTCGCCTGGTGATTACAGAAATAGCGCAGTATATGGTCTATTGGTGGCATTTTGGGTTGCTTTGTGTGGTTGGTTGAACTATTCGTTATTGCGTCGTGCGAAACAATGGTCTAAAGGCTTTGAGATGCTGAAGAAAGTGCGTTACATTGTCCACCGCATGCCGTCTCTGTTTGCATTTGGAATAGTGTATGCTGCACTGCAATTTGGTGTTTTTATCGTTTGGGTATTTTCAATCGCTTCTTTGAATTTAACCGTGAAAGCACCTTCTATTGCAGGGAAAGAGTATCCTTTGTCTACGTTGTCTGCTTTGAGCTGGGTCCAGCTAGCGTTTGTTATATGGGCAATGCGCGTACTGAATGGAATGTTTTAGGTGCAAGTTGCTCACTCTGTTAGCCAATTTCTGGGTGCTTCTAATGATAATTCCACTGGCAAAGTGTCCACTTGGTCTGCATTTAGCGAGGTTTGGCGTTATAATTTTGGTACCGTGGTTGTATAGTCTTTGGTGGCGTTTGTTCTACACCCGGTGCATGTTGTAACTGGATGGTTCCTCGTTGGTCGTCGCCTACAGTCCAGTGCATCTTCAAGTCGCCAGTCTAAGTTTGCTTCTGTTGCTGAACTGATTAACGATTTTGCCAGATATGGTAGTCAATACTTGAATGTTCTAGTTGGCATTAGCGGAACTGATTTATTGACCAGTGCTAATGAGGCTCAGAGTCTCTTGGTTAGAATCGATTAAACTGTGTCTTCTCTGAACTCTAAGGCTAGTGCGTTGGTTTTCCTGTCCAAGATTTCAGCTGTCAGTGTGGTAGGTTTGGGTACATGGCTCATGATTTTGTACTCTTCGCCTTTTCACTATGAAGCCGCTGTGTATACTGTCATTCTGCTGCAGGCATACTCTTGTGTAGCATTGATGATGACCGTATATAGCACCGGCATTGACACCATTGTTATTTATGCTGCCAAATATGGTGCTGCTTAGGATAAGCCAAATTTGCAAAGAGTTTTACAAGGCGCGGTGGAGCTGAATGATGGTATAGTGCCAAAAACTCCTGTTGGAGCCACTAAAATTTAAATTGACAAATCTGCAATGTCCACCGCATCAAAGTGATGGATCGAGATTGAATGGGCATTTCAGGTGAGTTTTTGATGATGAATGACGATAGAGTGAATGGATGCAATAAAAGAAATGTTTACGAAATGACCTTTGGTAGAGCTACTAAAGCCGTACGAGTCCGCTTACATACAAAATATTACATCTCCTTTTAACATCACTCACTTATTCGAATTTAATTCAACACATTTGTAAAACCATCACATCTTCATCAAAAGTTCTCTTTATGGAACTTAAACAGCGTTCCATTAGAAATATCCGGCATCTTCTGCTTAGGATCAGACGGCGGCAGGGTGGATTTAGGACGCTTGACAGAGTTTTTCTTACATGCCACAGCCAATTCCTTAGCAATAGCGTTAGGACCACACAAGAATACGCCCACATCTTCACCGGCGTGCTATTGAGCCTTCTCCTTGAAAATTCTGTTCCAGTTCGGCTTACCAGAGAACTAATTGTATCTCTCATGCTTGATCTTCTTCAAGTCCAGCTCACCAGTCACGTACATGTTAATTTCCAAATGGTTCTGCATTTCGCTCATTGTGCACAGATCATCGAACAGATCTTTAAATGAGTTGAACTCTTGCAGATCGCGACAGATCCAATAAAAGTACAACTTCTTGGACACTTGCTGCAAACCAATCTTGGCCTTCATACGGATACTAATAGACTTAAGTATACTAATGAAAGGCGTAACTCCTATGCCCGCACCTACTAATACAACAGTATCATAATCAAAGACTTCTTCACTCGCAGAACCGTAAGGTCCATCAACACGAAGCATTGGCGCCTGCAAATCCAAAGCGTTCTCTTCAGTAATAGTCACATTACGAGCTGGTATGTCCTTACCACTCGTTCCTGTGGAATCTGCGAATCCAAGACGCTGTCTCAGACGGTAAGTCCAATCCATGTCAGATCTGCATCTGATGTGGCAACTGAAATCGGAGTCTTCGGGAGCACTAGTGATCGTGAATGGATGATACTCAGATGGCGAAATATCAGGACAGTTGAGAAACAGATACTAACCGGCCTTATAATGAAACTTCTTGGTCTTCTTGCTAGCCAGAGCCATCTTAAGAGATAGCACATCCTTACCGACCATTTTAGCCTCCACAATCTTTACATCCAATCTGGTGTGACGATACTGAATGTACTTCTCCAGGCACATAAAAGCCAGCGGAAACATTGAGTAAGAGAAGAACAGACTGCCATGGATCCACAGCAGAGCATAGCAAGGAATCCACAGGTTGTGCAGCTTCAAAAAGATCTTATAAGCATCAAATCTTCTACCAAAAACGGTGAAAATCTTTCTCTTAATAAGCGCAGTTGCATACATGATAAAGAACATGCCGGTAATAATCTATCCTGTAATACCAGGCCTCGTAGCTAAAGCATTCACATACACCGGCACAGCAATTGTGGTGCGATAATACTCAAAGTCCAGGTAGTGACACGTGATATGTCCAATAGCACAGAACGCAATAACATAGGCACTTCTGCGATGAATCTCCAGGTTCTCATCCAGCGGCAACACTTCATTCAGAGGGGTGGTGCGTAGAAAGGATAGCAAATTACGCATAACCGGAATCAAGATGAAGGATAGATTAAAATCGAGCATCTTGCCGAATCCCTTGGCGAATACAAAATATGGTGCAGAATCAACACCGACACTAATAAAGTATCCGTACAGGAACATCACAAGATTACACAGCGTGTACAAAGTATTAAACCAGATGGACACCTGATTCCACTCATAATAATCAACCATACGTCCAATCAGTGGATATCGCTCAGACATTGGCGCCTTTGCAGTATTAAGTGCGTGTGCAGAACCAGCCACATTCTCATCATCATCAAACTCAGCTGTGATGATAGCTTTATTCGTACCATAGACACGATTAAGCAATTTAGCCTCTGGATGCTTCTTGGCATAACGGAAGCCAAGCAGGCCAATGAAAGCGAAAGCAGCAACACCAACCACAGCAACTCCAATACCAGCTCCCACAGTGACGGCATCCTCCGTCACAATGATCAGGCCCTTCTACTCCCGATTGGTGAAAGCATTATTACGAGTGCTCATTATATAAAACTTGCCAGTATTATCCACTCTCACCAATCCAACATCATAATACGCAGGCGCTGCATTCAACACTTTACAATTGTTCTCCGCATTCTGGTCATTGGTGTTAATGTCACAGCCAGTCTAATTCAAGAAAGCCATACTGATGATAGCATTAACATCATTGGTGAAATGAGTAGGTGCCTACTGATTAACAGGATTCAAGTTCAAAGGATAATTCTTGGCCCAGTTGGACATCAGCACCAAATTATTACGATCAGTACCATCTTTGCCATTACCAGCATTACCTGCCTGGTTAGCATCAGATCCGACAAACTGAACGTGCAAATAATCACCGCGAGATACATTAACCACAGTTGGGATGAAATCATACTCGACACTTGGATAAGTTTACTGGATGTTTCCTCTGCGACCGCGAACATTCAAATTCACAATTCTACAATTCGGGGAGCGGAGTCCACAGCTCAGATTATTCGGTCTCTTCTTAATAATAAACTTGTGACTTCTATCTTCAAAGGTGCGGCCAAACTGAGCGGTATTAATGGCCAGTCTCAACGGACCGGAGACATTAGTACCATATCCGAGGAAATCTGCAGTAGGATTAGTCTTGATGGGAGATGCGCCTGAATTAGATTTGGAATCCGTATTCCATCCGTCATAGTCGGCAGTACTGATGTTGTAGCGGATACGAATCACACAGCTAGCACCATCCTTATGGACACCTTGAGGAACCACCCAGTTGAAGGTTGGCGGCTGAGATCCATAAGCATTACCATTATTGTTATTTCTGGTGACGGGACAAGCTGAACACAGAGGAGGTGGCTGGTTCCATGGCTCAACCTGAGTCCAAGTGCCTTTGTTGTAAGTGCAATCATACTGGTTGTTGTACTCTGGCATGGAACAGTTACCTTTACTCATCACATTCTGACTCTCGCTCTGATAGTACGGACACATGGATGGCGTGTTGGTACAAACAAACACATCTCTCCACGGAGATGGATGCCAGTAAGGATAATAGTCCCTCTCTTCAGGACACTCATAGCCATATCTCTCGCCATTACTACCTTGGCGTGTATATATAGCCGATTGGCCTTGCAGGTTCTAATCAGCCGTGAACAATCTCGTATTTCTCTGACGCAATGTGCACAGATTGTAATACTTGAAAGATTCGTGCTGACCAAAAGAGAGCAGATTAGGATTATTCTAGTCCAGTGGAATAGTCTACGTGGTGGTACCATCTCGAATGTTATCAGACATTTCATTGTCATCGCACATGTACTAAATAATGATCTGAGAGTTTAGCTTGGCATCTTACAAGCCGTGTTGATTGTACCATTCGATGGGAATCTCGGAGCCTTCATAAAACTGCATCACACCCTGTCCGGCACCTTCATACCCAGGCTGGTACTGATTATTATCATCCAGACAATTGGGGATACACTTATCACCCACCTGATAGCCAGCATTTCCATTATTCTACGAATCAAACAGGCGGTTATCGTTGTTGACGTTATTGCTCTGCTCATTCAGCTTATTGTTTGAACCACGAGGATTGTTCATGTAACAATCGCCACCAACCTTGCTGACCAACAGCAATAGGGACAGAGAAAGAAGAAGTTTCAAATCTAACATCAGTATGATAGATCACTAGCCCTCTCTTTAGTATCTTCAAGAGTAAAGTTTACAAAGGAGAGAACAATGACGAGAGTAGTTGCAGGAGTGCAGGGAAGTGTTATCGCCGTCTATGGTTTGTTTGCTGTTTGATTGATTTGTCGCTCGTTTGCTCATCCGTTCGTTCGTTCGCCCGTCAACTTCCGTGAACAATCCCCGTTTCGAAACAGAATCGATCAAACAGTAGAATAGAATTTAGATGACTAGTATGCTATTCGGCTTTTTTTCACCATTATAAGGTATGTGATAAATTCATTTTATCGTAGCTTTTTTCATTAGAGTCGTTTTAAAGACCGCGATCTGTTGAAATACTGATCTAGTTCTTTTGACTCAAAGTCTGTTTCGAACTTTCTTTTAGTATTCTTCAAAAGGTGCACAGCGTAAGAGAGAGCTAAACGTCATTGTTAAGCAGTACGAGAGATGGCTACGTAGACACCGACGCGTAAAAGGCGCAAGATTGACATTCAGATTGAGGAAGAATAACATTCTGCTGTGGTATAATCCAACTCGAAATCTATCGTCATCAAAGATTAAAAGATTACCAAAACTCAAGTCAGTGATGTAATGCTAACTAAGAAGAGTCCTCAAAAAATTGTCAGAGCATTGAATGACTTTGTGCCACCCAGCGAGAAACAGTGGCGAAACTTGTACGTGAAACTGAGAGATTGGCGTTTTAATTATCTTACATCTCCGTACGCTGATTATATTGATCCCGCTAAGGTATAGTATCCATCCTAGCCGCCTGTTGATACTGTTGGATGTTCATCGCTGAATATATATAATGTCCCGGCTAATGTTAGACGATATTAGATACTGGTCAGCCTATTACTAAGCAGTCAGACGCGAGATGAGTTAACCGCGCAGGCTATCGGTAATCTGCATCAGTTGTGTAATAAATAGATTGGTCTCAACATTTCAGATCTGTTAGCAAGCTCTCAAGACCAAGTTCATGAGGCGATCAAGATGGTTGGATTTCATAATGTGAAAACTAAAAATCTCATACGATTATCGTCTATTTTGGCTTCTGATTATAATAATGATATACCAGCTACGGCCGAGGATATGATGAAACTACCAGGTATAGGCCCGAAGATGGCTTATCTAGCAATGTCACATGCATGGAACAATTGTGTGGGTATTGGTGTGGATACTCACGTCCACAGGATCTCGGCGCGCTTAAAATGGAGTCCATACAAGTCTAGTAGTAGCAACATCAATGGCGGTGAACTTGTACCAAAGTTTGATGATCCTGAAGTGACGCGAGCGTGCCTGGAATCGTTCGTGCCTTAAGAGTTCTGGACTGAAATAAACACCGTGCTGGTTGGACATGGTCAAGTAGTGTGTCTTCCCAGAGCATCTATGCGCAAGTGTGATATTTGTATACTGTCTACTGAATGTCCTTCATCAAAGTTATTGAATTCTAAAAAGATTAAAAAGTGATTCAAATGCGCGAGTATACTATTTATCACTTAAAATGTATATGTATTAGATCTCGTTTCAATCGAATGGTTAAGGATAGATTACACCATCATTGGTTCAAACGTTGATAGACACTACATTGTCGGTTGTCGCAAACTTGCTAACTACGGGAACATCACGATTATTTCCCGCACTATCCACGGTAATAATAGAAGAGCAGACACCTTCAGCAGCAATACTTTTATTTTAATGTCCTTGAGCGTATGGCTAGGTGGAAGGAACAAATTTGGACCTGTTCTGAATGTTACTGATCGCCTTCTTCATTTAGACGATAATCAATATAAACGAAAATACTATGCAACATCCAATAGTTTTTATCACGTATTCCATCGCTACAGACGGCGCCAATGATGACAGGCCAACAGTGAGGCCACCCATTAGAGACAGTGACACGGTATATCTATTATGCCGCGCTATAACTATGTACGTTGCTGAATTGGGTGATTCTACTGCTTTCTACAGTTTCTTCAGGTACACAATGATGCTCACTAGGTACGTGAAGTCCACCGAAAACAGGAGAATTCCATTAACAGAGCTGAATGCAGTCAAGATACCACTGAGATATTATGGCAAAGATGGTAGAATGAACAGAGCGACCTGAAGCATGCAACTTAAGATGCCTAATACAAAGCTCAATTGCGCCAGAAACAACACAACACATGCAACAACGCGATTCTCGACAAACGCCTGACTGCGAAGGGTGATGTAGACAATATAAGACAAGTTGACGCCAAACATTGACACATATGATAGGCATCGTAGTGTGATGAGATCTGCAGATGTGGCGGTTGTAATATCTATCGGAGGATTATAATTTTAGGCATCCAAGTACCAGTCATAGAGGAGACCATTACTGATAACAGCCAGTAATAGCGACAGATGCATTAAGATAATCAGCTTGTCAAATACAGTGCGGAATATTGAACGCCATGACTTGGTTGTCGTTGTTGCCGTTGTAGATAAGGACTAATCAGTTTACTAGAGATGATGGACGCGACAGAATCTCGCGAAATCAACCAGTATAGCCAGCGAAAATATAGTAGCTACACAGATTGTCCAGTACATTTTGCCGACAATAGAATAGAAATCCGAATATCTGTCGGGTAATAAGGTACACTGTAACAAAATACACATCTCAAATCTCCGCAAATCCAGAAATAGATCTGTCGCCATATTCCTAAATATAGATATACCAATGTAAATTAATGTTTTTGATTGACTTGAGCATTCCAATCAGCCTACTACCTTCTATCAACAGCCATGTTCTTGGTTCTACAATGAATTTTAATTAGCTTCATCGAGTATATATTTTATATTGATTGAAGGTTGAAACAATGCGCGCGTCATCACTTTGCTTGCGATCGCGTGTTGAGTAAGTGAGAGAGAGAGAGAGATAGTTTGTGAGAAACTTTCCTCCAGCGCAGTCTAATAATTCCTTCAGACGATGTGCGCCTAAACATTTCTCTTTCTTTCTTCCAACATTGAGGCTTTGAGATTAAATTATAGCTTAGAATTGACTAATCTATCAACATAAAGACAATTAAAGAATGCTTGCGAGGAAAGAGCTCATTACTAAATTGGCGCAGAATATTGCAAAGATGCCGGAAGGTTATGCATACCGAAGCGTTATGGGCAAGTACGCGAAGCAGTAGGCGGAAACTGCTGCTTTATCTGACCTGTAGGATGAAGTGACGTTGAGTGAGATTATTCTGGAAAATAAAAGCTTCTAATCTGATAGTTCTCAAGCGCCTCTCCCTGAACAATGGAAGTATTTTAAATCTGAACAATGAATTATAATTATTATGATTATTGTTATTTATTTGATTGAATTACATATCATTTTACAACTGCTTATCCTACTTTATGGGTTCTCAGTTTAAAGCCGCGTTATTTGTCTTTCTCTTTCATTCTGCTTTGACGAGTAAAGTAAATTCCTTTTACTCTTATTCTGCTGTCTTTCAACATCATCATAAAACTAAAATATTTTAAAACTTGTTGAAGTATATATTTTAAGAATATGACTTCACTGTTAAAAGATTCTGAACTTTGCTCATTCTATCGTTTGAGTAATGTTAATGATGTTTAATATTGGTCTGAAGTAGTGCCTGAAGCTGATGCTGCAATTGTCCCAACTATTTCCAATGCTGCCATGCCGAGTCTAGATAACAGTAATAGTAATAATAATAATAATAAGAATGAAGGTTTATAGTTAGTAATGGAGTCTGTAAGTGATTATAAAGAGTATACGTATGAGTAAATGTTCACAGAGTTGGTGGAGAGATTGGAGTTGGAGACTAGTAAACAGGAGATTTCTCTGCGTGAACTTGTCAAGGATTGTTTCGATGAATTTGTGATGGCCAAAGGCTCTGTAGATTCAGTTTACGCTAATATTTTGAGTAAATAATAATAATAATCGTAATAATAGCAGCAAGTAAAAGGGCGTCCAGTACAACCATAGGCATATTCTTCTCCTTCTAGTGGGAGTGGTGAAAGTGAGCTGTCTCATGCGTTGCTGGATGTCAATTCTAGTGTCAACACCACCCTGTAGTACATGAACGGTATGTATAGTCCTATAATAGATCGCCGTCTCAAGGTGAGATCTCTCCGTCACAGTATTGGCACACTATCCAAATACTCTTATCTGTTCAATCTGCCCACTGTGATTCAAAGTTTTATCTAGAGCGGTTAGAAATCTTCATCTTTATTCGGTAATGTTGAATTGCAGCGATTGGAACTATTGATTAGTGATATCACGAGAGGTGAGGAGCAAATTTCCGCTAATGAAGATGCATCATTGAAAAGTGTTTACAGTCAAGTCGGGGATCAGAAAATGCTATTGGTGACTTATTTGTAAGCTGCTTTAGAGGCTATATGTAATAAATCTTCTGGTGGTCAATAATTCGATTTGGGTGTTGGTTCAGTTGGTGAACGTTTAACGTGTGCTTTGCTTTAATTGGACAGGTTGAAAGATTTTGGATAAAAGTATTTGGAGTAGGTATTGAAAAGTATACAAGCTGGAATTGATAAATGTCATTCCGAGTACTTACTGGACATGGAACAGCTGGCCGAGTAGTATTTTAATTCTTCCGTGTCTCATGGTCACTAGACTTAATTATAATCTATCACCTCAGTGAAGAGTTTTGTGAATTCTCAAGGCTAAAGTCGCTTTGCTAGTAGAGGGTATTCTCTCACCTTGTAGTGGCTATAGAGCTTTTGTGATTCTACCAATATGATGGTTGACTCCTACTTGGAACTCTGTTAAATGTATACCAATGGAGAGTATTTGCATGTGGATTAGGGGTCTATTGATAAATTTATTATTTAGCTATGTGAATTGCGCACCAGATTTATAGATATTTTAAAGGAACCATTTAAAGTAATTTAAAGGGATTTTCACTGGGAATTTGTTGATTTAATTTAAAATCGATAATCTTTTGTGTTTATGAAAGCTTTCACTGAACATTTGCGTCAGTCCAATGTGGCAGCTTATAATATGATTCCTAAGGCTCTTGGAATTGTAAAGTCATAGATGGAATAAAGTGTACAAGTGGTGCGCTAATTTATCACCGGCTAGTAAGTAAAGTCTCCGGAGCAGAACAAGAAGTATAAGATGCTTCTACAACAGCTGGAGACTAAAGATAAGGATATCTTGTAGAATTTGACTCTGTCTGCTGTTTAATACGTGATCTCAAGTTGGGCATCTCCTATTCCGCATCTCTATTCTCCATATGTCGCCAGTTAATCGTTGCAGTAGTTTAATCAGTTAATGCACAGCACCGTATAGTGTCTTGGTGAAATTGATTCGATATTGCCCTTGAAGAAGCTCAGTATATAGACTGGTGATGATGATGAAGATAAGTAATCTTCGCCATAGTAGAGTTGTTTGGCTGCCGTAAAGGAAAAGACACTAAAGTGCTTCTATATCTTCCTTGATGGATTAAATCTCCAACTTGATTGTCAATTTAATGTGGCACAAGAGCATTCATCTTGCGGTAAAAAATAATCTGATGGTGCAGGTGGTAGACAGAAATAGATCAAGTATACCGCTGTTGCTTTGCTGGAAGACTTGTCCACCTTGATTAAAGCATTAATACCGCAGCTGTTTGACACTTTGGAGACGAAATTTTCTATTATTACATCTAAAGAATTGAAGCTGATCATAGACGCTAGTTAGATGCTTCTTAAGACTTACGTGTAGAAAGCTGTTCATCATTTACTCAGACCGATTGAATAGATTTTAAACTCGTCCTCCTTATCCACTGGCAATAGTCATCCATAGCAACTTCATAAAGATCTCAATGTATCGAATTATGTCAATTAGGTACTGCTTATGATAATAATGCTGTAATCTGATACCAAGATGGTTGGTTCCAGAAAGGCTGGTGGTGGTGGTGGAGAAGAGTAGCCTGTTTATTGCGTTGTGATTAAGCAAGTTTGTTGCAATGTAATCAAGCACGTCTACGAACTGCTGTGCCGTATAGACTGTTGGACCGAATCATTATGCGTTCAAGCATTCACTGATGTCTCTGCTCTATAAATATCTATAGGATCATCTTCTACTCTTATGCATGGGGATGGTCAACTGGTTTTTGATGCCATATTTCATGTGTTGAAGGTGAATTACTCAGAGTTGAACCGCGGTGGTGATCTGGACAAGGATTATTAGGATAGCATCAATGCCGCACTAAAATAGTGGAAGAAGAGTTGTGGAATCCTATTAAAATGTCTTGAATGAAAATTTGGTTAATATTATACCTAATTATAACAATCTGATTCTCGTATTTGTAATATTTCACACATCATTTAGAACATAACCAATGATATATTCACTCTTCGCTCTTGGATAGATGATGATATGGGGTCACCTTGTCCACGTCCTTGTGATAGTTATTGTAGTGAATACCAAATTCCAATTGGTCAGGCTGACTAAAGCAATTCTCAACAAATTTGCCGCCATTAGTCAAGGCCCAATCAGTGACACTTCCCATATCAAGACACTGGAAAGCATGCACCATCTCATGATAGATTTCCACTCTGATAGTTCCTTTGTGACCAGACTGAATCTCGACATTTCTGGCAACATTTTCCAATTGCTGTCCCTCGTCAGAATTGTCACGCAGTTCCTATTGATCAACATCAACATTATCGTTACCATGATCCATCTCATGCTTCTCAATGACATCTCTCGTCATCTCGGCAGTTTACATGATAACCTTCTCACAAGCTTTCACCTTTTTACCAGCGGCATCGTCATCAGCCGGAAACTGATTCAACACGTACACAGCTATGGAATCGGACATTAACAATTCAGCGGAGCCACATTGCAACAACATTGGCGGCATACCATCAAACTAACCACACAATGATGGACACACGTACGGATTACTTCTCATCTCTGACTCGGCATGGCGCACTTTCTCTTCATCGTGCATATCTTCAAAGGCCGCTCCACCTAGCCAGTAGAAGAATCCAACTCTTGGGATAGGAGACACGGTGGCCTTTGGATTGTGCAGATAATCCGTACCATGATTCATGTCGACAGAGGGCAGCGATAGAGTCACATCACCCCAAGGTGAGAATAGACAAGCACAACGGGGAAGATCAACATTGACACCAAAGGCTTCACTCAGCTCTTTGCGATAATTCTTGATGAACAATAGCAGAGTCAGCGCCAAATGTCCACCAGCAGAGTCACCCATTAAAAGTATCTAATCACTTTGATAGCCACCATTCTTTAATAGATGAATGTACGCGGCAACACAATCAAATAGTGCACAAGGGAACGGATTCTCGGGACTTAGACGGTAATCGATGGATAAAACATGAATCTGATACTGTGAGGCGACGATAGCGGCCATTCTGCGATGAGATTTTATAGACATTAAAATGTGAGCACCGCCATGAATATAAAGAGCGACTCTGTCCTTGGCATTGGGTGTCGATGACATTTCACCGTTCAAAGGTATATTCGAATTTCCCACATTCACCAACTTGCCACTGAAATGTTCGTCATCGCCCACCATACGCTTCAATTGTTCATCTAATCTCGCTATAGACACCGAGGTCACATCCAAGTCCGGGAACAGATTCTTCAGTCTACGCAAAGACAGTCCAGCCAATTGCTCAACCTTTCCCCTCTTCTCATTCAGATGTAGAAGAAATTCAGTGTAAGTGAGTGACTGGGCACTGTCAATGGACAGGGCGTTCTTAATCAGCTCAACGTGCAGATAATAGCGAAGTGTCCAAGACTTGCGCGGTGGGCCACTAGTATAATACTTGCCAATGCTATACAGAATTTATAAAGGTAGAATCATTTTATCTATAACAAAAAAATGTACTTAATATTGCGAAATACTAATAGTACTGTAATTAAGAAGAACGACAAGGTGGAACTGAATGATCGGATGGAAGGTGATTACGCTTACGTGATTGATTACGAGTTGATCTCAACAGCAAGTGGGAGCTTAGATGCGAAGTGCTCGTAATCAATCTTCTGCCCTGGTAAGATGAGTAAATAAATTTGAAATATTAACGTATTCAAGATTTTAGAGATAATGTCAACTTGAGAGAGTAGTAGTATACTGAATGAAGATGCGCAGGTGAAACTGACTTCCTAAACAGATCATGTTTCACTTTGATGTGATTGTTGTTTCACGCCGGTTTCAAACTGGTTTCACAAGTCCATCAAGTTGTTTCACCGCAAAGTTTTCTTGTTTCATCTTTATCGATTGTTTGGTGATAATTATCAAAATACAGCAGAGCATTCACATATAGAAAGCGATGACTTTACCATAACAGTAGTCATTATAGTTTATTGAAGCCATTCTAGTTGCAGATTATGTGCCTGGCAAAGGTCCACAACTTGCCGTATAATACCCTCAGTCATTTTCAGATCAATTTCAACAGTAAAAGTAGTAAGATTGTTATCATGAGCATCCTTTTAAAATGTATTATTTTTATTGTATTGAATAGTGTAGACATCTAGCCGATGTGATACTACCGGAGGGTTCCGAACTGCGAGATGATGACTGGATATATTTCACCATTCTTAATAACGGCGGTGTCATAAAGGTAGAAAAGTCAACGATGGAAGATGCTCAGGAGCCAATATAGCTGGACTAGAGCGATAACTAGTATCAAGTTTAGATCTTCAAGTTTGATGAGCGTAAACAAGAGTATTCCGACTCCATGTTTGTTAAAGCCGAATTAAGGATTGTAGAAGGTGGAATTTAAATTCTGTCATCCAGTTATATTGTGCTCAACAACTACATCAGATGGGGTGAAGATTGCAATTTTCAGGTTGGTAATATAAACAGTCAGTGTATGACTCTTAATTTTGGTAGCTGCAGCTTAAGGATAAGGTTTATTGTCAAGTCTGAATTTTTGACTGCTAAATTGCAATTATCTGCTTTATAGAGTGCAGATGAACTTGATGATGAAACAGTTGACGGAGGACTACTTTATGGAATCAGTCTCATGCGCTCTCGCACAGATTCCTCTGGATAGAAATTGCATAAGAGTTTGGCCATAATATCCAAATGCTAATTTGTGAGTTCTTTTAAGCCTTTGCTAGTTTTATCGCTCGAGAAGTATTTTCAAAATCCCTCTGCGGATAAGCTGTAGACTCTGTATTAAACTATAAATTCTCATGAATTAAGTCTAGTCTATCCTCAACTGACAAAGAATTAAAGGACTTTACTTCGCGGTGGATGCTCAACCGTATTGTATGATGATGAGACTAAAAATTGTATCTCCTCTGTCAATGGCTATCTATATATGCCATAATTTAGTCGGCCTGCGCATTAAATCTCCAGGTACTCTGAATTTATCCGTCTTAGTAAGGACAAAGTCGCAAAGAATAGTGCAGTTATAAATTTTGATGGTACCAATTACTAGTTTGAAGCTAAAATTGTAATTGATGGTAAGAATGTGCCTTTAAAGCTGCCGATTACTCTTTATCCCGTGGAAATTGGAGAGCAGTCTCTCATGTAACTGATCTCCATACTCCATCCCAAGCCTGTTGCAGATGAAGTGCCTCCTTTGATGCTCCTAATTCATAGTGTCCTGAGTGAGCGAAGAATCCTATTTTTGGGAGCCAAGAAATCTGCTGGTGAAATTTCTCGTTTAGTGTTTGCCTTTGCTGCACTTTTCACTCCAATGATTGAGAATATCCAGTCTAGACTGTTGCCATCTGTCCCATTGACTATGGTTGATTAATTACTGAGTGTATCTGGTTATATAGCCGGTGCCGCGAATCCAATATTCGAGATGCATCAAGATTGGTGGGACGTCATTGTTGATTTAAACTCGGGTAAAGTGCAGTTTAGTTCTTAGCTCAATTCCAGATCACCGTATGGATTTACCGATGATGTCAGTAATGCAGCTTAGAATGCTGGATATTCAGTTGCTAATTTATCAAAAGTTGCGCCTGCTGCTGACTAAGATCTGTTTTAGAACAGCGATAAAGAGTAGTAGTTGGTATCCGAAGATTGTAAATTCATGAAAGTGGTTATGTAGATGGTTCAAAGTCGCAGCACCGAGTCTGATGTGAGGTAGTATTTACGTGATTACGTGTCCCGCTTTCTTAGAATTTGTTCTTCATATATTTATGAATAGAGTATTCATCACGGCTAATCTGGTGCATTATCATAGCTGTCCAACATCAAAAGCAAGAGTTCTGATTTGATTGAAATTCCTAATGCTATCCAAATGCCTCCTACGATTGGTGCCAGAGAAATCTTTGCTAGTTCCGATGACTAAAAAATTCAATTGGATTTATATGCAATAAGAGTTGTCTAGTTCCGGCGCACGTCAACCTTTCAGTAGTTGCAGAAATCATATGCTCAACGGCTAAATCTCTATTTGGAACGGTATCGAAACAAGACGTTTACCAAGTCGTAAGTAGCTCAAGATCCTGTTTTAAAGAATTTAGTTGAATATCTGTAGTAAGTAGCTGATAAAGGTTCTTAGTCTAAAGCGGCTAATTCCGCAGCTAATAATGCTGGGAAAGCTCAAAGGAAGAGATCAATGTCAATAAAGTAGCCATAGTTGTAGCCGCAGACTTTAGTAGCGAAAGCTGGAGCAGGAGATTCAGATCCTTCATCTGCTGTTTAGAGCCGTGCTGTTGATCTCTATCTTCCGGAGTAGATTGCTCAAATTTTCAAGTCTGCTAATGACTTGTCTACGTAGGAAGTTTCTGATTTTTACAAGGCCCTTTATCGTATGGCTGAATAATCCGAAAAAGCTACTTTGCTGTTGTTGGAGGATTTTTCACTTAAAGATGGTGGACTCGCTCAACTATCCATCGGACTATTTCATACTGATGGATCTGTGAGGAGGCTGTGTACTCAATTCTTATAATCTGTCGGAGAATGTGATCGTGTTGGTTCTACTTTTGTAGATATGTTGAATCCAATCTTTCATATTGCGTATTCTTGCTAGTAGGATGAATATGCAGATGAGCCATATAAAGCCGCTTATAGTAGTGTTGATCAGTCCGTCGATACCTTATCATCTTCTGTAACTGCATCTTACGAGTCTATTGTCAGTGGTCGTGGTAATATTGCTGAATCTCACGATGTATTGGCAACTCCTGGGTATGTTGATAAACATTTGCAATAGACGAAATGGCACGTTCCCGAAGATGTTGCCACTCAGTCTACTCCACAGTTACACTCTGATTAGAGTCAAGGTGAGAGTGTATCATATGGGGGAGAGACGATGATTGACATTAAGGAGATTTTGCAAATGAAGACTAATGAAATTGGTAAAATGAGACAGCGGAAGTTGTCTAAAAGCTAGCCCAGTATTTTGAATTAACTCTAGCAGACAGGACAGTTGGGTGGAGTGGTAAGTAAGTCAACGCAGGTACCAGCGGAAGAAGGTAAGAAGAAGAAAAAGATTGCTGATCATTTCAATAAATCTCTGCGAAGTCTGTCGAAAAGTCTGACGCGATTAACGTCAAGATCCAAGTCTTCTCTGGGCAAGGGATCCAGTGATAACTCTGAGGCCGCCGATTCTCTACATGATCTTCCAAGTGGTAATGGTAGAGTACAGGTAGATGATGATAGGAGTGACCATTAGTCTTCCATTACTGATTCAGGAGAAGTGTTTTTCGATGAAGATTAAATGAGTCCGATAGTATCCAGAAATTTCTGATGATGGAATGTGTTTTTGTTAGTTTATAAAATAGAATAGTTGGTTGAATTTAATATATAATCAGAGTCCTTTATTATAAGTCACAAATCTGGTTTTGCCTTTCAGCTTGTTATAAAGTTCAGGTTCAAGTTGATCAACCGGCAATCTGCCATTTTGCGGAAATAGCGCTATTGCACACGGAAGCGCAGTCATTAGACAAATTGTGATTAGTCCTACATGCAACTCACACTTCAAATAAATGTTAACATCAATACACCAAGAATATAAATACCTAAATTGGCAGCCATTAACCGTGTAGGAGAGTTAGTAAAAAATGAATACTTTTCCAGACGTGACAATACGAGCGGTGGAATGGTGAGACACGGTAGACTTGTTGCAATTCTACTGATGGCCACTTGGGAGATGGCAGTCATTCCAGCAGTTTACGATTTACCTGCAAGATTGCCGCGATCGTCATAAATATCTATTCCCTCAGTAAGTTCTTTGCGGCGCATTAGAAAGACATTCAACGCTCCGGCCGAGGCAACCGCGACAAAGGGAACGAACCGTGACAGTAGAGGACTTCTGACTACTCGATTCAGTCCGACTGCAACAGTCACTGATGCAAACACTGCGGATAGGTAGGCCACCAAAGTTTCATTAGTTGTCATTTAGGTGGACTTGTTGGCATTTGCCCAATTAATACCAACATTCACACTCTAGTTCACCCACTACCAAAAGATTACCTACTTCAACGTTGCATTAGGTAGCAAAAGGCCAGCAGTAACAAGTAAATTGGTGGGAACGAAACTTGACATTCTAAATGGTAGGAGAATCTTCTCTTTAGTGTCTGGATGAAATGTTGCATCGATCAAGTACTTGGCCTTCCAAAGCGACTGCTCATCATACCTCTTATTCTCAGCGAATGGATTCCCTCTCCCTTGTTGGTAAGATTCCACGAGACGCTTACTTTTATGCAAAGTCTGATCAGTTACAAACAAGTTGAGTGGACTTGTCAACTTTACAAAGTGCAACACTCTGCCATAGAACGTACTCTGAGAATACTAAGGCTTATCTACACTTAATTCTCTTTCACAACTTAATATTAGTTAGAAAACGCTTTATCATAATAATAATGGTAATAATCTTACTTAAATCTATCCTGCCTGCAGTTGACATTGCGTGTGTGTAATTAATCGATCTGATGCTCTCAATGTTAGCGTTGATGGCGCGTGAATTGCACACGCGTACTGTACTGCTGGGCCAATGTTTGTTTGAACGCGTGCGCGAATGCAGCCACATCGATCGGTCGCCCTTCTCAATAAGTGCCGTACTTATACGAATCTGCGGCTCAAGCGATCTATCTTACTCTCCTTCGCTGTCATATCAACTTCTACCATCTGAGTGTGTGTGTGTGTGTGTGACTCTGCATCCGATAATAATCATCTTTCTTTATCAAGGTAATGAAGGTGGCTGTGCGTTGGATACTTGTACTCAATGCAGTGTTAACTTGGTTCTCTCCATTCAACTATGCTGAATCTATTGCTATCATTACCATGTTGAATTTGCTGTTGTTGGTAACTTGGTAAAAGCAATTGGTGATCACCTATATCAAGTTTGCATGGAACTGTTTCTTCAAACCGTTCTTTACATCTAAAAGTTCATCTTCTAATGCTGATGCGAAGACAACAACTACTAAGGATAGTAATGCTCACCAGCAAATGCTCGAAAAGTTCTATGAGGGCCAGGCTGATATTTACGACCAGACGAGAGCGCGTCTGTTGGCCGGCCGATCGACAATGTTGAGGCTTTGCGCGGCTTAGCTGAAACAAGTTTATTTAAAGGATTTGGATCATCCCATTGATCACACGTAAACTGCTGCTGCTGCTTCTGCTGAAGATTGTGGAAGTGATGCTGACCACTGCAGTGAGTATATTCCATCGCCCATGTCTTCTCCTTATTTACGCCCAGTTCCGGTCCACACCGGTGAAAAGGTATTGCATATTCTTAATTTTCCTTGTTGTTGATGTTGTTGTTACTATAATCAAGTGTATGTACTTTCATGTGTAGAAACTAATTTGGATTGATATTGGCGGTGGGACAGGATCAAATGTCGAGATTATGAATAACTATATTCCTATTGATCATTTCCATGCCGTGTATGTTGTTGATATTACTCCATCCCTATGTCGTGTGGCTGAGTAGAGGTTTTAGCGTCTTGGCTGGTCTAATGTTCATGTCAAATGTATGGATGCTTTGGTTTTCGACGTGGATATGGATGCGGATGATGTTGAGATTGGACTGATCACCATGTCCTATTCTCTCAGTATGTTCCCTTCTCATTATGCTATTGTTGATAAAGTGTATGATATGTTGAGTCCATGTGGTCTTGTTGGTGTGTCGGACTTTTATGTGTCTTTCAAACACCCCACACCGCATGATCCAAGTAGACATCACGGCTGGTTGACTAGAAAGTTTTGGCAATCCTGGTTTGAATTGGACAATATCTATTTGAGTCCTGAGCGCAGAGAATATTTGGAGCACAAATTTGCCACCATCAAGGTGTACAATGGTAGAAACTGGGTCATCAAAGGTATGCTGGGGATGCCTTATTACGTTTTTATTGGAACTCACTCTATCGATTACTAGCAGGTATCAACTGAATCTAAATCTGCTGTTGATCTGAACCAAGCCGTGTAAAAGTTGAATAATTATTCGTCATTGAATGGTTGGAATTTGGATGATGATAATGAAGATCAAGGCGTTGATTCTGCTATCAGCATGAGTAATTCTATTGCTAGTAAGGCTGTCGGTAATGTGCATGCGGTGTCTAAACGTTAAGGAAAGCCTTTACTAAGTTTCAAGCATGTACACGGACAGAGTCATTAATGGAGAATGGAATTTGATCCAACACCAATACCTGGTCTGTCCACGTACATTTATGCGTTTGCTTGGGAAGATCCAAAGGTTGATTTGCAGTTTCTGGATCTACAGAAGGATGACCAAATGTTGATCTTGACCTCTGGTGGTTGTAATGCATTGGAATATGCTCTGCACGGACCACACAAGATTCACTGTGTTGATATGAATCCATGTCAAGGGCACCTGCTTGAATTGAAGATTGCTGCCATGACTGCGCTCACTTACGAAGATGTATGGTCCCTGTTTGGAGAAGGTTATCATCCTAGCTTTGAGCTGATGCTTGATACCAGACTATCTCCATACTTATCGCTGCATGCATACCAGTTTTGGAAGAGTAACTGCGCGTTCACCAACTTTTACCATACTGGATCCAGTGGATTGGCTATTCGTGCGTTCAAATTTCTTGCTAAAGTGAAAAGATTGGACCGCGTTATTGTGAGACTTTGCACTGCGGACAATTTGCAGAATCAAATCGCAATCTGGGAGAATGAGTTGCGCCATCACTTTCTGGATCGTAAGTGGATCGGTCTGTTGAATAGTTACAAGTTTGCTTGGGAAGCTCTGGGTGTGCCTAAAGAACAACTGGAAATGCTCCTTTCTGATGGTGATGTCTATGACTACATCGTGAACACTTTTGATCCACTGGTTCGCGCAGAGTTACTATCGGAAACTTCATACTTTTACCATTTGTGCTTGTCTCAGCGTTATGCCAACAATAACAGTGGTAACTGTCCTGAATGGCTTACGCAGAAAGGTTATGATCGCTTGATCAAGACTGCCAATCTGAGATCTATCAGAATTCATACGCGTCCCATTGCTGCCGTGCTGAATGATCTCGCAGACGGATCCTTGACCAAGTGTGTGGTGATGGATCACATGGACTGGTTTGACGAAAAGTTGGCGCAAGAAGAAGTTGAGGCATTCTAGCGTAAAATGAAAGCGGGTGGTCGCATTCTGATCCGTAGTGCAGCCAAGAAACCATGGTACTTGAGAGTATTTGAAGAACATCAGTTCAGAGTCTCTCCTCTTGGTGTCAGAGTGAGCGATAAGGAGAAATCAAGCGGGAAATGGGATGCGTTGCTCGCCGAGATATCAAGCAACCATCAGGATGCTTTATTACACGAATGCATCGATCGTGTCAACATGTATGCCTCTTTCTGGATGGCAGTGAAATAATGATAATAATAGTGATAATGTTAGTAATGAATTTAATACGTGATAATAGTGATAATGCGAATACAAAGTCCACTTGTACTTGAAGGTCTTAACTCTTCTAGTACGCGATTTCTTTTGTGATTTTGTTAGTTCGATAGCTTTATGATGACGCTTGATTAACATATCAATGAAAATGGCTCTAATGCCGAGAACTTTATCTGTCCATAAACTTAATGCAAATCGCTAATAGTGCGTAAAGGTGTGGCCTAGTATGAGAAATCAATAGAGCATCTATCAGATAGAAATATTGATCGAGTAAGAATCTAATGATTATCTCGTTCTATACAGACCATCACGTAACCTCGGGATTGAATCCAGATTGAATGTAGTATAAACTCCCAGAGTTGAATACAGTAGAATAGAACCCATAATAGCAGTTGGAAGGATACTGGTTGCTTAAAGACGCGTTCTAATTTGAAAATATAGGATTTAGTAAAACTGTGACCGCATAGTAGGACAGTGTGAGGGAAGGTATGAAGTATTTGATCTGCGCCGACTGTGAATTCGGCCCTCTTGGATTTCAAGACACACTTCAGTCTGGAACGTCACGTGGAATATATTTAGCTGCTAATCGTGTCAAATATGCCTAATAATAATGAAAATTGTTAACATAGATTTTTGATCTACTACCGTCTGTTAAGTGTCGGGGATTTTCAATCGCCACAAAGACTATAATCGCGAGAACACAAACAATTTACAATTGAATGTAACATTATTCCCTTGTATATCTAAATACACATCCAGTAATCTTAGTCATGAGGTGGTACGTGATAATATAGCCGCGATATTGAACGCGTGTGAAGCCTTTGTTGCCTCCATCGCCAAAATTGGTTCGTGTGACCAGTCGGTGTAACTAAGTTGGCCCAGTCTGATTGGTCAACCGGGATAAACTGGTCTGATTTAGAATCACTTGGATCATGTAGCACCAATATATCGATCAATTTCTTCTTCTTATTGAGTATATACATTAACAATAAAATAAACACACATACAGGAAAAATGATGAATAAACAAGTCGTGGCGATTATAGTTGTGGCGTTATACAATGCAATCTCCTCCGTATAGAGCTAGCGAGTCTAGCAATAGTAGTAGTAATAACAACAAGAAGACTAGATAAAGATCTTCCATGTCCCAATGCCACCAAATTGGCCTGTTATAATGGCGCCTGATGTGAATGCTAGTCTGACTCTGCAGAATCCGACCTTTACCTGGGAATTCCCAAATGCTGAGGGTGGTCTGTGTACATCAGATGGAAGAACCAATTTGAATCCCTGCGTCGGACGTGTGATTGATTACAGTTTCACTCGTGTTGGCGAGTTTGATGTGCGTTTAACGGTCACAGACGCTAATCTGCGCCAGCCGATGGTAATAACAAAGAAGGTGCGCGTGTTTGAAGAGTCCGAGTTCCCGACCAGCATTAGGCCTGAGATGCGTCAGTGTGATGACGCGTGGTTTGCTCGATGGCGCGATGCTTTATACAGACTCAAGGAGCTTGGTATCTATGATCATTTGTCGCGTCTGCACTTGAGATCCTTCTCTGCCAACACTGTGTCTGGAAGTAACAGAACTGCAGCTCATTCTGGGCCATCTTTCCTCATCTGGCACAGAATGACAATGCGTGTGGTGGAGCGCGCGATCGCCACTGCTTCCGGCGATGACACTATGGGCCTACCCTTCTGGGACTGGATGAAAGGCTGGGACGGACTGGAGAAGTATTTTGGTCCAACTGGTAATCCGAATAACAATTTTATCATTGAAAGCGGCCCTTGGTGTCAAGATCCTAATCAGAATCCATCTCAACAATGCTCCAAGCGTTGGTCTCTACCTCCAGATTATCCTGATTCAATCAAGGCTCTCACTAGGAATATCGGAGAAGATGCTGGCTTCCGATTCTAGACTCAATAGGAATTTGACCGTCTCATGAGCGTGCCTGTATACGATGCAGCACCTTTTGATAACTCTGGAATTGAGGGATCATTCCGTAATGTTCTTGAGGGCTGGGTGTCTTCAGTCACCGGTTACTACGGACAGAATCACAATGGTATTCATCGATTCTTGGGTGGCACAATGCGCCAAGTCGAAGTCTCGTTCAATGATCCTATATTTTTGATCCATCATAGTCAAGTTGACCGATTGCTTACATTCTGGCAAGACCGTCATGGTTGCTCTAATGGTACTGGAAGTGCCACTTGCTACCGTCCCGGTGTCACCGATCCAACCGTGAACGAGAACACGCCCGGTGCATAATAAGTCACGGTCAATGGTCAGAGACGATGGGTCCTAGTTGGTCACATGTATGACAGTGTGCTATATCCTTGGAATCTCAGAGTATAAGATTTACTGCCTGCGCGAAAAGGATACGACTTTCTGGACACTAATGCCAAGCCTCCTGCGTATAAGCTGAATCGTATCGATGACACTGCTGAGCCTCTACTCTTATCTAATGGTGCGCGTATTAATCCTAACACTACCAATAATGTATACCCAGTGCAGGGAGCGCCTAAGAAGAAGGCAAGCGGTGCTATGACATCGTATAATGTTCAGTTCGAAGTTATGTTCATTGGTGTTGTTTCCACTCTGTTCCTACTGTGATGTGATGATGGATATGATGAATTTATGATTTTTATGAAGTAATAATTCAAAATGAAATTAATGACGATGATCAAATCAGTGATCTTAATTGCTGATTATTGCAACACTTTTGTAATTTATTTGCACACCATCATAAGTTTCATATATTGAGTCTCATCACATTTGACGCTTTTCGATTGTATGCAACATGCACTCATCCGCAGACTGAATTGCTGTTGAATTACGCGTGTAAATGATGCAACATTTATTTTAACTAATATGAATTCTTAGAAAGGTTGATGTAAAATGAATAATCTCACTGACCATAGTGATGTGCGTTATCTCAGGAGGGATTTTCCAGCTGTTTGCCGATCCAAGATATTTCAAACTCGCGCGAATTTTTATCAAGATTTCGCCTCGCTCCAGACAAAAATTTAAATTGCACCAGCTCTTCTACGGAGTCTTTATCAGTAGCTTTCTACCCTCCCACTGACTCTATTACTATAATTTATACAGTTTAACGTAGCAATGATGGCGTAGAATGAATAAGACAGCAGGCTCTAGTAGGCCGAGGCTATTAAAGCTGAAGCGAATGCTCTATTCAAGGATGGAAAGTACCAGGAAGCGTATGACAAGTATACAGAGGCGATCGAGGTGTATCAGAATGAGCCTACTTACTACACCAATCGAGCTATGGCTAGTTTACGATTGGAGAATTACGGAGATGTTATCGCTGATGCTGAAAAGGCTCTTAACGTAAAGCCCGGATTAGTAAAAGCATACTACAGACGCGCCTCTGCTTACTTCGCGCTTGGCAGATACAAAGAGTCTTTGAAGGATTTCCGTGTGGTGGTTAAAGGTGCTCCTAATGATGCCGATGCCAAGTAGAAGCTGTCTATTGTTGAAAAGATTGTGAAGCGAATCGACTTTGAGAAGGCTATGGCGTATGATGACGTGGTGAAGCCGAAGATTTCAGAGACTATAAATCCTGAAGACTTTGTGGTGGAAGATTCCTATGATGGCTTCAGATGGGATGAAGGAGATATCACATTGGCTTTCGTCAGAGACTTGGTTACTAGATTTGAATAGGAGAAGCGCATTCATAAGAAATATGCATTAAAAATGATGTTAAAGGCTCTAGACATACTGAAGGCGCAATAATCTGTGGTGGACATTGATTTGAACAAGTACGCCCCCGGAACAGTGTTAACCGTATGTGGAGATATTCACGGACAATACTATGATTTACTCAACATATTTAAGACTAATGGATATCCAAGCGATGGTTCAGATGGGAAGGAACCTCACATTTACTTATTTAATGGTGACTTTGTCGATCGCGGCTCATTCTCAGTGGAGTGTATAATGACTTTGCTCGCGTATAAAGTTCTCTATCCTGAGTATATGCTTCTGAATAGAGGAAATCACGAAACTGATGACATGAACAGGATGTATGGATTCGAGAACGAGTTGAGGGCCAAGTACTAGTCTGACAATATGTTCAAGCTGTTCAGCGAGATCTTCTGCGCGTGTCCTCTGGCCCACCTCATCCATAAGAAGGCTCTCGTACTGCATGGCGGCCTATTCTCGCGCGACAATGTCTCCATCGATGAACTCCGCGACATTGATCGTTTCAGACAGCCACCGCCGTCTGTTTCTGGGCCATCGGGAAAAGATTTGTTGATGGTGGAAATGCTGTGGTCCGATCCTTGCGCTGAGATGGGCCGTCAGCAGTCAAAGCGTGGTGTTGCCATTCAGTTCGGGCCGGATGTGACTAAGAATTTCTGCGACTTTAACGGTCTTGATATGATCATCCGTAGTCATGAAGTTAAAGATAATGGATACGCTATTGATCATAATGGTCGCTGTGTGACAGTCTTTAGTGCTCCAAACTACTGTGATCAGATGGACAATAAAGGTGCTTATATCAACATTACTGTGGATAATGGTGATCGCTCGTTTATCAAGTATGAGTATTGTACTTTCGATGCAGTGCCGCATCCTATGACGCGTCCTATGCAGTATGTGTCGTTCGGAAACATGATGGGCTTAGTATGATTATGATAGTTTGAAGATTACACTCATAATTGTTAACTTGCAAGTTCTCATTCGGTTTCTACTTGTCTACTTGCATTATTAATAAAAACTGAATTCAAAAGCAAATAGTAGTGGTAAAGATAGTTTATTCCCAACAATTGATGATGACATAATGCTCACAGGGTATAGCCATAGCCCTCCATTGTCTCTTGAATTGGCTTCAATTTATCAGCGAGATTCTTCTTTGCCTGTGCGACAAGCTCGCGCTTGCTATTCTTCTTCTCAAAGTAAGCGGCGGACTTGACTTTTCTCTTTGCCTCGAGAGTGCTCACCACCTCTCCATACTTCCATCCAAACTCGGTTGACAAATCTCCCAGCACGGTGAACTTACGGCCAGGCTTCAATCTCAGCACGCGCAGAGCGTCAGGCACAACGACGCGCTTAACCTTGTCGTATGGAGGAGGAACACCTTCGTACACCTTCAAGCGGTTCAGCGCAGCCTTACCACGAGAGAGCTTATGTTGAATCATACCGCGCACAACCTTGTAGAACATACGGGAAGGAGCGCGGAAGTGATACTGACCGTGTCTTGGATTGACAACACAGCGCTTTCTCAGGTAAGCCTTATACTTGAGCTTATTTCTAAAAAATGGACCGCTAACATTGAGCTGCTCACAGCGGACAACCACAACTCTCTGTCCATTCAGCAATTGCTTTGCAACCACTGATGCTAAACGTCCAACCAAATGATCCTTTCCGTCAATCACAACCACTCTCTCTAATTCAGAAACACCCATTTCTATTGATCGATGAAGGTAGTTTTATCTATTAAATATCAAATGTGGTTTTATTCCTGATTAAATATACGCGGGCGATCAAAAGAAATTTTGTCCTTCTGCGAATGCAAAACGTTTCGGTCAAGGTTCAGCGCGATCAGGTGGAAAGTCGCTCGCTCGCGAAGAACTGTTGCACAGAAAGCGTTCCATCCGTAGGTGTACTCAATGGGGATAATGATGACGGAGCGAATGAGAGTGGATACCTACAGAAATTTATTATTCGCATTTATAAGCGTTGCTCAATATTCAAGATCTATTATATACAAGTATAACTTTCTAAATGTGCAATGGGGACATTGAAAATTGAAAAATCGCGGTATACGAACATGATTGATTTACACAGTAACGTACCTTGAAATCCTTGTACTACGTTTGCGCCATTGATATCTATATAAAACCTTTTATTGTTATTTCTAATAGTGTCAGTTAATACCGGCATTTAAAATCCTGTGAAGTCCGAGCTATTACGCGAGCTGTTGTTAGGCCATACTTCCGCCTTCAATTACAGTACCGTGTCATATACCTTTGCAGTTTTCATCCAGCACTTTAGCGTATTCGTTACTCACCGCGTCTTTAGCATGGCGACTAAAATTTATTCTCTTCATTTTACTTTTTTACCAGCAAGCGCTGAAATAGGCGCAGTTGATGATCAGGGAACATACGACTCTGCTTTGATATTTGCATTAATATCTATGGGCCGTGCAGTTTCTTTGCTGTTTAGATAGACGCGTAGTATGACGTGTTGGGAAATGCAAGTCGGCTCAGTATAATGGAGTCATCAGAACACTTTCTGTTGTCATTGAAATGGCATTTGACTCATATAGTGAGTCGCTGAAGCTGTGCGTTGTTGATGGTTGATTGATGGAATCTGAGTTGTGTTATTCTACGCAATCTGATTAGTCGTGTAACAATGTAGTTAAAGAGAAGCCTCTTATGATAGGCTGATCACTGATAGTGACACAGATCTTGATTATCAATCTTCTCTTTCTCATTGAGGTTAAATACCAAGCTTAACAGCACTACATTCTTTACTAAGTAAATCCACATTGATGCTTCAAAATAAAAGTATAAGCGTATGTGAACAATAAGATCTAAGAGAAAGACATAGAAAGTCGTGTCAATTGTGGATACCTCGTCTGGTGATGGCTCTGATCAGGAACTGATTCGCGGTACAACGACATCTAGCGAATGGACGCGAAACTTGATTTAGTATTACAAGAATTTTGCTTAATTGCAGGAGAATGCAGTTTTACCTCTTGGATTATAATAGAAATATGTAGTCAGTTAGACAATAAATGTAATCAAAGCTTTAGAAAAGATGAGCAATCCGAATACAAACATCCCGAAACCCGCTACCAACAAGGTGATCTTCCGCGGTCCCAACTATGGCCGTTGGTTGGTCTACGTTGAAAATACTCTGCAGTCCGAAGAGTGCTCCCATGTTGTTTCGGCTCAAATCTCTGCCAGGCTGAAACAACAAACGCAAGCTACGCTTTTGTTAGAAGAGCTGAACCTCGCTGAAGTTGAGCTGGCGGCTTGCTGCTAACGCGTCTGCTGGTAGTGTTGCTGCTGGCATGTAATCGAAGGAGCAAATCGATGCACGTAAGCATGCGTATAAGCTGCTGAAACAGCTGCATGAACGCAACGCAGTAGCTTTACCTTCATTTGCAAAATGGTACCTTCAGGGTACCGACGGGATCAATGGCAAAACGGTGCGTCTAGATAATGACAAGCGCACCGAGCTTTCACTAATTGGAATCATCATTCATATGCAACCTAATTCAAATGGAGACAAGCTAGTAGTCAAGCTTTCTGAGAAAGATCCCAATCTACCGGGCTCTGCAACTCCTCACACGAATAAGCAGAGCCAGATTTTGGTGAAGTTTTGTTAACAGTTCCCTATATGCTGCAATACGAGTAGCTGGAGCACACGCTGGATCCGAGCATCAAATATGGTCCACCAAGAAAACTGAATTAAAGATTCCGGCTAACATTGCTAAGTAGCATTAAAAATTCAAAATTAACTCATCTGTCATAGATAAAACTTTTGATTTTGAGAACTAATTCATGCCTGTGGTATAGTTTAAAAAGTTGTGCGATAGTTTCTATAAGAAGAATCACTTTGCAAAGTCTATTTGGCACAATTTAAGAAGTGCATGATGTTACTTTTATGAGACATTTCACGGCGGAAATCAATGCTAGCTTGGCACTGCATTAAAAAATGAGCTAGGAGTATTTACTGATTAACCAGAAAGAGCGTAATTAGCTTCAGAGATGCGGCGGTTGCAGACAAGACTCCAGAAGTTGGCAAGAAGAATCAAAGCAATTTCTCTGTGAACATGTTTGGTGCCAATGATGTTTTTGAGGGACCAACGTATTTTCTCAATCATAGCTGCCGTTCTAATGTGATTTGCTCCTAAATGCCGGGGAAAGTGTTCAGATTCTAGGCTATTTGTAATATTGTTGTCGGAGAAAAGGCATAATATCAGTTATCATGAACAATACTCTATAAGCACCAAGTTGAAATGTAAAATTTGAATACTGTCGTTGAATAGAATAATTGAAATTTTACTTGCTACTGTAATCCCATTTCCTTTCAGCCGATCTACGTTGTTACATAGTTCGATACTACTGTGAAGACATTCTCTATGCAAGCAATACTTGTGAAATATAAATGAATGATGATTACATTAATATCGTTAACTTATTATATTCAAGTATTTAAACGAAGCTAAATGTCTCAAGAAAGTCCGGCGCCCATGTAGGTAAGCGGACTCTAATCCACATAATCAAATCTATCTTGTCACCACCAAACTTCTACACTACTACATTTACCAATTCAAGACGTAAAGCAAGAGAAACTTTATCAACTATTACAAATTATAGGATATATATTGATTCCATAGACTAAGAATAGGTGCTGACACATCTTTAGCGGTTTCTTGACATGCAGGCAATAACAACTGAGGTAGGAGAATAAGTTATGTCAATTAGACATTTACGTCATGATAAGGACTTATAACCGGACAACCATGGACTTCTTACAATGGTCCGAGCTCAGAAGCTCAAACCTTCTCTACAGAGCATTGGACCGTAGTCCGCCCAGACTCATCGAAACGCTCGCTTCCTGATTCACTACATCCAGACAGACATTGTCCATTAGCAAAACTTCCAGATATATCAAATTATCTTCATCATCGCCCATCATCGATATTTTACGCGCAATCTCCCCGTCATCAAAGCGGCTTAACCAGTACGCGAGGACCTTCTCCGATGCCTTCTTCGACACTTTGCGAAGTCCTTCTCTTTCAGCTACCCAGCATCCTCAGGAACAGGCCAGAAATCGTCCTCTCCAGATTGACTTCTTGTGCTTACTTGCAACGTTCCATCGTAGATACTGTGGTGAAACACGTTAACCACGCTTTAATCATCTTTTACATGGTAACGGTAGTTGGCCTTCTTGGGGTTGTAATCCCGTTGTAGACTTCCACCAGAGCTTTTAAGTTGGCAAATAAGAGCTTCCAGAGCTTTCAGACTGCAGACTTTATCGTAAAAATCTCACTGACGCGTCAGAATCTTTTTCCGCTCAGTCATCGCGACGTTGCTCCATAACCGCACCAACAAAATTTTCTCGTGAATTGACTACCAAATTTGCTGATAAAATTGTGCTCTCAACTTTTGCCTTCAGATAGTCCACCACGCCAGACCACAGAGAGGCCCCAGTGACATCATAGTATACGCTTACAAATGATATACACTTGTTACATTCGCAGCCATTATTGCCACATAAGAACATGTTATAAAAATGACTGAAGCAACTCTGACAGTGCTTGACAAACTTTATAGATCTGTCGATTGGTAAAAACTGGGGATGCGACACATTAGACACCACAAAATTTCATGGCCCGCATATATCAGCTGTATCATGCCACATATATATCCTTCATATCATAGGAGCAATAGATAGATATTCAATATCTCTTGCATCCGTTTGAAGTTATGCATACTGGACAAATAGCAAGGTCCTGCAACAACACACGCACAACCTTTTAACCAGAAAGATTGAATGCAAAACATTCACAACAGATTCAATTACCAAGAGCAATAGCAGCAACAATCAGCTGGACTATACAACACTACACTTGCTAAAATCTGATTTAATACAGTAGTAAGACTTTCAAAATCCAATGGCAGAAAGAAAGAAGGGAAAGTGGACTGATGTTTGGAAACGGAACAAAACGACAGAGATTACGATGTCCCGGCATGAGGCGTTCTGAAGTTACCAAGACAAAGCCAATGTAAAGCCACTTTAAAATTGATAGGATCAACCGCCAACAACGCACATTGCTACGACCAGTCAATGTATTGGCGCTGAATTATCGGGCCAGCGCCTTAACTTTAATTGAACAAAGACACGCGAGAGATTACACAATCATGGTGCGTAATATATTCAGAGTCATCAGAAAGAGTCCATAGTTAGAGCCTTGGTAGATCATTCGAAAACAGATGGATATGGTCAGTTACCTGATAAGTTGATCGTGTTTGGCGAGCAAATTGGATCACGCCAGAGTCATCTCACGCTGTAGATTATAAAATCTCTCGCCCAAACTACAATTAGTCCATAGAAAGTGTGAATCAAAGTCGGTATGAGTTTAACGTCATCGAATTGACTCTCGGTGAAGCTAAGTAGAATGAGGACAACTTGTCCGCAACTACGGCGCGTGTTGATTAACTTGCGTACAGATTATCCTCATTGCTTCATCCCTCTCGTCAATTCTCGAGATATTACATTCAAATCACTTTCAGTCTAGAGCGCATAGTCTAAATCATAGTTCCTGTGAGGTTCACGCCATCAAACTAAGTATTGGTAAAGCCAAAGCAAATGAAGACAAGTTTGCCCTCAAACACTGAAGGTTGATCTAAGTGAAGACAAATTGGTCTTCATAGCTGCTCCTTAAATGCGCAATCAATACGTATCGCTCAAACTACTTTCTGTCTGAGTGACGCAGCATTGAATGAGGGATGTCCGCTAACGGATCGCGTGCTGATCAACCTACTGACATATTGTCCCCATCGCCGCATGTTGCGCGTTGTCGAGCTCTATCGTTCTAACTACTCTCAGTCTGTAGAAAATAGTCTACACCATTGGTTGAATGAGTTTTACGCCGTCTTACCGAGTTTTGGTGAGGTAAAGTTGAGTGAGGGTAGCATAGTCCTAAAACCGAGTGGCGCGATCAATATATGGAAGAGTTTGTGCTGATTGAGGCGCGTTGAATGAATACTGTACATGATGTATGGCCTTAGACTACCCCCAGGCTGGGCGATTAAAGTAGTACAAAGTCGGTATAAGTTTTACACCATCAAACTATGTTCGAGTGAAGCTACATAGGATGAGTACAACTTGTCGGTAAGTGGCCATGTCAGATAGATGTCAACCCAATGACAAGCTATCGTCCGCTGTGTATTCAATATCAAGCATGATAGCTTTGCAATAAGCATTGCTCGCCATCAGATCACTAAGCGGCAGAGCCGTTCGCGTTACCTCTACGTGGTTGATGACAATGATTAAGTAGAACTTGAACTAAGGCGAGTAGCTGTGCCTCAATGTCAGACTTTTATCCAGGTGGAGAGCTTCAGTTTTAAGCAGACTAGTAAATAGAGAGCACTATCTACAATGTACTAAATCAGGAACTGATTCGCGATGCATATGCTGTCGCTAATGTATTCAGCAAGCTTCCAACATCAATGTGTTTTTTTCACCCGCCTTGAATACAACGAAAGCAGCGCAGATTAAACATTGCGGCATGTGGAACTTAGACTAGCCAGACTGATTACCATTCATTCTCAACTTGATGGCGTGTACAGAGCAAAATATCACCGGCTGATTACAATACGATTCAATTAAATTACGCGGCAAGAGATTCACAGGAACCGCCGTGTAAACTGCATGCTACTGTAAAATCAACTAATTAGATCGATCAGCTACCAGCTTACATTAAATAACAGGGATAGAGCAGAGCATTCAAAGAGCTGATCGATTAGTGCTTCATTGCCGAAGATTGTCGATACAAGCATACTTCTCAAATTGAATCACAATGGCGATTGATAACTCTAATGATGCGCTTTAGTACTCACAAGATAGCCGGATATAAGGATGTAACTCTGCAGTATACTGTACTATTACCTTCAGCTTCAACCGCTATTAAGTAGATTCCAAGGCTCGGGGCGTAAAGAGTGTATTAGATTATACTTAGCCAACTTGCAGTTCCCAGAAGGTCAAACTACGCGCCTAACTTAACAGCAAAGAGACTACACGCCCCATAGATACTGATGCAAATACCA